>JBBCBC010000031.1:24670627-25158984 GCA_037126765.1 Stenogyne calaminthoides | reverse complement strand
TATGGGTGAATATTTTCTCGAGTGCCCTCAACCAATTTTTTGCTTCGGCTGGATTTTCTTTACCGTTGACAGTAGGTGGGCGGTACGCCTGAATTGCTCCACTACGGTACTCATTTCATTGTGTGGTGTTGGTCAAGGTGGTGCAGTTGGAGAAGGAACATTGGTAAAGTGTTGTGCTAGACCTTGAAGAATGGTTGCAAGATCATTCCCTAAGTTTTCATTTGCTGATTGGGGAGGTTCTTGAACTGGAATCTGTGTACGGCATGGTCGTCCACGACTCATGATCTATTACACTAAAAACCATCAGTACCATTTTTTTTATACTAAAGGGGACCTATCTCGAAGGGACAACTAATATTACGCATTAGATACTTATATTCTATAGTTAGGTCAAAAGGTCCCAGGTCTATCCTGGAGAAACGTTGTCATCTAGTAGTTATACAAAATTCGATAGGTCCAGAGCTTGTCTACGGGCTTAGTATGATCCAACTGAGGAATGTTGATCGCCTTCCTCATACTGGGGAGGTACTACTGGTTCCTGATTGATCACCACATGCTCTTCTTCTCCTTCTTCTACAGCAACTGCGTGCGGGATGGCATTGTTCGGGCATCGGCGGGTGGCCCTCGAGAATCCAATCGTAGTATAGCCCTGCGGAGAAACATTGGTAGCACACCTCACCATAGTGACCATCCATATTGTTATACATAACATATGCATGGAATCTCCAAACTTCCGGCAGTGAGTTTATCAGGATCCAACAGGCTTCACGGTGATCTATGGGTTGCCCCATGTGATACGACATCCTCCACATAGCGGCCAATTCCCCAATATGTGCCCCCACATCTGCTATCTCGTCACGATTGAGTGCAACACATCGGTTGATTCAAGCGGTTATATATGGTTCATACCTGTCCATCTAAAGTACCCAATTTTTTTTACAAAACATAAGTCTAATTATAACTTAATGTGGTCTTACTATCTACATGATGTAATTGTTTTAAAGTGGTAAACTTAAATTGTTATGTATTACTTACCTGACTTTGACACATATGGATGATCGCAGATGTGGCCTTAGTTATCTATTTTATTGTCATATTATTCATGTGCACTAGGTTATGTGTGATACGTTTAATTATAATAGTATAATTTAGAGAAATTAGTTGGATAAAATAAAACTAAGTTTAAGCTTAGTATATTGTATTATTGGTAATATGTGCATATTCTTAGAATTTTACCTTAGAATTTTACCTTATATGCATGAGTGTGGGTTACTCAAAATTCCCCTTTTTTTATTTATTTTTATTTTTTATACACATGTATATAAGCAAGTCTGCAGAACCTTAGACCCTCGCTCTGATACCACTCTGTAACGCCCCAATTTTTAATTAAGTTAGTTCTTAATATTATTTATTCACGAGACGCTACTCAATTGAAATAATGCACCCACGAAAAAATCGATAAGAAAGCGAGGTGTTAATCTTTATTTCTTATTATATTTTATTTTATTATTATTTATTTATTTATTTATTTTAGTAAATTAATTATCACGTAGTCAATATTAAATAAAAGTTTAAGCAACAATATTGCAAAGGTTCAACAAAATTTTATTTAAATATTTCATAATATCCATATGAAAATATGGTATGAATTCTTTTGGCATTACAATAACCAAATTAACTTAAATAATTTTATAATTCTATTATTTTATTTCTTGGCCTTAGCATCATGGATTATCCTTCCTTGTCACCTTATCTGAAAATTGTAAAATAATTGGGGTGAGTGTGTGAAAAACACTCAGTGAAGTAACTTCATAATTGCACATATTAAATAACAAAATGTAATAATATAAGTAGTGTAGGCTGAGTCCTAAGTAATGGTGCTGGTTGAACCAGACTGAGTATAATGATTCCGCATTGGCAGAGCCAAACTATCAAAAATGTAAATGGTGCTGGCCGGGCCAGTCTTAGTATAATGAATATGTGTCGGTATAGCCAGATTATAGGAAATGTAACTGTAGTGATGCTGGTTGGGCCAGACTTGAAATAATTATAATAGCGCTGGCTGGGCCAAACTTGAAATAATATAATGGTGCTGGTTGTGCCAGACTTAACATAATATAATGGTGCTAGTAGTGCCAGACTTAACATAATATAATGGTGCTGGTTGGCCAGACTTGACATAATATAATGGTGCTGGTTGTGCCAGACTTAGAGTAATGAATCCGTGTTGGCATAGCCAAACTGACGGAAATAATTGTAATGATGCTGGCGAGGCCAGACTTAATTATATTAAAAACAAAATGAAATATTAATAAGGCAAATATAACAATTGTATTATTAACTCAATAAAGAGTTGAAGTAAAATCCCCACCTTTAGTGATGTGGCGTATCAATTACGAGTTCTCCGGACCTTCCAAACCTACAAAGTGATTATTTAAATTATGTAAGTAATTATTAAAATTGTTTATTAATTTCAAATTATTAGAAAATTATTTGTATTTAAATGGATGAAAAATGATGTTTTTAGGACTCAATTAAGGCTAGGGGGTAAAACTGTAATTTTACTGAAATATTCACTGCTCGTTTTTAGTTTCAACGTGTAGGGTTTTAAATTTAGGATCATTTGTCGCTTTTTTGGGTTGAATCGGATGTAAAACGAAGATTTTACTAGCATTTAAATATGTAGGGGCTAAACTGAAATTTTAAAAAGTTGACTGACAAAATTTTAATTGACCAAGACTTAATTGAAATTTTTTGAAGTTTTCAATTTAATCCTTACTATTCATCTAATTCTCTCTAACACCCTCTATACTTCCAAGCAAATAACAAAATGACCCTTGCCAGAGTTTTACATCTCCGATTGACGAACGGAAAACACCGCTGGAATCCTCACGACACAAGGAACAGTTTACACCTAAAATTAGACCCAAAATAACACTTTAAATTTTCGAAAATTTCAGTTGCAGTCCCTGTAATATTTTCTTAACGTGAAAATTTTCAGTTTTTCCGGAGAGATGGCCCTCTCCGTTCTTTGACTCAAAGACAAGACGTTAACCCCCATAAACACTACTATCCATGAACGATTTCAGGTACTCTACTCTTTCATATTTTCGAAACAATAACCCATCTACACAACACGACGTCGACATCGGAAGCACATATGCCTCCTTTCATGTTGTTACTAACTAATATGACATATAAATGCACCTCTACCCTTTATATATGACTGAACAATGCTTAAAGAAAATAAAAGAAGAGTTTTGGAAATTTTTCGATTTTTTGACGGATTAAAATGCTAAATTTTAACATAAATTACACGGTGATTAGAGGGTCGATTGTACGATTCGAAGGTATATCGATGATATATGCTACGAGAGGATTACAGGGATGGTAAAAGTTGAATAATTGGCTTATCGAAAAGTAATGTCGGCTACTGGTTAAATAGGGCGGATGAGTTTTCTTTTTAGTATGAGAAAATGAAGGAATGTAACCTTTTATAGTCCGCTTTGTGTGTGCTAATCCTAATTATAAAGTTCCTATTTATAGCAGCATATCTACTTACAATCCTATCCCTATATGTAGTCCTAAGTGTAGCTTTCATTTTTTTAATGCAAACTTTGTGGTTTAAAAAATTTGTAACGTGGATCTCGATATTTTCCGAGTCTTGTTGCCCAAGACTACTACAGTAAGTATATTTCCTTATTATACATTAATTTATAGAAATATCTAGATACATACATAAGATATAGTATGGATACACACACAAAATTTTATATTTATAAGCATTTTTAACTATAATATATATATATATATATATATATATATATATATCCCATGTTAACTAGATTGATTAGTTTAGTCATACTCGTTAGTTTATATATAATAATAATATATATATCCCACGCTAACTATAATAACTAGATTTATTAGCTTAGTCACATGATTAATAAATTATATTTATGTATATATATATATATATATATATAAATAAATTATATATACATTATTTTATTTTTGGGGTATTATAATTTTGGATGTCATTTGCTTGAAATAGAAAAAGTGTACTAATTTTATGAAAAATATACATGTATTGAACAAACGTTTATATATATTGTTGGGAAATTTGTATTTAGTTTTGATGGAAATTCCAAAACAGTTTATAATAGGATCATGACCAACACATTAGGTAGACCGATGTCTTAGAATCGGAGTTAGGATAATGAAATTTGAAATGTATAGAAAATGATGTATAAGGTAGTTCACATATTGAGGGGGAACTCAATATGTATAGGTCAGGTCAGTTAGTCGAATGATCAGTTAATTAGATGATCAGGTAAAGACATGAAGCCAATAGCTCAGAAGACCTGAAGATCAGAAGACTACCAGAAGATCAAGATCCAGACCAGAAGACCTACATTAGTCGAGTATGCTAGTTGAAGCTAAGACAACCGCATCGTAAGACTTATCAGTAGACCGATCAATTTAGAATCGATCAAAGTCACCACACCAGTGTCAACTGATGTTACACCAGTCATACGTTGTTGATCTGAACAAAGAGAATGTCAACTTTAGTTGGTAGAACAAACACTAAAAAGTGTACTTGTTAACCAATGAGAACAAGACACGTATGCACGGAGCTGACAATGCGGGATTCGGCGCTGCAGAGTCAAACATCTATAAAGGACAACTATTCACGCTTTCAGCCATGCCGTTCCTGGAAGCACGCCACATCAAATCCTCAAAACCTACTAAATATACCCTAAATTCAAATTGCTTCCAACCTCTTTGATTTCGTGGGTCTATAAATATGGGATTGCTTTTTGAGTGAAGATACGGAAATTATCAAGAAGCTCAAACTATAGCAAAAATTTCCGCATAAAGAACACAAATTTGAAGAATATTTCTAAGTGTTCTTCCCATTGTTTTAGCATAGAAATCTCATCCTCTAAATTTTTGGCTACATAAACACTAGGATAGATTTCCGGTTGGAACAACAACAAATCTTTACCCAAACCCAAAAGTTAGGTTAAGTTTGTTTTGCAAGATTTCGCATCAGGGTTTCTAGTTCCGATTTACAGGATCGCTTGAGTGTGAACTCGGTAAACATCTGTTGGGTGTTGGACTAACACGTTAAACTAAGTCCAGTTGGTTAAGTCGGTTAAGTTGGTGCCCCTTGTGATAGGGAAGAGTGGACGTAGGACTGGTTGTCCGAACCACTATAAAAATCTTGTGTGGATTTACTTGCTCTTTACTGCTTTACACTATTGCACACAACCAGGCTTAAAATTGCATACATATTACGAAAGTTAGGATCATTTAAGACCAAAATACCGATCCGACAGGTTAACCAGTTTAGTCGGTGATTGAAAACAGACTTGAGAATCTGATTTGATAAAACTGGTTTTTCACACGGGTATAAACTAGCTTCCGCACAATCAGTTAAACTGATAGATACCGAACTGATCTGCCCTCAGGCGATCCGTAAGTTGATATCGATCAAACCGATTCACTTGCACTCGATCGAAAAAACCGCAATCACACCGACCAAGACGAAAAAAGTTTTTCGAAGTCTATTCACCCTCCCTCTAGACTTCGCCCTCAAAAAAACCCGCTCAGACCTACAAAGTGGTATCAGAAAGGTGGGTTCTAATCGACCAATCGGCTTTGAATAACATCGGTTCTTGAGGAAGAACCTTTGTGGTCACTTGAACTGATCTTGAAAAACCTTTTTCAAATCTCATTCGTTTTCAAACTCACGATCAACATGGATAATACTTCGGGTATGTATCATGATTTGCCTAAATTTTCCATTGATGAGTATGCAGACTGACGATATACATGCAACCATCTGGGATCAATAAGCGGCAGGATGATGGAAGTTATTGAACGAGGACCCATCATCATCTATCATGACAACCCAGCTGTTGGAGGTGATCCAGATTTTGCAGTTGGAAGTCTTATCAGAAAGAGTCCTGCCCTGATGGATGTTGAAGAGAGAAAGATGTACACTCTGGATACGATAGCCAGGCACATAATCATGAAGACCATGGACAAGATAACCAGAGAAAAGATAAATTATCTCAAGACAGCCAAACAGATGTGGGATACGCTTGTTGAAATGTGTAAAGGAAATGATCTGATTAAAGATAGCGATCGCAAAAAACCGGTGAAATTCGAGAAACTTAAGATCTTTACCAAATGAAACCATCAATGAGCTCGATGGAAGAATCACCATGTCGATCCAACAAATTCTGAACTACTTGACGCGAGAAATGTCGATAAAGACATCAATTATAAGATCTTGAGATCTCTAACCAAGAAGTGGGATATGAAAGTCACTGTAATAAAGGATTGTCAAGATATTGCCAAGATGAAGCCAAGCAACCTGTTCTTGAGTCTTAAAGCCCATGAGTTCGATCTGATCGAAAGAGGGCAAGAAGAAGAAGATTTAGTCTTTGAAGCCACACCATCAAAAATCAACAGCATTCAAAGCAACCAACAACAATTCAAAGTCTATCGAACTCAAGGAAATATTATAAGCCAAATCGAAGCAGATTGCTTTGCTAACGAAACTTGAAAAATCTAACATTCAACTTGGTAAGTATAGTAGATTTTACAGGATTATCAAAAACAAAGAGAGGAAGAGATAGGAGGCCAGCTGACAGATCTCCAGAAAGGACCAGATCTGATGACCGAAGAGATGATCACAGAAAGGATCGCAGAGAAGATAAGAAAAGAGATGATCGGTCTGATGAAAGAAGAGACAACAGATCTGAGAGAAGAAATTCTGATTACAATCAGACAGGTAAGTCACCTGACAGATTCTACAGACGGAATGACTCACCTGGCAGAACAAGTTCCGTGGATCGTGGAGAATGTTTCAACTGTGAGAAACCAGGTCATTACAGCGCAGATTGCCCAGACCTGACTCCAAAAGAAAGAGAAGAGAAGCGGAACAGAAGAGAGCAACGCTATAGAGACAGGAAAGCCATGGTTGCTGATACATCAGAAATTGATGATTTTTATCTGCCTTCTGAGGATTCTGGCTACTCATCAGTAGAGAACTTTTGTCTGATAAGCAAAGCTGATGATTTCTACTACTACGATGATCTGATATTCTCTTCTGATGATGAAATCTATTTGATGGCTAAGGAGGAAGACCAATCTGAGGTAACTTCTAAACCTTCTGCTCTTTCAATTTCCACATTAGCTATAATTAGCACACCTACTGGAGAGATTGACTTGCAACTCTATTCTGAGCAATTGCTTGATGATCTCTCTAACTCAGTAGACACTTATACAATAGTGGAAGCTGAAAACGATAAGCTAAGGTTTAAAAATACTCAGCTTGTTAAGGAAAATGTTTGTCGAAGAAAGCAATTTGAACTAAAATCATTGAAGTCGCTCGAAGGTAACTGAAGAACTGAAAGTTAATTCTTCTGACCAGGAGAAGCAGATTAAGGAACAACTAGCTATCAATAAACAGCAAGCTGATGATTTTAAAATCTTACAAGCTAAGTTTGATGAACTCTTCCGACTACATGAGTGTCTGAAATTAACTGAGGATAGTTTACGTAAGAAAATAGAGGTTTTCACGAAATCTTCGAAAACCGTTCAGGATATGAACAACTATTTTCGAATGACAACTAATAAGAAAGGAATTGGGTATGAAAATCCTTCTGCATCCTCAAAATCCCCGTCTGGTTCACTTCAAAAAGGTATAATCAAACGAGTTTCTGATATAGATACACATAAAGCAAAATATGTATCTGATAAGGGAAAAAGACCTGCTGAACAAGTAAGGCAAGTGCCAAATCAGAAAGGTAACAGAAATGGACCCCAACTGATTAAGCATCAGCCGAGGAATCAACAGAAGAACCCAGTTCTTCTGAAGATACCTCAACCTGATTAGTAGATTAGGTATCAGAAAAGACAACCTGTCAAAGAGAAATCTAATCTGAAACCTAAGCAGGGTCAGTTGCCTAACAAGAAAGCTAAAGGTAAACTGCTAAGATCATTTATGCCAAAAAGATATGAATCTTTTAATGGTAGCAGTCGTACCTACCCATACAATCAGAAACATAGGGCTGCTGCACCTGAGCCCCACTGGGTTAAAAGAAGACAAACTGCAAGGAAAAATCCCAAGTCTTCTGATTCACTCAAGGCTCGCACAAATAATCATACTGATCAGAATGCATATGAAGAGATGTATGATTATGTAGATGTTTATGGGAGACAAATCAGGCCTTCTGATCTATCTGATTACAATAGAAGTGCCCTGTTTGTATGGATCCCTAAAACCAACTCTAACCCCTCAGGACCCAATCCAAAAGGGTACCCAAAGCCTGACTTGATTGCAGGTTCGCGTGGGTTTGGCCAACAAATGAGGTGTACAAGCAACTATCTGGTACATCGATAGTGAATGCTCAAGGCACATGACTGGAAGCAAACATCTCCTTAGCTCTTACACAGAACAAGAAGGCCTACGTGTACTCTTTGGTGATCATAACTTTGGTTTTACCAGAGGATTTGGAACCTTAGAGAATGATGATGTACAGGTTACCGGAGTCTCGTATGTCGAAGGTTTAAAGCATAACCTGCTATCAGTTTCACAATTCTGCGACAATGGATTCAGTGTTGAGTTATCGACTGATCAGTGTACTATAAGGAATCGGGCTACTCAACAGATCTTGTTAACTGGTTCAAGGAAAGGTACGATTTATACAGCAGATTGGAACAGTTATCCAAGAAATACATGCCTGATTGTTAAGAGTTCCAAAAGTAGCAGTTGGCTCTGGCACAAAAGAATGAGTCATCTGAACTTTAAAACTCTTAACAAGATAGCAATGATGTCTTTGGTTGAGGGACTTCCGAATGAGGTAATCTCTAAGGATCGGACATGTATCGCATGTCGGAAGGGAAAAACGAGTTAAAGCCTCATTCAAGGAATCCTGGACCAAAGATCCAAGAGAGAGTATTGCAAATCGCTCCATATGGATTTATTTGGACCGATTACACCACCGATCTCGGCGGACGCAAATATACTCTGGTAATCGTGGATGATTATTCCAAGTTTACATGGGTTGTATTCTTGTATAAGAAGAATGAGACAACAACAAAGATATATGAGCTGCTCAAGAAACTACAAAACGAAAAGGGTATCGATTATAGTGAAAAAATCGGATCGGATAAAGGTGCAAATTTTTGAACTCTTTTTTATTCTTGATTTTTGCACTAAGTTTGGTATACAACATGAGACATCAGCTGCAAGAACGCCACAACAGAATGGTGTAGCAGAACGGAGAAACAGAACACTCAAGGAAGCTGCTCGCACTATGTTAGCTGAACATGCAACACCAAGTCATTTCTGGGCAGAAGTCATCAATACTGCATGCCACACTCAGAACAGAAGTTCTCTAACTAAGGCTCACTACAAAACACCCTATGAACTGTGGAAGGGCAGAAGACCTCGTGTTTCTTGTTGGGGAATTAATTGCCTGAATCTATTCGGGATGAATATTTAAATACAAATTTAATTCTAACAATTATTACTAGCATGAATTAATCCTATATTATTCAAATAATAATTCAACAACAAATCATGCATATAAACAGTTCACATAAATCCTACGCATGCGGAATTGCTTCGGGTTTACGTGAACTAACCTCTTGGAGTGGCAATGGTCTCGTCGATAAGAACACACCAAAAAGTCTTCCCAAGTATTCCCTAGTCCTTGCTCGTCAATCCGGTGGAAGGAAGCTCGCGAACAATTAACAAAAGGGAAAATAAAATTTGTTGCACCACCTTTGTGGATTTACTAATTTTTTCAGCACATGGAATTGTACTTGGGAATGAAACATTCATCCCCTATTTATAGAGGGTGTTGGTCGATTTTCCATATAGAATAGGGAGGAAAAAATCTTTTCTTGATCTCCAAGAAATCTTGAATATATCTCATATATTCTTTTCTCCATAATTAAAATATTCCATAAAAATCCCAACTCCTCTTGTTATGGGAATTTTTGAAAAATTAAGGATCAAGATTCCAAGATTTGGATCTTCTTGAATTTATGAGATATTCTTGTATTCCAAGAAATACATATCTTCCATAATATCTTTTCAAGAAAATCAAGAAAATCATTCTTTCCCTTATTCTTTCAAAACTTTCGAAAATCTCACCATAAATAACCAAGTGGGAGATTTCTTGAATTTAATGAGATAATCTTGTATTCCAAGAATACATATCTTCATTCCATAACAAAATTCAAAGAAAATCTTTCTACCTCTTTTATTTATGATTTTCGAAAAATGAGGAAAAAATAGCAATAAATATTTATTTTATTTTTAAACACCTTTTTCAGTTATTGGACTTTATGTTGGGCTACTTGAGGAGCCTTTAGGAGAATTAAGATTGGACCTTTCAATGGATCTTGAATTATCAACATTGAGCCACAATATTATTCAAGCCCATAAATATTAATTAATCCCACTACATAATTAATATTGCACTATCAATTTTAACCCATATTACAGTTAATATGGCTCCCGGTTATTATTTCCCGTGTTTAAGATTATCTAGCCCATTAATTAATTCAAGCCACTGAAATAGCTTTCCATTAATTAATATCTTTTATCCTTGGTAAAGGAACGGTTTAATATTATTATTCATACCGGAAACTAGTTCCACTTGCAAGATTTGGTATGATAAAACTTATGAACCTCCCAAGGGGGCAAATCGAACAAGCGTACTTGCACACGATTCTCCGTATTAAATTTTAGCAATCACATGTGACCAATAATATTGCCCAAGATATAAAGTATTGAATCTCGTTGATTCTCTACCCGTAATAAGTCAAAGCAATAATTACTAACCACACGCGATCCTATTTAAGGGAAGAAGATTAAGAAATAACGAACCATTGAGGTCTAATTCTTCCTAGTTTAGTTCTGAAGAATTTGTCCTCCTGTAGGTCCTCTTCAGTGCACTAGACATGCACTAGTGTAATCTCTTGGTCAAGACAAGTCAATCTGAGCGTTACACTTCAACCTTTCACGATGGATTGTTCATTTCCATCTAGGTCGTGAATGATGTACTTTTGGTTACAAGGGACTGTTAATTTAATCTTCTGTGATCTGGTATCACTAAATTAACTACAATGTAACACATACTATTTATTGAACAGTTATGCAGTAAATATATGTAACATTTGATGATATTTAACGCATCAGTGATAAACAATTTATTTCAGTAAATAAGTACGAAATTCAGTTTGATTATACAAAGTAAAAGCATACTTTCCAGTATAATCCCAACATTTCTTACTTCCATGTTTTTGGGTGCAAGTGTTTCATACACAACAATGGGAAGAGTCAGTTGAAGACTTTTGAGGCCAAGTCAGATGAGGGTATATTCTTAGGATATTCCTCATCCAGCAAGGCTTTCAGGGTTTACAACAGGCAAACCCTAGTTGTGGAAGAAATACCTCATGTGATCTTTGATGAAACATCTTCTGAACAAGAGAAATCTGCCTCAGAACAAGAAGTACCAGATCAACCGGTACCTGATGCACAGAAAATGGATCAGCTAAGTATTAAGGAAAAAGGATCAGAACACGTAATAGTGTATAATCCAGATCCTGCTGATTCACCAGGTCAATCAGACCCTAAGGTACGTACAACTGTCAATAAAGAAGCTGGTACAGCTGAGACAGTATCAACTGAACCATCTGGTTCAGGGGGAACAAATGAAGTTCCTACGGACAGACATCAGCACATGACGAGTCCAACATCAGCTGAGACTTGTCCATGTCAAGTGGATCATAATTCTGCACCACTCACAATCACTAGTAATGAACTACTATCAGAAGAGGATGATGTTCTCCAAACAGATGCAAATCAGAAAAGAAGGACCTGGGTAACCAGTCATCCAATTGATCTGATCATCGGAGACCCATCTGATAGAGTCAAAACTAGACATCAGATTGGTGAAAGTGCCATGTATTGTTGTTATCTGTCTTTGAAGGAACCAACTGAATTAGAGGAAGCTCTACAAGATGCAAACCGGATTCTAGCCATGCAAGAAGAACTGGAACAGTTTGAAAGGAATCAGGTTTGGAAACTAGTGGACAGACCAACCCATCAAGATGTGATTGGCACAAAGTGGGTATTCAAGAACAAGAGAGATGATAATAATGTCATAACCAGAAATAAGGCAAGACTTGTTGCTAAGGGGTATTCACAATCAGAATGAATTGATTATGATGAGACCTTTGCACCCGCCGCCGCCGAAGCCATTCGGCATTTTTGGCATATCTTTGCTCACGAGGGGTTTATTGTGTATCGATGGATGTAAAGAGTGCATTCTTAAACGGGTACTAAATAGAGGAAGTTTATGTTGAACAACCTCCGGGCTTTGAAAAAGGCGTCAAAAAACCGTTTAAGAAAAAAGCTCTTTATGGTTCGAAACAAGCTCCTCGAGCTTGGTATGATACACTCTCTCTCGATTCTTGATAGACAATGGTTTCACTAAAGGAATAGTGGATGTAACCTTATTCGAGAATAGAAGATGGAGAAGATATTACGATGGTTCGATTTATGTGGACGACATCATCTTCGGATCTCCCAACAAGAGTTTATGTGAAAAATTCAAAGAAAAAAGCGATGCAAGGGAAGTTTGAGACGTCCATGATGGGTCGATGAGTTACTTTTACGGGTTTACAAGTTAAGCAAAGTACGTAAGGGATATTCATCCGCCAAAAGAAGTATACACTAGGAGTTTATTGGCTAAGTTTGGAGTTCAAAACTGTAAGGAAGCCAAAATTCATATGATGACTGGATTCAAGATGGATCCAGATGAGGATGGTCAGAAAACTAATCAGAAAGAATATAGGGCTCTCATTGGATCTTTACTATACCGATCAAAGTAGATCGAGATATCACTTTTGCAAAAGAGGTGTATGTGCGATTTCGTGCAAATCCAATGCAAAGCCATCTCGGAAGCGATTAAAAGATTCTTAAGTATCTGAAGGACAAGAAACCTTGGTTTATTTTACCCATCAGATGATAATCTAGAGCTTAGTGGGTATTCTGATTCTGATTACGGAGGTTGCAGAATTGACAGGAAGTCAACCTCAGGTACATGTCAAATTTTAGGTAGTAAACTGATCTCTTGGTTTTCAAAGAAGCAGACATCAGTTGCGACATCTACTACTGAAGCAGAATATATGGCTGCAGGAAGCTGTTGTTCCCAACTGCTCTGGCTAAGTCAGCAGCTGAGGGATTACAACATTGTAGCTAAGAACGTACCTATATTCTCGCGATGCAATAGTCTTATTTCAATCACTCAAAAATCGTTTCTACATACAAGATGCAAGCATGTGGATGTCAGACATCATTTTATAAGAGATCATGTTGAAAAGAAGAATATCAGAATGGAAAAGATCCATACTGATAAACAGAAAGCTGGATATTTTAACAAAGCCACAAGTGAGATCAGATTCAGAGAATTATGTAATGAGCTAGAGGGCTTCTGGATCTCGGAGAAAGTGCACCAGAAATATTTGGTGGACTGGTCTCCAGAACCAGTTGGTTAAGAGATTAACCAGATTAAGAAGAATCAGTTGAGTTAGGAATCTTAACTGATCAGAAGATCAGTCAAGGAACTGATAAGAAAAGACTTTATCAGTTCAGACAAGGAACTGATCAGATTAAGACATATCGACAAGGGGAACCGACGATTGGAAGGTTATACTTTGTAAGTCGATTAAGCTATGTTCAACAAGCAAGTTGTATAAGTTTAAGGCTACAAATCGCATAAGTAAGTAGAAATAACACAACAATGAAATAATGGAACTTTTTATTGATAAGGACCCAGAGGTCAGATTTACATTACAAGTTATAAGTACAAAAGGACCTGGAGGTCAATACATAAACCTTAAACCATAAACCCAAAGCCTAACCCTAGAAAGGTGGAGGAGAGAGGCTTTAAAGATTTTAGAGTCTGATGCTCCCATTTTCCCAAACCCAAAAAAGGGGTGTGAGAGGCTTTGAAATAATCCTAAGCCACCCTCAGAGCTTCGGAGCGAGGAGCGAGAGCGGCCTTGAAGGATTTCTAAGCCAGGAGCCCCTAGTCCTAAAATCAATGGGCTCTCCAGCTGTTAAATGGGACACAAGTGCCAAAGATGTGGTCCAAAGACCATATGGCCACAAGTGTCGCATGCAAATATTGAGTTTGATATACGATGATCAGCTGTTGTCTGATCAAAATCGGATACCAAAATCATGTTTTGTATCAGACTGAGTCTGTTGATGCTAATTTCATCATCTCGATAGGCACACAAGGTGCATACGGTTAGGAGAAGTGTCTTTTCATTTGCTATAGCAGATCTGCCGCCTCGGTGGTAGAGAAGCTTGGCAATAATTGTATGTGTAATCTTCGATGACGACGAAAGCAGTAATAAGGGACACACATGGTTAAAGGTTTTTGCCAGAAGTTTCACCGGAAATTAGGGTTCATCGGAAAACATGGAGTATAAGCTAAATAAAGAAGATGAATGGTTTATGTTGTGTTGTTTGCCTAAAACTCCAGATCTATTTATAGAAGAAAAGCAGGGGTATAGGTGCAAATTTATTTTCTCAAGACCCTTAGGAGAAATTTGCACCGCAAGGACAGCGCGTAAGAAACACGCGACTGATGGTTGGATGAGTTGACGGTGTGAATTATCACAACGTATCCATACCATCATTACGAAGTGTCAAATCACGCCTACTTAGGGAATCGAGATGACTCTTCGACTCCTCAAGAACTAAGTTCTGGCAGGAGCGCACATTCCAAGACTTGACCTAGGTCAAGAGTGGATCAGGATGGATCCGAAGAAAACTGATCAGATAAGAAGGATCAGTTGGATATGGTATCTCAACTGATCAGAAAGGATCAGTCAAAGAGTTGTTCAGAGATAACAGTTAAAATGGGAACGTCACCTGATCAGCTTGGCTCATCAGAAAACTGATCAGATAAGTGAGACATTGTTGGGAAATACTATGGTTTAGGCAACCATCAGTAAGGTCAACAGTAATCAGGTCAACCAGATAAGATCAACAGTGGTAACTGACTGATTACAATATCAGTCAGTCAGATACGTTTTCTGATTTATCTTCATACCTATTCTATGTTAGTTATTATTGTTCACATTACTTTATGATGTCATGCCTGCAAACATTAAATGCGGACGCGGGGCTTGTGTATTAAATGCATTTTTTTTCGAACCTTCAAGTCCAAAAGTCTGCCGGTTTAAATCCTTAACCGCACGATTGAATTACTCTTCAACCACTTTAATCTTGATTGTCCACTTACATCAAGGACACTCAAGTACCTTAAAAAATAATCGTGCAAAATTTTTCCCTCTCATCTTTTAAAACCCTAAATACCTTTTCTCTGAAAACCTTTCCCATTTCATACTTTCTAAAACCGCAAATTTTAGTTCCAGAAAATTCTCTCAAACATTCAAAATATTCAAGCGATTAATCTATCTTCCAAAACTCTCATATCGCTTTTCTGGTAACTTACTCATCTTGTTATTTTCTTTAATAGCATATAATGATCAGTGTATAGAAATTGTGTGTATTACTGTTAATCATGATCAAATGGAATTTAAATCAGTCATTGTCATTTCTATATACATCATAAACTATATGCATATTGGGGATAGATATTCATGTGTATTAATTCGCAAAATTACTCTTTTATGAATAACATTGTGTGATTGATTATGTTGTTTCACATAGCACTCACTTTGTATGTTTGTTTATGATTTCAGAAAAATGGAATAGTCAATAGTGCTATCGGAAACTTGTGACTATGCCTCTATGCTCAAAAATGTCATTGATGAAAAGTATGTCATTTTCAATACCACAAATGATCCAGAATCAAGGGAGATACTCGAATGCTTAAGAGCCTGTGGACTTGATCAATTTTGCTATCGCCATCAGGAAACTGTCCATATGTTTGAATCATTGGAATTCTTGAGAAGACTAAAGGAGACTGACAACAAAGAACTATTCTCATTCGTTGGAAGGACTAGGATCGATGTCTCCAACGATGATCTCAGAAGAATCTTTGGTCTTCAAATGGGCAAGAAATACCCTGATGAGTTCACTGTTGGAATGTCAGATAAGGAGTATCTGCAAAAAGTGTTGTTGAGACCTGGGAACATCAATCAGCTCACACATGTCAAAGTTCCCTACCTCCGAAGGAAGTATAGACTGTTTTTCGAAATTGTCTCGAAAGTCATTCTTGGGATCTCTTTCAGCCCAGATGCTCTAACCCAGCAAAAGCAACATGTTATGGCCACAATCATTGAGAAGGCCCCAAATATGAACTGGATGGGGTTATTCAAGCATCGTTTGTTGCAGGAAACTGATAAGTTTGCCACAGATGAAGAAAATCGAGTGAAGCTGACCAAGAATATCAGTAATATTCACAAGGTGTCCATAATTCTGGTTGATAAGCTTCCCAGTGACTATCCTTGGTCACAAAATGGGCGGAAGCAATATGTGGAGAAATTCAAAGCCTTACTTTACAAGGATGAGACACTATCTGGATTATCTGATGATGATCTAACACCATATGTGCCGAAGCCTAAAAATTGTGAAGGCAAAGCTCCATCTAAGAGAGGAACGAGAAAGAGGAAGCAGGCTGTGAGTAAGCCTTCTGATGCAGGTGCGAAACATCATAAAACACTTACTACAATGCTGCCTAAGAAGGATGGTATGCCTTCTGGAGGTCTTCAAGATGAAGGAAGTGATGTTGAAATTCTGGAATCAGGCGAAGATCAACCTGAAGAATCAGGTCGAGAGTTAATGCTGGTGGAAAACCCAGTTCAGGTGGAAACCCGTGGAGCTGATGTACAACTTAAAGAGAATCAGTCTGATTCTGAACCATCAGACTCAGCTCACATAAGTTCTCTTTTCAGAGGGCATGAAACCACCTACTTCCCCACTTCACCCACCTCATCTTCAAAATCACCTTCACCTGAACCCTTAACCAGAATAACTTCACCCTCACCTGAACCATCAACCAGACAACCACCTTCAACTGAACCTTCCACCGAGAAATCGTTTACCCCTTCTCCCTCTCGAACCCCCTCTCCCAAAATAACTTCAACCACATCAGAACCACAGACCGATCAACCTTCAACCAGTCAACCAGAAAACCCTCCACCCCCTCCCGAATATTCACAGTTAAATCCACCTGTTTCGGAAGCTGTTCAGGAACCCGTTCAAGAAATCATTCAGGAACTTGTTCCAACACCTGTTCTGGAACTCGCTCAGAAGGAGCAAGATGTTGCTGAGATCAAAGACATGTATGTCTCCATGTCTCATAATCCCTTCAACAAGAGGACCCTCCTCGAATCACATGTACAAGAACACTCTATGGTGTATTTTCTACGACGACAGGTGAATGCCTATCTGGACGAGCACTTTCCTAAACTCATCGATCACATTGGGATCAGACGGCAGATGGAGGAGATAGTCTTCTGGAGGAACATCAGACTCAAGGATATTGAAGACTTCCTGATTTTAATGAATGCCTTGGACTCTGATTACTTTGTTGACTTGGAAAAGAAGGCGAAGCAGAATGCCGGTGTATCCAGCGCAGCCGAACTGGCTACAGACGCTGATATCAGATGGTTGGTGCACCAGAAGCTGGGTATTTCTGAAGAAGAAGAAGAAAGAGGTTATGATACTTATGCTTATACTGAGTATGAGCAACCTGCCGATGAACCAGGTATGGGTTCTGCAGATGAGACCCAGCCAGGCGAGGTTTCAACATCTGGTCAGACTACTGTGCTAAGTGCTGATATCCTAGATCTGATTTCTGTGAAAATACAAGATGGGGTAAAAGCAATACAAGATGGGGTACAAGCTTCACTTGATACACAATTTACGACTCTTGCTGCAAATCTGATGCAGAAATTTGAAGAAGCACAGAGCAACTTGATTGACAAAGAGAGGAAGCTAACTGTTGACCAGATCTCAAACCTAGTTGACAGTGAGAGGAAGTTAACAGTCGAGAAGATCACAAATATGCACGATTCTATTCTCGAATCGGTAACAAAACGATTTGACCCTCTTGCTGACAAGATGAGGATCCAGACTGATATGCTTGGAGAGACGGAGGTTCTCTTGGAAAGTGTCTGGGGATCCTTGGAAAGGACTGATTCGTGTTTGTACAATAGCAGAAAAAGATTTGATCAATCTATTACTCAGGCCAAGAAAGTTATTGAATCTGGATTAAATAGGTTCCTGGGTACTGCGACTACTTCTGCAAATGTTCAGATCACTCCTCTTGCTGTGGAAGAACTTAAGGAGGAGATAACACGTCAGTTTCAGGCCTTGAATCTCAAGTTGTCATACTTTTTTGATGCAACCAAAAAGGGGGAAGGACAAGATAAAGAAAAACAGATGCAGACGGAAAAACAGTTGCAGATGGTAACTGTTGATTTACCAGAAGTGACCCATTCTGGTTTACCTAAGGTCACTCCGTCTAATGCCACTCCTTCTGAAGTCACCCATTCTGAGATCCCTCCTACTGCTGAACTAAAACAATATGTGGATCAACATAGCAAGGAGATCGAGGCTCAGGGAAAAGAAATCAATAAGCAGAAGACAGCCCTGACTGAAGTTGTTGCCAGGGTGGACAAGATTGAAGACTTCTCGTCAACTGCACAGAAAAGATTTGATCAGGAGGATCAGGCAAAAAGTCTAGAGTTGGCAAAGAAGCTGTAGAGAGAAGAAGACACTGCTGAAGAAAGACAATTGCGGAAAGGCAAGCAAGCTGAGAAGCAAATCAAGAAGCTAATCGTGACCCAGCATCGATTGCGGACATCGATCTTGATAAAGAAGAACAACTGATGAGGCGTGGGGTCATTGAAGCAGCTATCAAGAAGAAGAAGCTTGCTGAAGCTGCCGGTCTGGACCAAAGATATGTCAAAAGGAAACCTAAGATGGCAGTAGATACACAAGAAGTAGATTGGGAAGAGAGAGCTTTCCCTGCGGAAGTTGAAAGCATTCTTGTGGCCAGACGAGACTTACTTCCTGAATGGACAAGGATTAAAATCGACTGGCTGAGCGACGTCTACATTATTCAGAAGATACCAGAACATGCCGATCAGGGTGAATTTGATGCTGAGTTTCAAAACTTGCTGGAGATCAAACATCCCAAATTCTTCAAAGTGGTGATGCATGAAGGAAAAATCATGTCATTAACTCCCTCTGCACCCAAATTTCAGACAATGATTCCACCACTCAGAGCTGATAACTCTCTTGACCCAATTGGATTCAAACAACTCTTCTATGATTTTGCTAAGAGAGGAGACATTATTGAGAGTGAAAGATTGGAGACCTTGCTGCAGAGAATGTACAAGATTTTCAACATTCCAGAAAGTCTTCAGAAGTTTGCTTATTGAAGGAATCAGAAGATGTCTTAGATCAGGTGAAAGGTAAAATTTGTACATGTAATCGTCATATCCTATATATAAAACAAGTTACCTTTCTGATCTTAAGACAACATCTCATTGTCTTCTAATTTCTGTTGTTTATGTTTTTACATTTCACATGGTTATCTGTTTTTCTGATTATATGTTTTGGTTCCATCAAAAAGGGGGAAATTGTTGGGAAATTTGTATTTAGTTTTGATGGAAGTTCCAAAACAGTTTGTAATAGGACCAGTCAGACCTGTTAGGTGACTGATGTCTTAGAATCAGGTTAGTATGACCAGCTGAAATGTATAGACAGCTGATGTATAAGGTAGGTCACATATTGAGGGGGAACTCAATATGTATAGGTCAGGTCAGTTAGTCAAATGATCAGTTAATCAGATGATCACGTGAAGACATGAAGCCAATAGCTCAGAAGACCTGAAGATCAGAAGACTACCAGAAGATCAAGATCCAGACCAGAAGACCTACATCAGTCGAGTCTGCTAGTTGAAGCTAAGACAACTGGCATCAGAAGACTCTATCAGGTAGACTGATCAGTTGTAACTGATCAGGTCAGCTCACACCAGGTGTCAACTGATGTTACACCAGTCATACATTGTTGATCTGAACAAAGAGAATGTCAACTTTAGTTGGTAGAACAAACACTGAAAAGTGTACTTGTTAACCAATGAGAACAAGACACGTATGCACGGAACTAACAATGTGGGATTCGGCGCTGCAAAGTCAAACGACTATAAAGGACAACTATTCACGCTTTCGGCCATGCCGTTCCTGGAAGCACGTCACATCAAATTCTGCAAACCTACCAAATATAGCCGGAAATTCAAATTGTTCTCCAACGGCTCTTTGATTTTGTGGTCTATAAATATGGGATTGCTCTTCAGAGTGAAGATAAGGAAATTATCAAGAAGCTCAAACTATAGCAAAATTTCCGCACGAAGAACACAAATTTAAAGAATATTTCTAAGTGTTCATCCCATTGTTCTTAGCATAGAAATCTCATCCTCTAGCTTTCGGCTACATAAATACTAGGATAGATTTCCAGTTGGAACAACAACAAATCTTTATCCAAACCCAAAAGTTAGGTTAAGTTTATTTTGCAAGATTTCAGACTAGGGTTTCTAGTTCTGATTTCTGGGATCGCTTGAGTGTGAACTCGGTAAACATCTGTTGGGTGTTGGACTAACACGTTAAACTAAGTCCAGTTGGTTAAGTCGGTTAAGTTGGTGCCCCTTGTGATAGGGAAGAGTGGACGTAGGACTGGTTGTCCGAACCACTATAAAAATCTTGTGTGCATTTACTTGCTCTTTACTGCTTTACACTATTGCACACAACCAGGCTTAAAACTGCATACATATTCTGAGTTAGGATCAGATAGCACCAAGCTACTGATCTGATCAGTTTGACAGTTTAGTCAGCTGATTGAAAACAGACTTGAGAATCGAATTTGATAAAACTGGTTTTTCACACGGGTATAAACTAGCTTACGCACAATCAGTTAAACTGATAGATACCGAACTGATCTGCCCTCAGGCGATCAGTAAGTTGGATATCAGTCCAAACTGATTCACTTGCACTCTGATCAGGCAAACTGCAATCACACCTGATCTGCACGAAAAAGTTTTCAGAAGTCTATTCACCCCTCCCCTCTAGACTTCTGCCCTCACGAAACCCGTTCGGGACCTACATATATGTCAACAATAACTATTGTTTAGTTCCTAGATACATGCATATTAGTTGATACATATATTTTATATACTTTGAAAGTGTATGTATTTGTTTAGTCAAATTCATATTAATTAGATATGTGAATTTGTTAATAAATTTACATGCATATAGTATAATATGTATTATTGTTGTAACACAAATTATCACACGTCAGCAGGGCCCACAAAGACCTAAATCGACCCGACCCGACAGGAGGTCAGGATTCAAATAGGAGATGATTTTTCATGCTTTATGCAGATGATTTGTCATTCTTTATGCATATGATTTGTGATGCTTTAGGCAGATAATTTACGGTGCTTTATGCATATGATTTGTCGTGCTTTTTAAGGGTGGTCCTCTATAAATAGAAGACCTCACCCTTCCATAGCTGTCAAGACGGATAGGCGGGGCGGGCCAAAACCCGCAAAAGCCCGCCTTTTAGAGTGGCGAGGCGGGCTGCAAAATCCCAACCCAACCCACTAATTGGCGGGTTGCGGGTTCTGGCGGGCCAGTCCACTATTATATTTTTAATATTATTTTATATTTTAAAAAATTATAAATATGTAATTTTAAAGCTCTAAATACATTAAATTCATCAAAGTCAAATGAAATCAAACAATTTATGTTGGTTGTTATCACTACAAAAAATTTAAAATAAAATATTTCTCATAAATAAAATTAATCATTCATTGCTCACAAATATAACTTCATATAAATTAAATTTGCCACTAATCAATCATAATAATTTATAAACATAATCTTCTACATATTAAATTTATCATCTATAAACATAAACTTACAAAATATCCCAAAAAATAACATTATAATTGCTAAAATATATAATAAAATAAATATAATTTAAAATTATTTTAGGAGGCGGGCTGGCCCGCCTAGGCCCGCCCCCAACCCGCCAAAACCCGCGGTTTGGGGGCCGGCCCATCTACATGTATACATACACATATACATAAAAAAAGAAAAAAAAGAGAGATTGAGGAAATAATGAGCGGGGCTATGAAGCCGCCTCACCTCCACGCCTTCAGCGTCGCTGCCAAAGCACCTAGCTCCACCACCGATCCATACCGAGATCGAGTGTCTCAGCGCCCCAATTTCTTGTTCAGTGTTCTTGGATCATCTCTTGCAGCTAAATCATCCTCAACCACTTATATTGCTGCAAAAATTCAACAAATTAAAATGGACAAGGCTTCAACATCTACTGCACCCACGCCACCGAAGTGATGGCCAATTTAACACCCAGTAACGCCGGTGCCGCCTTACCCCACCATCGCGCCATCACCGTCGTGGCTCCACGCCGAAACCGAATTTCACAGCGCCGCTTTGGGGCATTCCTGGCGTTGGAAGGCGAGCCGGTTTCAGGTTTGTTCTAATCATAATTTTTTGAGCTCAGGTCTCATGGGGAGTAAATAGAACTGTTGGGTTTTTAAATAGGCTTAATTGCGAATAAAATTACCATCTTTTCAAAAATTGCAATTTAAGCTAAATTTTTTAAATTTGGCAAATCAATCATCACTTTTACTTTTTTTGGTAATTTCAACTTCGGGTAGTTTGACCCCCCTGCCCGAAATGTTATATGTACAAATATATACAAAATCATCATCCAAGTGAGTATTCACATCAATAAATAATTATAAACATAATAAATAATAGTTTAAAATAAATTAAGTATTATAAATAAATTTTGAATAAATTTAAATATAATAAGATATTAAAATCAACACAAATAAAAATCAAAATCTAATTTATTCTAATAAAATCAAAATTAGAAACCAACACAAACAAATAATATTCAAAATCACAAATAATTAAAACTGTCATTATTAAAAATTAACACAAATAATATTTCGTAGGGAATATTATTTGTCCCGAGTAACACAATATCAAATAAAAAAAAATCCAAAAAATTAAATTTAATTAACATTTGCCTCCAACCCATGTTTATGTCAACGGTGGGAGGTGGGGTGGGGCAGCGGCGAAGGTGGAGGAAACATGAGGTTGAAGATGAAGAGGTTTTGGTGTAATTGAATTTTGAATTTTTTTTTCATAACCAATTTTTTTTTCAAGGATGAAGATGTTAAGAGGATGAATATTTGATTTTTAATTTTGCGTTTTAATTATTTTATTCTTTTAATTTCTATTATATTTTTAATTCATTTTTAAAAGTGCTATTTTAAATTTTGTATTATTATACATATTTTTTCTTTTTTTAAGTTTTTTTTTTAACTTTTAATACTTTAAAAAAATATAACTTATACTTTTTATATTTAAATGTATTTTAAATTTATTTATAGTATATATAATATTAATTTTTATTTATTATGTTAATAAGTATTTCTTGACGTGGATGGTACTGGACTGATGATTGTGCATTTTTTGTACACATCAATTTTCGGGCAAGGGGGCAAACTGCTAGAAATTAAAATTGCAAAAATAGTAAAAATAATAATTTATTTGCCAAAATTTCAAAGTTTAGATTAAATTGCAATTTGTGAAAAGGTGGGGATTTTATTTGCCATTAAGCCTTTTAAATAAAAACGTTGGTTTCTCAAACCTTTGGGCGTGAGTAGGTGGCTGGGCCTTTTATAAAATAGAGGTGCAGGCTTTTAAAATTATTTGGGCCTGAATAAGTTGATGGGCCAATATATTATTTACTAAGCAGTATATTCGGCCCAGCTAGCTAAACTTGGTCCAAGAATTTTTTCTGTTGGGCCAGGATGTTATCAGCCAGGAAATAAAACGTTTGGCCAGAAATTTGTAAATAATATTTTCGGCCCACATTAAAAACAATGGCAGTAGCTCAGTAAAAGAAAATTGCTCGGGCAACCGGAGTCTTGCGAGCAACTCAAAGAATTTACGGGCTTCTTTTAAAAGTTAAAAGATAAAAAGATAAGGTCGAAAAGACTCCACATTAATAAGACTCTGGACGAGCTCCGCCTCTCGATGAGCAACTCACAGAAAAGACTCGTACAACGTGGGCTCACCTCGAAGTACGAGCACAAAAAGACTCGTATTGGGAGGCTCATCTCAGAGTATCTAAACACGTAAAAGACTCAGACGGAAAGGCTCACCTCAAGCACGAAAGACAGAAAAAGGCTCAGACTTGAGAGGCTCACCTCAAGCACGAAAGAGCAATGTAAAAGGCTCAGACTTGAGAGGCTCATCTCGGCACGAAAGATAGAAAAGACTCAGACTTGAGAGGCTCACCTCAAGCACGAAAGACGTAAAGGCTCAGATAAAGAGGCTCACCCTCAAGTACGAAAGCACACGTAAAAATCGACAATGAGCATAGGAAAGATCCTCAATACGGAGGCTCATTTTGAACTATCAAGACTTCATAGGACATCCGAGCAAGCTCGGAGGCAAACAATGTGACCGTAGATGCAGCGAAAGATATAATCTTATCAAGACATGAATCAAGACCAAACTCTGAACAAAGTCAAAGCCCGATATTGGGGGCTATTGTTGTAACACAAATTATCACACGTCAGCAGGGCCCACAAAGACCTGAATCGACCCGACCCAACAGGAGGTCAAGAGTTAAATAGGAGATGATTTGTCGTGCTTTATGCAGATGATTTGTCATGCTTTATGCATATGATTTGTCATGCTTTAAACAGATGATTTGTCGTGCTTTTTAAGGGTGGTCCTCTATAAATAGAGGACCTCACCCTTCATTGTAAACTCTCTGGAATGTTTCCCTCATTCCTCATATATACAAAAAATCATATTTCAGGGAAGAACTCAAGGGTTCTTCCCGCAGTGTTCTTGTTCGATTTATTACTTGTTTGGTGGTAAAATTCAACAAGTCATATCAGATCCATAATTTTTTACTATCAACAATTATATTGAATGAATTATTTTTTTCATAAAAAATACTCCATTTGTCCTATGTTTGATTGTCCATTTTCTGTAAATAGCCGTCCTAATTTTGTTTGGTCATTTCCTAAAAAGAAAATAAAGCAACTTTCAATACTATTTAATACAATTATTTTCCTCCACCAAACCCACTTTACACCATCTAGTGCTATTATTTCCCTCCACCAAACCCACTTTACTCCATTTAATACTATTATCTCCCACTTTTTCTTAATCTCCATGTCTACAGTATTTGACTGAGTTTTTTGCACTTTTGGTCCCACAGGACACGCCCCCTCACGATAATGGTCCCAAATCTAACATTTTTTGTCCCAAAGCCGAAAATTTTGACACTTTTGGTCCCACAGTCAATTTTTCTGTCAAATTCGTTAACACTTTTGGTCCCATAAGATTTTTGGTCAACAGAGGCGCGTGAGGACTTATTTGGAGGGAAAAACATGACAGTTTTGGTCCATAGGATTTTTTACTCAATTTTTTCATCAAATTTTCCAAAATTTATGTTAAAATTATGACATAAGTTTATTATAACAAGCAATTCAACGGAAATTCAACATCATAACTATGTTTCTTACACAACTATTCAGTCATGTTTAAGAATCAAAATTAGGATGGAGGGAACGCAGGTTCTCTTACGTAGCTCGACATGTAAACAATTATAAATCATCCTCAAATATCATATATATGCCTAATACAATACGGCGAACGCAATCAATGAAAAATTTTGCAATCTCAATTTTTGTTTATATGCCAAATTAGTCATTCATTCTCTACATGTGTTGAGAGGATAAAAACATATAAACATATGCGGTTAAATGAAAGTTATGTGTTGAGATGTGGGAAGGTTCCAGAAGGTTATCTTTCAAATTTTACTCTAAAAAAACTGAACAACCATTGCCTCTTTCCTCTTTTTACGAGTCTTATATGTGCTTGTACTTCGAGGTGAGCCTCTTTGTACGAGTCTTATCTGTGCTGGTACTCATAGGTGAACCTCTTTGTACGAGTCTCAATTGTGCTCGTACTCCGAGGTGAGCCTCTTTGTACGATTCTTATCTTTGCTCGTACTCCGAGGTGAGCCTCTTTGTTCGAGTCTTATTTGTGCTCGTACTCCGAGGAAAACCTCTTTGTATGAGTCTTATATGTGCTCGTACTCCGAGGTGAACCTCTTTGTAGGAGTCTAATCTGTGCTCGTACTCCGAGGTGAGCCTCTGTGTACGAGTTTTATTTGCTCTCGTCGTCGACCATTTCTGGCCGAGCTGTTTGTGACTTTTATTGGCTTGTGATAAATAAAACCTAGTCGACGCCAATGAAGGCGGGTAAAGTCATCGCCGTAGGAGGCGGACTGCCAATGCCGAGGGGGCGGGCAGGTCGACACCGATGAAGGCAGACAAAGTCATCGCCGTAGGAGGCAAAATGCAAGCACCGAGGAAGCGGGTAGGTCGATGCCGATGAAGGCGGACAAATTTATCACCATAGGAGGTAGAATGCCGGTGCCGAGGAGGCGGGCAGGTCGACGCCGATGAAGGCAGACAAAGTCATCACCACGAGGTGGAATGCTAGCGCCGAGGAGGCGGACAGATCGATGCCAACGAAGGCGGACAAAGTCATCGCCAAGGAGGCGGAATGCCAACGCCGAGGAATCGGACAAAATCATCAACATAGGAGGCAGAATGCTAGCGCCGAGGACACGGGCAGATCGGCGACGTAGAGGCGAATAAAGTCATCGCCAAGAAGGCGGAAGTGCCAGCTCCGAGGAGGCAGGCAGGTCGACGCCTTAAAGGCAGAAAAAATCATCCCCATAGGAGGCGAAATGTCGGCATCGAGGAGGCATGAAGGTCCACGTCGTAAAGGTGAATAAAATCACCGCAATAAGAGGCGAAATGTCGGCGCCCAGGAGGTAGGTAGGTCGACGCAGTAGAGGCGGACAAAATCATCGCCAAGAAGGCGGAAGTGTTGTTGTAGCCATAATAATTAGCCCACAGGCTGCTAGAAGTCACTAGCCACAAGTCACAGGTCACAGGTCGCAGGTAGCCAACAGGTTGCTAGATGTCGCCAGCCACAGGGCAGAGGTCACAGGTCACAGCCACAGGTCACAGGTCGCAGGTAGCCCAAAGGCTGCCAGAGTGCATTCTGAACTGGGATACTAGTGGAGGAAGTTTATGTCGAACAACCTTGTTGTAACATGAATAAAACTAAACTCGGGTTTAGTCATACTATCGGCAAGTCGTCAGCCGACCATTCTTGTCAAAAGGTGAGTTGGGAACCAAGGAACAGGGGAAACCATACTTGAACTACCACTCCAACCAATCCAAGTGCAATTCACTCACCACCAATCCGGCAGGTCGCAGGGCGACTTGCACACAGAACTCCCACAGGTCACTAGGCAACTCATATTGTGGCCTCCACAAGCCGGAGGCGGCCTGCACCAATTAAAGTCATACATCCCGGTAGTTAAAAGTGAACACTCGATAAGCCACGAGATCTGTCCCCGAATTTCACCCCTCGATTGGTGCGCATTAAAGATTACGACCTCTGACCCAACGAGGTGGAAACGACGGCCTCCGAGACTGAAGCCTTTTTCAGTGCACTTCCCTTATGTAAATTCCCGCCCAAGATGCGAGAATCACAATATAAATAGGCCTACGCGGCCACACTTGTAAGGGGTTGCAAAACTTAGATTCTTAAGCATATACGTTATACACAGATACCTGGCTTGGACGCCCCTGGATGTAGTTTTATTCATAAGACAAACCGGGTCATCAATTTCTTGTCCATTTACCTATTTTTGATCGCTCATACTCTAAAAATATCATAGAATTATTGTTACGTTGTCCTAAATATAAACCAACTACAACAATTGGCACTGTCAGTGGGAAAGATTTCTACTGATTGTTAATCATTCTTAGAAGACCCACCTTCTGTTCATCAACAATGGCCATCAACCAGACCGAGGTTGTTCGACGTAAGGCTGATGCTCGTTATGGGGATGAAGCCTCCCTAAGCTCCCATCACTCCCATAAAATTGCCGATTCAACCACTCCAGACTGGGGCAATTTCATTCAGACCCCCGAGGATGAATAAGTCGTTCTAGTTCTCCTCCGAAAGAGACAACTTACCTCCGACTGCCCGGAGGAGCAAATCCCGAACAAGAAGATCTCCTAGGAGGCATGCCTTTCTAAAGGCAAGAGTCACCTGACCTCAGAAGGGCAGTCCGCAGGCCAACTGGCCTTCCTGACGACGAGAATCACCAACACCAGGGAGTTCCGGCTCCCTCAAACTGATAGACCTGCAGTTTTGAACAATGTGTTCAACCGCCTCGGAAACCTCGGAGCACTGAAAGCTCCAGCAAATGTGGAGGATAAGACCAACTCCCATCTCCCAAATGGCGAAAGAATTTTAATCGCGACCTCGCGATTTGCAGATCGGCCGCGCCACCACCACGGGCGTCAAGGATTCTCGCTTTATCACGGCAACAGTGCGTATGCCTTCCCCGAGACCTAACACTTGCCCGCACTGTTCAGGCGTTTCTTGAATAGATTGAAAATCAGAACGGGATGATAGGGACATACACCAACCTCATCATCCCGAGATCACCATTTGGTACGCTAATCACTTTAACACCTACATAGAGGAATGTCGACGCAACGGCAATAGATTGCTACAATGGAAGCTCGGACCCAAGGATTCACGTATCAAGGTATATCTCCTACATGGCATCCATTGGTGCAACCGACGCAACCATATGTAGACTTTTTCCATTGACTTTGAGCGATCATGCTCATATATGGTTCACCTCACTGCCTTCATGCTCGGTGGACAAATTCGACCAGCTCGCCAGACTATTCTTGAGTCATTTCTCGACAATGGCTCCCCGACCAGCGACAAAGCAGCGCCTGATGAATGCTCAGCAAGGCGACAATGAGTCTGACCGATCCTATATTAAAAGAATCGAAAAGCTCATCCTTGAAGGAGATCCCTTAGGGGATGAAACAAAACTGCTCAGAGCCATTGGCAGCCTCAGGAAGGGAACCAAGATGTGGTGGTGCATGACCGCCGACTATCCAACCAGTTATGCCAACTTCCAAAAGCAGGCCGGCGACCTGATGCTTACTACAGAGCTTCTGGAGTACCGGCTCTCCGACACAGAGGAAGTCGGGGCACCAAAGAGGGGTTCCAAGGGAACTGGGAGCCATCAAAAAGCTCCCAATAACTACAAGTCGTTCGAAGAGTCAATTTCTGAGAAGTTGATGGATGTCCTAGGCATGACACCAATTCATGTCTACACACAGATCAAGGGTTGGGAGTTACTTCTCCCACCTCGCCCAATGAAGAATAATAACAAGCAGAACTCATACAAGTTCTGCCACTACCACGACCAGGTAGGCCACTACACAAGTGAATGTAAGGACCTGCTGAAGCAGCTTTGGAGGTTGTATGAGGACGGTTTATTGAATGAGTTCATCAAGCGACCTCAAACGGACAACGAGCTAGAGCCTTGAGATCGCTAATCACCCAACCATCCCAAATGAGGAGATCTGGTCGAAAGGTCTCTCTACCATTGACGACACCAAGATGTCTACCTATTAAATCTTAAGAATCGAAAATTCATATGGCACAAAGACCTAGTACCCATGAAATGTGACTCACACGAAGAACTATTTTTAGTAGATCGGAGGTCACCTTTTTGCATTAGTTTAGCCAAGTCAAATGAAATGTCATATTTCTTTTCAAAATTCCTATATGTTTAAACTGAAGGAGGTAGCGTGAATAAACAACGCCTTCCCGAGGTACGAATTTGGACATACTGGCGGTGAGATCGCCACCCTAGAGGTGGAGTCCTTCCCCAACTTTGTAAGACGACTAAGAAAAGTTCATAAATAAACCGCATCCAAATAAGACAGCAAGTTCACATGGAATTCTAAAAGTGGCATAAGGAAATCAAGTCGGCACAATAAAAGGAGGAAAAAGAAATGATTTGTATTACTGACGGAAGGCCCGTGGGCTATTTACATCAAAACTCGTATAAAGGGGATCACTACCTCAAAATACGAGCACAGAAAAGACTTGTACAAAGAGGCTCGCTACCTCGGAGTACAAGCACAGAAAAGATTTGTACAACGAGGCTCGCTACCTCGGAGTACAAGCATAGACAAGATTCGCAGACAGAGTTTCAACTCAAAGTGCGAGCACAGAAAAGACTCGCACAGAGAGTTTCAACTAAAAGTGCGAGCACACACAGAGAGTTTCAACAACCCCCCGACTTGGGGGCACGAGGGAAAATCGAGCCCTCAAAGATATGTCAAACTTGATACCAAGAATGCAACCTCAAGTGGGAAAAGCAGACATGTCATAATTCAAAGCAAAGATGAAGACCGACCTCCGAACGAAGTCAAAGTACGCTCTTGGGGGTAATTGTTGTAGCCATAATAATTAGTCCACAGGCTGCCAGAAGTCGCCAGCCACAGGTCACAGGTCACAGGTCGCAGGTAGCCCACAGGCTGCTAGAAGTTGCCAACCACTAGGCACAGGTCACAGGTAGCCCACAGGCTGCCAGAGTGCGTTTTTAAATGGGATACTAGTGGAGGAATTTTATGAACATGAATACAACCAAACTTGGGTTTAGTCATACTATCGGCAAGTAGTCAGCCGACCACCCTTGTAAAAAGACGACTTGGGAACCAAGGAACAGCGGAAACCATACTTGAACCACCACTCCAACAAATCCAAGTGCAATTCACTCACCACCAAACAGGCAGGTCGCAGGGCAACTTGCACAAAGAACTCCCACAGGTCGCAAGGCGACTCACTTTGAGGCCTCCACAAGCCGGAGGCGACCTGCACCAATCAAAGTCATACATCTCGGTAATCAAAAGGGAACACTCGACAAGCCACGAGATCCGCCCCCGAAGACCGCCCCACGATTGGCGCACATTAAAGACTGCGACCTCTGACCCAACGAGGCGGCCTCCGAGACTGAAGCCTTTTTCAGTGCACTTCGCTTATGTAAATTCCCGCCCAAGATACGAGAATCACATTATAAATAGGCCTACATGGCCACACTTGTAAGGGGTTGCAAAACTTAGATTCTTAAGCATATACTTTATACACAAATACCTGGCTTGGACGCCTCCGGACGTAGTCTTATTCATAAGACAAACCGGGTCATTAATTTCTTGTCCATTTACCCATTTTTGATCGCTCATACTATAAAAATAATATAGAATTATTGTTACGTTGGCCTAAATATAAACCAACTACAACAAGTGTCAGAGCCAATGAGGCGGGCAGGCCGATGCCATAAAGGCGGACAAAGTCATCGCCAACAAGAAGGCGGAAGTGCCAGCGCCGAGGAAGCAGGCAGGTTGATGTCGTAGAGGCGGACAAAGTCATCGCCTAGAATGCGGAAGTGCCAGCACCAAGGAGGCAGGCAAGTCGATGCTAATGAAGGCGGACAAAGTCATCGCCAAGGAGGCGAAATGCCAGCGCAAAGGAGACGGGCATGTCGACGCCGTAGAGGCGGAATGCCACAATAATTGCTTATGTGACTTGATTTTCTTTATACATGTGTGACTTGATTTCCTTATGCGACTTTAAAAATTGCATTCGTTCTTATCGTCTTATTATCATTGTGATGTAATTGAACTTGTTCTTGTTGGGGAATGGATTGCCCAGATCTATTCGAGATGAATATTTAAATACAAATTTAATTCTAACAATTATTACTAGCATGAATTAATCCTATATTAATTCAAATAATAATTCAACAACAAATCATGCATACAAATTCGTCACATAAATCCTACGCATGCGGAATTGCTAGGAGTTTACATGAACTAGCCTCTCGGAGTGACAACCGTTGAGAAGATGGATCCCATTCACACGAACACACCAAAAGACCTTCTCAAGTATTCCCTCGTCCTTGTCCAACAATCCGGTGGTAGGATGCTTGCGAACAATTAACAAAAGGGGAAAATCAAATTATGTTGCACCACCTTTGTGGATTTCTAATTTTTCAACACATGGAATTGCATTGGGGATGAAAAATTCATCCCCTATTTATAATACTAGGTGGTGGCCGATTTTTGCCCTAGGAATAAGATGGGAAAATCTTTTTCTTGATCTCCAAGAAATCTTGAATATATCCAATATATTCTTTTCTCCAAAATTAAAATATTCCACAAAAATCTCACCTCCTTATATTAAGGAGTTTTTGAAAATTTCCCATTAAATAGGGAAGAAATTGGATCTTTGACTTTTCCTAAATTTATGGGATAATCTTGTATTCCAAGAATACATATTCCATAAAATCTTTCCAAGAAAATCAAGAAAATCTTTTCTCTTTCTTCCTTTAATTATTTTCGAAAATTTGGAAAAATATGTAACAATAATTTATTTTATTTTAAACACCATTCTCAGTTATTGAACTTTATCTTTGGGCTACTTGAGGGGCCTTTAGGAGATTTAAGATTGGACCTTTCAATGGATCTTGAATTTCCAATATTGAGCCACAATATTATTCAAGCCCATAAATATTAATTAATCCCACTACATAATTAATATTGCACTATCCATCTTAACCCATATTACTGTTAATATGGCTCCCGGTTATTATTTCCCGTGTTTAAGATTATCCAGTCCATTAATTAATTTAGGCCACTGAAATAGCTTCATATTAATTAACATCTTTTTCTTTGGTCAAGGAACGGCTCAACATTATTATCCATACTGGAAACTAATTCCACTTGCAAGATTTGGTATGATAAAACTTCAGAGTCTCCCAAGGGGACAAATCAAACAAGGCTTACTTGCACACGTTTCACCGTATTAAATCTTAGTAATCGTCGTGTAACTAATAACATTGCCCAAGATACAAGGTATTGATTCTCTCTGATTCTCTTCCCATCATAAGTCAAAGTAATTGTTAGTGATTCAACACGATCCTATTTAAGGGACGGATATTACGAAATAATGAACCACTAAGGTCTAATTCTTCTATATTTAATGCTGAAGAATTTATCCTCATGTAGGTCCCATTCAGTGCATGCACTAGTGCAATCTCTTGGTCAAGACAAGCCAATTTGAGCCTTACACTTCAACCTTTCACGATGGTTTGTTCATTTCCATCTGGGTCGTGAATTCTGTACTTTTAGTTACAAGGGACTGTTAATTTAATCTTCTGTGATCTGGTATCACTAAATTAACTACAATGTAACACGTACTATTTATTGAACAGTTACGCAGTAAATATATGTAACATTCAATGATATTTAAAGCATCAGTGATAAATAATTTATTTCAACAAATAAGACAGAAATTCAGTCTGGTTATACAAAGTAAAAGCATACTTTCCAGTATAACCCCAACAATCTCCCACTTATACTCCAAGTCTGCTTTTAAGTATACTACAGCATGTCTCGTGTAGAATCTACGTGACATCTAATGTCACCTACACGAACCTAATAATATCTCTCCCACTTATACTCAAAGCAGATTGGCAACGGTCTTGACACCCATTCCTTCCACATGTCTCTCGAATGTATTCTGAGGCAGACCCTTTGTGAATGGATCTGCTAGGTTGTCCTCTGATGCGATCTTTGCCACCTCTATATCTCCTCTCTTAACGATTTCTCGTATAAGATGATATTTCCTTTCAATGTGTTTGTTGGCCTTGTGGGCTCTTGGTTCCCTTGAATTTGCAACTGCTCAGGCATTATCACAATAGACCGTGATGGTGATGGGCAAATTCAAAACTACGTCCAAGTCCACTAGGAAGTTCTTGAGCCAAACCGCTTCCTTCGCTGCTTCACAAGCAGCTACATACTCGGCTTCCATGGTAGAATCTGCGATGCATTTCTGCTTAACGCTTCTCCATGTCATGGCTCCTCCCCCCATGAAAAACACACTACCCGAGGTAGATTTTCTGGAATCTAGATCTAATTGGAAATCCGAGTCCGTGTTTACGATGGGAATTAGACTGTCTAACTGATAAACCAACATTCTATCGCGAGTTCTCTTCAGATACTTTAGTATGTTTTTAACTGCAGTCCACTGTTCTTTCCCCGGATTACTCTAATATCTTGCTACCATGCCAACGGCAAAGCAGATATCTGACCTCGTGCACAGCATAGAATACATGAGGCTTCTGACAGCCGAAGCATAAGGAACAACTTTCATGTCATCTATCTCTCTTTGCGTCTTCGGGAACATTTCTTTGGATAGATGTATTCCATGTCTGAAAGGCACAAAGCCCTTCTTGGAATCTTGCATGCTGAATCGCTTCAAGACAGTGTCTATGTATGAAGCTTGCGGTAAGCCTATCATCCTTTTCTTACGATCTCAAGTGATCTTGATCCCAAGGATATGACTGGCTTCCCCTAAGTCCTTCATATCAAACTGTTTTGACAGCCATGCCCTTATGTCTGACAAAACCTTTACATCGTCTCCGATGAGCAGAATATCGTCTACGTATAGTACTAAGAATACCAATGCAGTTCCGACATGCTTTTTATACACACAACTTTCGAACTCATTTTGATCGAACCCGTAAGACTTTATAACCTGATCAAAACATTGGTTCCAAGCACGCGATGCTTGCTTTTCCGTAGATGGACTTCTTGAGCTTGCAAACTAGATGTTCTTGGCCTTTTTCAATGAAGCCTTCGGGTTGTTGCATATAGATATCTTCTTCAAGACTTTCATTTAGGAAAGATATCTTGACATCCATTTGCCAGATCTCAAAATCGAGATGCGCAGCTATCGACAAGAGAATACGGATGGACTTAAGCATAGCTACAGGCAAAAAGTTTTCCTTATAGTCGATCCCTTCTTTCTGAGTGTAACCTTTTGCCACAAGTCTAGCCTTGAAGGTCTCTACCTTCCCGTCCGGTCCTATTTTTCTCTTTTATACCCACTTGCAACCAATGGTTTTGATCTCATTAAGTGGTTCGACTAGCTCCCACACCTTATTATGATCCATAGAACCCATTTCGGCTTCCATTGCTGTTTGCCAAGAATTTGCATCCTTGTCATGGATTGCCTCATTGTATGTCCATGGGTCTAATTCATTCTCACCAGGGACCAAGTCAAACGACTCTTCTATCCCCATGAATCTCTCGGGCTGTCTGATAACCCTCCCACTACGACGAGGTTCCGGTTGTGTAAGTGTATCGTTTGGTATATCCACTTGTACAGTTGGCATTGAGGTAAGCCCCTTTAGCTCATCCAAGGTAATCTCACTTCTGGGTTTTTTAACGTTTATATAGTCTTCTTCCAAAAATCTAAAGTGTGTACTGATTACCACCGTTTGATCTTCGGAACCAAAGAACATGCACCCTTTCGTTCCCTCGGGGTACCCTATAAACAACCTTAATTCTGATCTTGGATCCAATTTACCAGCCTCCTTGTCCAACACGTATGCCGGACACCCCCAGATTCTCATTTGTCCTAAACTGGGCTTGCGCCTGATCCACGACTCTTTAGGGGTTTTGGGAACCGATTTGGATGACACCAAGTTTAGAATGTAAGTCGTTGTTTCCAAGGCGTGACCCCAAAATGATTTGGGTAGATCCGCATAACTCATCATTGACCTGACCATTTCTAAAAGAGTCATGTTTCTTCGTTCTGCAACCCCTTTTTGTTGAGGGGTTCCGGGTGCAGTCAACTGGGATACAATCTCTTCATCTGATAAGTAGTTCAAAAAATCATCGCTGAGGTATTCGCCTCCACGATCAGATCGTAAGGACTTGACACGTTTTTCCCTATGATTCTCTGCTTGAGCCTTAAATTCTTTGAATTTATCAAAGGTCTCAGATTTATGCTTCATAAGGTAAATGTATCCATATCTTGAGTAATCATCGATAAAAGTAACGAAATACTCATAGACTCCTCTTTCTTTGATTTACATTGAACACATACATCGGTGTGAACGATTTCTAACACTTCTTTAGCTCTATTCCCCTTGGCTCCAAATGCCCTCTTCGTCATTTTACCCTCCAAACATGATTTGTAGGTTAGAAATGGTTCAACCCGGAGAGACTCCAATGAACCATCTTGAACCAACCTTTGGATCCTCTTTGGATTAATATGACCTAGCCTTGGATGCCATAGAAGTGTTTCGTTCACGTCTGATGAACATTTTCTTTTATCCGAAACAGTCGATGTGTTATAGGATGCATTTCGTGAGTGGTGTGCACAATTAATTGTGTAGAGATTATTCGACAATGTTCCATGACAGATAAACTCATTATTTAGAGCAATGGTAACAACTTTATTAAAAGTACCGAATATCCATCAAGAAAAATTTTAGAAACTGAAATCAAATTCTTTCTAAAACTAGGAATGTAAAGAACATCCCTCAAAACTTTGTCTTCAAAAGACAACTGCACTTCTCCTATTGCTTCTGCTGCCATTCTCGTATCATCGCCCAGTGTGATGAGGATCTCACTCCCACTAAGTTGTCGGGTCCACTTTAACCCCTGTAAAGTGAAACAAACATGATCAGTGGATCCTGTATCCACTACCCACAAGAGGGAAGCATACACCGCTAAACAAGTTTCAACAACTAGTGCATGAGAATTACCTTTCTTTCCATTCCTTTTGGGTTTGGAACAGGCTGACCTCCAATGTCCTATTTCACCACACTCCAAACATTTTCTCTTGCTTGAGCCTCTACTTTTGAAGGATGTTGAGCTCACTTGGTTTAGTATCTTTTTCACATCATTCATACCACCAATTGGCCTAGCAGGAAAAGACAAATTTCTCTCTGGCAGTCAGGTATAGTAGAGATCCAATCAAAGCCCTATACTCTTTCTGATTAGTTTTCTTACCACCTTCATCTAGATCCATTTTGAAAGAAGTCATCATTGGAATTCTGGCTTCCTTGCAATTCTGAACACCATACTTAGCCAACAAATTCCTTGTGTACTTCGCCTGGCAGATGAAGATCCCTGTGTGAGCTTGTTTGACTTGAAGACCAAGAAAGTAGCTCATCTGACCCATCATTACTGAATTTCTAGCATAGCTTCTGATTAGGAGAACCAAAGATTATATCGTCCACATAGATCTGAACCATCATAATATCTTCACCGTCTTCAATTCTGAACAAAGTCCTATCAATCAAGCCCTTGGTTAAACTATTTTAGAGTCAAGAACTGGGATAGTGTATCATACCATGCTCTAGGAGCATGTTTTAGTCCAAAAAGAGCTTTTCTTAAATGGTACACTTGGTTGCTCATTTCAAAGTCAGGAGGTTGTTCAACATAAAATTCCTCAGCTAGTACCCCGTTTAAGAATGCACTCTTTACATCCATCTGATACACAGTAAATCACATATGAGCTGCATAAGCCAGAAACAACCGAATGGCTTCCAGGCGAGCGACTGGTGCAAAGGTTTCATCATAATTAATCCCTTCTGATTGTGAATATCCCTTAGCAACAAGTCTTGCCTTATTTCTGGTTATCATATTCTGCTCATCCTTCTTGTTCTTGAAGACCCACTTAGTACCAATCACGTCTTGATGAGTTGGTCTGTCTACAAGTTCCCAAACTTGATTTCTCTCAAACTGCTCTAGTTCTTCTTGCATGGCTTGATTCTAGCTTGCATCTTGTAGAGCCTCTTCAACAGTTAGTAGTTCCTTCAAAGACAGATAACAACAATACATTGTACTTTCACCAATCTGATGTCTAGTTTTGACTCTATCGGATGGGTCTCCGATGATCAGGTCAGTTGGGTGACTGGTTATCCAGGTCCTTCTTTCCTTATTATCATCAGTTTGAAGAACATCATCCTTTTCTAATAAAGATTCATCACTAGAGACTGGGAGAGGTACTTGAGTAGGATCCACTTTGCATGGACATATCTCAGCTGATGTCGTACTCATCATGTGCTAAAGTCTGTCCGCCGGAATATCAGGTGTTCCCCCTGAACAAGATGGTTCAGTTGTTACTGTCTCAGTTGTACCAGCTTCTTCACTGACAGATGTACGTACCTGACTGACCTGGTGAATCGTCAAGGTCAAAGTTAGGAACATATACAGTGACGTATTTTGGATCCTTTTCTTTGAGCCTTAACTGATCCATTTTCAGTGAATCTGGTTTGTCTGGTACATCTTGTTCTGCGGCAGATTTCTATTGATCAGATGTTGACTCATCAAAGACCACATGAGGTGTTTCTTCCACAAATAGGGTTCGTTTGTTGAACACCCTAAATGCTTTGCTGGTAGAGGAATATCCTAAGAATATACCCTCATCTGACTTGGCATCGAAGGTTCTCAACTGACTCTTCCCATTGTTGTGTATGAAACACTTGCACCCTAACACATGAAAGTAGGAAACACGAGGTTTTCTGCCCTTCCACAGTTCATAAGGTGTTTTAAAGTGAATCTTAGTCAGAGAACATCTGTTCTGCATGTGACAAGCAGTGTTGATAGCTTCTGCCCAGAAACGGCTTTGTGTTGCATGCTCAGCTAACATGGTGCGTGCAGTTTCTTTAAGTGTTTTGTTTCTCCTTTCTGCTACGCCATTTTTTTGTGGTGTTCTGGCAGCTGATGTCTCATGCTGTATACCAAACTCAGAGCAAAAATCAGATATAAATTGGTTCAAGAATTTTGTACCTTTATCTGATCTGATTTTCACTGTGTTGAGACCCTTCTCATTCTGAATCTTCTTGAGAAGTTCAGGTAACTTTGTTGTAGTTTCACTCTTCTTATACAAGAATACAACCCAGGTGAACTTGGAATAATCATCCACGACCACCAGAGTGTATTTGCGTCCACTGAAACTAAGAGGCGTAACTTGTCCAAATAGATCCATATGGAGCAGTTGCAGTACTCTGCTGGATGGAGGAGAAGGTATCCCTTTGAATGAAGCTTTTACTTGTTTTCCCTTCTGACATGCGGCACATGTCTGATCTTTAGAGAATACTTCATTCGGGAGACCTTCAACTAAGGACATCCTTGTTATCTTGTTAAGAGTTTTGAAGTTCAGATGGCTCATTCTCTTGTGCCAGAGCCAACTGGAGCTCTTTGAACTCTTAACAATCAAACATGCATTTCTTGGACAACTGTCCCAATCTGCTGTATAAATCATTCCTTTTCTGGAGCTAGTTAGCAAGATCTATTGAGTCACTCGATTTCTGATTGTGCATTGATCTGAAGAGAACTCAACACTAAATTTGTTGTCGCAGAACTGTGATACAGATAACAGGTTGTGCCTTAAGTCGTCAACGTATGAAACACCAGAATTCGTGACATCATCGTTCACTAAGGTTCCAACTCCTCTGGTAAAACCAAAGTTGTCGTCCCCAAAGAGAACTCGTGGTCTGGTTTCTCAATGTAGTTGCTGAGGAGATGTTGACTTTCAGTCATGTGCCTTGAGCATCCACTATCTATGTACCAAATAGTTGCTTGTACACCCCCTTTATTAGTCGGTCCCCCTCGAGCCTGCGAGCAAATCAGATTTTAGGTACCCTAGTAGAATCGGGTCCTGGGGTTAGAAGTACCTTTCGGGATCCAAACAAATATGGCACCTTTGTTGAACACAGAAGGCTTGATTTGTCTCCCATAAACATCTACATAATCATACGTTTCTTCATATGCAATTTGATCAGTATGATTATTATTGTGAGCCTTGGATGAATCAGAAGACTTGGGATTTTTCATTGATATTTGTCTTCTTTTAATCCAGTGGGGCTCAGGTGCAACAGCCCTAGGTTTCTGATTATAAGGGAAGATACGACTGCTACCATTAAAATATTCATATCTTTTTGGCATAGATGGTCTTAGCAGTTTACCCTTAGCTTGCTTGTTAGGCAGCTTGGATTGAGTTGACTTCAGCTGGTACTGTCCCTCACGAGATGGTCCAGACTGAGGCCTACTCTGCTGATTTGGCTGAGGTCTCTTCAGAAGAACAAGATTCTTCTGTTGATCCCTCGGTTGATGTATGATCAGTTGGGGTCCATTTTTGTTCCCTTTCTGATCCGACACTCGCCTTTCCTAGTCAGCTGATCCTTTTCCCTTATCTGATACAGATTTGGCTTTTCGTGTATCTTGATCAGAAACTCGTTTGGTTACACTTTTTTGATGTGAACTAGACTGGGCTTTTGAGGATCCAGAAGGGTTCTCATACCTAATTCCCTTCTTATCAATTGGCGTACGAAAATAGTTGTTCAGATCTTGAACGGTCTTAGATGATTTCGTGAAAACCTCTATTTTCTTACGCAAACTGTCCTCAGTAGTTTTTAGATTCTCATGCATTCGGAAGAGTTCATCAAACTTAGCCTGAATAGATTCTTTGGTACGATCTGTCAGGAGACTTTCCACCTTGTCTGTAATCAGAACCTCTCTTATCTGATCTCTCTTCTCGTCTGTTCTCTCTGCGATCCTCTCTACGATCATCTTTCCTTTCATCTCTATGATCGTCTTTTCGGTAATCTCTTCTGTTATCCCTATCATCTGAAGAACGATACCTTTCTTGTGATCTGTCAGAAGATCTTCGATCTCTTCCTCTGCTTCGTCGATAGTCATCGTAAAACTTTATGTACTTTCCCATCTGAACATTTGTTCGTTCAAGTTTTCTCGTTAGTAGTGCAATATGTTCGGTCTGGCTGATGATGTTTCCAACTGGTTCAACAATTCGTGAACTGCTACAGGTTGCCTGGAATGCGACAGATTTAGTTGAGTTTGCAGCAGCTTCAGCAGGGACATCATCTGATCCTTGTCCTCTCTCAATCAGGTAGAACTCATGGGCTTTCAAACAGAAGATTAGGTCATTTGGCTTCATGGTAGCAATATCTTGACAATACTTAATCACGGTCACCTTGGTATTGTTGGGATTATACTGAAAAGTATGCTTTTTACTTTGTATAATCGAAACTGAATTTTCAGACTTATTTACTGAAATAAATTGTTTATCACTGATGCTTTAAATATGATTGAATGTTACATATATTTACTGCATAACTATTCAATAATTCGTACGTGTTACATTGTAGTTAATTTAGTGATACCAGATCACAGAAGATTAAATTAACAGTCCCTTGTAACTAAATGTACGCCATTCACGACCTAGATGGAAATGAACAACCCATCATGAAAGGTTGAGGTGTAAGGCTCAGATTGGTTTGTCTTGACCAAGAGATTACACTAATGCATGACTGATGCGCTGAATAGGACCTACAGGAGGATAAATTCTTCAGAACTGAACGAGGAAGAATTAGACCTCAGTGATTCGTTGTTTCTTAACCTTCGTCCCTTAAATAGGATCACGTGGGATTGATAACTATTACTTTGACTTATCATGGGTAGCGAATCAGAGAGGGATTCAATACTTTTAATCTTGGGCAATATTATTGGTCACATGTGATTGCTAAGATTTAATACGAAGAATCGTGTGCAAGTACGCTTGTTTGATTTGCCCCCTTGGGAGGTTCATAAGCTTTGTCATACCAAATCTTGCAAGTGGAATTAGTTTCCGGTATGGATAATAATGTTGAACCGTTCCTCGACCAAGGACAAAAGATGTTAATTAATGGAAAGCTATTTCAGTGGCTTGAATTAATTAATGGACTAGATAATCTTAAACACGGGAAATAATGATCGGAAGCCATATTGACTGTAATATGGGTTAAGATGGATAGTGCAATATTAATTATGTAGTGGGATTAATTAATATTTATGGGCTTGAATTATATTGTGGCTCAATATTAGATATTCAAGGTCCATTAGAAGGTCCAATCTTAATTCTCCTAAAGGCCCCCTGAGTAGCCCAACATATAGTCCAATAACTAAAAAAGGTGATTAAAATAAAATAAATATTGTTGCTTATTTTTCCTAATATTTTTTAAATTTATGTATAAAAGAGGGAGAATGATTTTCTTTGAATTTTGTTATGGAATGAAGCTATGTATTCTTGGAATACAAGATTATCTCATTAAATTCAATAAATCTCCCACTTGGTTATTCATGAAGAAATTTCGAAATTTTTGAATATAATGGGCAAGAAAGATTTTCTTGATTTTCTTGAAAAGATATTTTGGAAGATGTGTATTTCTTGAAATACAAGAATATCTCATAAATTCAAGAAGATCCAAATCTTGGAATCTTGAACCATATTTTCAAAAATTACCATAGCAAATAGAGAAGGTGGAATTTTGTGGAATATTATAATTATGGGAAAAAAAATATAAGAGATATATTCAAGATTTCTTAGTGATCAAGAAAAGTCTTTTCCCACATTGTTTTTCCACTAGAAATTTCGACCACCTCCCTCTTATAAATAGGGGATGATTGTTTCATTCCCAAGTACAATTTCATGTGCTGGAAAAATTAGCAAATCCACGAAAGTGGTGCAACAAAGTTTATTTTTTCCTTTTTGTTAATTGTTCGCGAGTATCCTTCCACCGGATTGTCGAGCAAGGGCTAAGGGAATACTTGGGAAGTCCTTTTGGTTAGTCCGTCCAACCGAATTCACTGCCATCCCGAGAGGTACGTTCACGTAAACCCGTAGATTCCGCATGCGTAGGTTTTACGTGGCTTTTTATATGCATGATATGTTGTTGTAATTATTATTTGAATTAATATAGGATTAATTCATGCTAGTAATAATTAATGAATTAAATTTTTATTTAAATATTCACCCCGAATAGATCTGTACAACTCATTCTCCAACAACTGGTATCAGAGTCACGGTTTCGGGCTTTGAATTTTTTAAATTGTAATTTAATTCGTTTGCATTAAATTTTAAATTGGATAGTAGAATTGCTAGATCTTTTTTTGCGGTATTCAATTGTCATGGAATTTAATGTGTTTATGCATGCATATAAACTGTGTTTTTTTTAATTCGATTCGTTCGGATTTGTTTTGCCTCGTGAGAAAATCCACGAGTAGACTAGGATTTGTTTGATTTGATCAATGTAATAGACTAGTCTAGATCTAGGTTTATTTATTTTTTGTAAATAAATTGTAACCTGGGACGGGAAATCGGCGAGATGAAGAATTAAAGGACGCAAATCCGTAACTGTGCGAAAAGGGGCGGGCGCCAAGATCGCATGCATTGTTAGGCAAGGCTGTGCCGAAAGCCGGAGAGCGAGTGGCCGCGGCAAAATGGCGTGGCGAAGACGGTACCGCGGCGCGCCCAAAGCCGAAAGTGACGGGGCAGATGCGACGCGGGCCACAGGATACGGGCGGCATCGCCGAGGTCGCTGGGCGCAGGCGGAGGCGAAGGAAGGCGCTGATGACGCGCCGTCACGAGAGCCGCTGGACGGTGCCGAGGCGTGTCGAGGCACTTGCGGCACGGCCGCGGTGTGCTATGGCTGTTTAGGTCGTTTTCTAGAGTGGCTTTGCCGGATAAATACAGATCCTGGCCAAGGAAATGCTTATGGCGGGTATTTCGAGACGAAGTTTTTTTCGAGACGAACGAGTGGGAGAAATCCGAGACGTGTTTCTTCAAGATCAAGCCAAGAAAAATCAAACCATGACAATTGGATAATTTGTGCCCAATATGTTTATTTTTCTGTTTTGCTTGATTTATTTGCGCTATCTTATGTTTTATTTAATTTGTTTAAATGTGTTTGCATGAGGGTTGCCAAATGGAAAAATATCACCTTCAAAAATTACTAAGTATGTTTAAATAATTAATTGACAATTTTATTCCGGATAATAAAATTGAATTAATTTTGACCTCCATGATTTATTTATTTTTGAATTCTTTTGGAGAAATTCCCCCAACGGGACGGTCAAAAGATAGGTTTCACATGAATGAATTCCAAACGGATGATTGTGGGTTATTACTAGTGGCGACGATGACCCTCCCAACGAGGCTCGATCAAAGCAAAATAATAATCCTATATTTAATCATGGTTATTACTTAGGTATAAAATTGATATGCATATACTTCTCCGAAGTCCCCGCGAATTTTATATTGGTCAAGTGGAGCCAACTATTAACTGGATATTAATGGTTTGTAATTGTTCTTGTTTGTAACTCGCTTGAATGTGTTTAAATAATGACCCACCCAACGTGGGCTTATTTAAACTGCTTTTTGAGATGTTGGGTGATGCATGTTCATATTTTTTTTTTTTTTTTTTTAATATGAAGCATGTGATCGAACCTTGTGATATACTTGTCTTATGCATATAGTTGTTTATTTCGCTCAACAAGTCATTACCTTTTAATCCAATTGTTATTATACTTAAAGTCAATACAATATGTATGGAAACTATATTGGAAAAGATAAATTATAATTGTCCTAATCGCACAAAAAGCACAAGTGGATTCTTGACACACCAAAATCGATGAGCCAACCGACGAAATAAAACATGCAGGACTCGTCGATCACCTTTGAGAGATGTCGTCATTTGAAAATGGTGGAGGGCAAACCCGTAAGGGATTACGCCCTCAAAATAGATGGCCCATCTGAACAAACTTGAGATTCTGAGTGCAGATTATGATCTGGAGACTCAGATGAATTTGGTACTTCACTCTCTGCCCAAAAAGTTTTTTGAACATTTTGTCCTCGCTAGCTAATTTGTTGCAAGCTTTTGGTCTCGGCATAAATGTTGATAAGGCACCAAACTCAAGTTTTGACGGCAAGTGGTCTGTCTTCATCTTCTTGGCCAAAGGAAGGCAAGATAAAGAAGAGGACCAAAAATGTCATAAGCAATAAAACTCAACTATTGCCAAGGGCAATGGTAAGATGAGGAATGCTTGTTGTGTCAAGGAAAATCCAAAGAGGAAGTGCTTAAGATGCGGTAAGAGAGGACAATGGAGGTTTTACCTGTTCCAACCCCAAAAGGGACGGAAAGAAAGGTAATTCTCACGCACTAGTTGTTGAAACTTGTTTAGCGGCGTATACTTCTCATTCGTGGGTGGCTGATACGAGATCCACTAATCATGTTCGCTTCACGGGTTCTAAATGATCCGGCAACTTAGTGGGAGTGAGATCCTCATCACACTGGGTAACGTTACGAAAGTAGAAGACATTGCAATGCTACGTAAGTGGCAGATATTACAATGCTACGATAGTAACGATTATTGCAATACTACGCAAGTAGCAGACATTGCAATGCTACATGAGTAGCAATTAAAGCAGTGGGAGAAGTGCACCTATCTTTTGAAGATAAAGTTTTTTTGAGATTATCTTTATGTTCCAAGTTTTAGAAAGAATTCACTTTCAGTTTCTAAAATTCGATTAAAGGAAACTAATTTTCTTCTAATGAGAATGACATCATTTTTTAAATGATGAGTGCATCTGTTACGGGACATTGATGGAAAATCTCTATACAATTAACTGTATACACCACTCATGAAATGCATCCTATAACATATCAACTATTTCCGACAAAAGAAAGCGTGAACGAAATACTTCTTTGGCATCTAAGATTAGGTCATATAAATCCAAAGAGGATCCAAAGGTTGGTGAAAGATGGTTCACTGGAGCGTCTCCAAGTTGAACAAATTCCAACCTGCGAATCATGTTTGGAGGGTAATATGACCAAGAGGGCATTTGGAGCCAAGGGGAATAGGGCCAAAGAAGTGTTAGAGATCGTTCACACAGATGTATGTGGTCCAATGTCAACCAAAGCAAGAGGAGGTTATGAGTAATTTTATTGATGATTACTCAAGGTACATTTTCCTTATGAAGCATGAATATGAGACCTTTGAAAAATTCTAAGAATTTAAGGCTCAAACAGAGAATCATAGGAAAAACGTATCAAGTCTCTACGATCTGATCGTGGAGGCGAATACCTCAACAATGAGTTTTTGAACTACTTATCTGATGAAGGGATTGTATCCTACTCATCGCACCCTAACCCTCAACAAAATGGGGTTGCAGAGCGAAGAAACATAATTCTTTTGGAAATGGTTAGATCAATGATGAGTTATGTGGATCTTCCCGAGTCGCTTAAAGGGGTCATACCTTGAAACAAAGGACTTAAATTACGAACTTGGTGCTATCCAAATCGGTTCCCAAAACTCCCAAAGAATTGTGGACCGGGCGCAAGCCTAGTATGAGACACATGAGAATTTGGGGGTGTCCGGCCTACGTGTTGGACAAAGAAGCCGGTAAGTCGGATCCTCGATCAGAATTAAGGTTATTTGTAGGATACCCCAAGGGAACAAAAGGGTGTATGTTCTATAGTCCCGAAGATCAAAAGGTGGTCATCAGCACCCACTTTAGTTTTTTTTTGGAAGAAGACTATATGAACCAAAGAAAACCCAGAAGTGAGATTACCTTAAATGAGCTTAGAGGGCAAACCTCAAAGTACAATCAGCATTTAGATGATATACCAAACGATACATTTTCACAACCGAGCCTCGTCAGAAATGGGAGGATTGTTAGACAGCCCGAGAGATTCATGGGAATAGGAGAGTCCTCGGACTTGATTCCCGGACAAGACGAATCAGACCCATGGACATATGATGAGGCACTCCAAGATAAGGATGCAATTTCTTGGCAAACAACAATGAAAGCCGAAATGGGTTCTATGTTTCAAAATAGAGTGTGGGAGCTAGTCGAACCACTTAATGGGGTCAAACCCATTGGATGCAAGTGGGTATATAAGAGGAAAAGAGGACCGGACGGGAAGGTTGAAACCTTTAAAGCAAGACTAGTGGCGAAAAAATTATACTCGAAAAGAAGGGATCGATTATGAGGAAACTTTTTTCGCCAGAGCTCATCTTAAGTCCATCCGTATTCTCTTATCGATTCTTTGCGCATTTCAACTTTGAAATCTGGCAAATGGATGTCAAGATGACTTTTCCTTAACAGAAGTCTTGATGAAGAGATCCATATGCAACAACCCCAAGGCTTCATTGAAACAAGCCAAGAACACCAAGTTTGTAAGCTCAAGAGGTCCATTTACGGACTCAAACAGGCATCCAGAGCTTGGAACCAAAGTTTTGATCATGTAATAAAGTCTTATGGGTTTGATCAAAACAAGTTTGAAAGTTGTGTGTATAAAAAGCGTGTCGGAACTGCATTGGTATTCTTAGTACTATACGTAGATGACATTCTGATCATCGGGGACGATGTGAAGGTATTATCAGACGTAAGGGCATGGCTTTCAAAACAGTTTGATATGAAAGACTTAGGGAAAGCCGGACACATCCTTGGGATCAAGATCACTCGAGATCGCAAGAAAATGATGATCGGGTTATCGCAAGTTTCATACATAGACACTGTCTTGAAATGATTCAGCATGCAAGATTCCAAGAAAGGATTCGTACCTTTCAGACTTGGAATCCATCTATCCAAGAAAATGTCCCCTAAGACGCAAAAGGAGATAGATGACATGAAAGGCATTCCTTGTGCTTACCGCCGGAAACCTTATGTATGCAATGTCACAGACGAGACCGGATATCTGCTTTGTCGTGAGGCATGGTAGCAAGATATCAAAGTAACCCAGAAAGCGCATTGGACGGACGATTAAAAACATTCAAGTGTCCGAAAAAGAACTCGGGATAAAATGTTGATTTATCGATCGAGATACTCCAATCCCCATCGGCTACACTACGGACTCGGATTTCCAATCGATTTAGATTCCGTAAATTATCTACCTCGGTTAGTGTGTTTCCATTTGGGAAGTGTAAGCCGTGAATGGACGAAAAGTGTGAAGCGAAAATGCATCAACGACTCAACCATGGAAGTCGGGTAAGTAGCTCCTTATGAAGCGGTGAAAAGAAACGATTGGGCTCTAGATCTTCTTAGTGGACTTGGATGGTGTTACAATTTGTCTAGCAATATCTGCTAGGGCGGTTGCAAATTCAAGAGAACCAAGAGTCCACGAGTCAAACAAGCACACTAAAGGAAAAGACATCTTATACGAGAAATCGTTAAGAGATGAGATATAGATGTGGCAAAGATAGCATCCGAGGACAAAATTTAGCAGATCCATTCACAAAGTCGCCTCAATACATTCGAGAGACATGTGAGTGGAATGGGTGTCAAGACCGTTGCCAATCTGCTTTGAGTATAAGTGGGAGAAATTATTAGGTTCGTGTAGGTGACATTAGATGTCACGGACTACGTGAGACATGTTGTAGTATACTTAAAAGTAGACTTTGAGTATAAGTGGGAGATTGTTGGGATTATACTGAAAAGTATGCTTTTTACTTTGTATAATCAAAACTGAATTTTCAGACTTATTTACTGAAATTAATTGTTTTTTACTGATGCTTTAAATATGATTGAATGTTACATATATTTACTGCATAACTGTTCAATAATTCGTACGTGTTACATTGTAGTTAATTTAGTGATACCAGATCACAGAAGATTAAATTAACAATCCCTTGTAACTAAAAGTACGCCATTCACGACCTAGATGGAAATGAACAACCCATCATGAAAGGTTGAGGTGTAAGGCTCAGATTGGTTTGTCTTGACCAAGAGATTACACTAGTGCATGACTGATGCACTGAATTGGACCTACAGGAGGATAAATTCTTCAGAACTGGACGAGGAAGAATTAGACCTCAGTGGTTCGTTGTTTCTTAACCTTCGTCCCTTAAATAGGATCACGTGGGATTGGTAACTATTGCTTTGACTTATCATGGGTAGCGAATCAGAGAGAGATTCAATACTTTTTATCTTGGGCAATATTATTGGTCACATGTGATTGCTAAGATTTAATACGAAGAATCGTGTGCAAGTACGCTTGTTTGATTTGCCCCCTTGGGAGGTTCATAAGCTTTATCATACCAAATCTTGCAAGTGGAATTAGTTTCCGGTATGGATAATAATGTTGAACCGTTCCTCGACCAAGGACAAAAGATGTTAATTAATGGAAAGCTATTTAAGTGGCTTGAATTAATTAATGGGCTAGATAATCTTAAACACGGGAAATAATGACCGGGAGCCATATTGACTGTAATATGGGTTAAGATGGATAGTGCAATATTAATTATGTAGTGGGATTAATTAATATTTATGGGCTTGAATTATATTGTGGCTCAATATTAGATATTCAAGGTCCATTAGAAGGTCCAATCTTAATTCTCCTAAAGGCCCCCTGAGTAGCCCAACATATAGTCCAATAACTAAAAAAGGTGATTAAAATAAAATAAATATTGTTGCTTATTTTTCCTAATATTTTCGAAATTTATGGATAAAAGAGGGAGAAAGATTTTCTTTGAATTTTGTTATGGAATGAAGATATGTATTCTTGGAATACAAGATTATCTCATTAAATTCAAGAAATCTCCCACTTGGTTATTCATGAAGAAATTTCGAAATTTTTGAATATAATGGGCAAGAAAGATTTTCTTGATTTTCTTGAAAAGATATTATGGAAGATGTGTATTTCTTGAAATACAAGAATATCTCATAAATTCAAGAAGATCCAAATCTTGGAATCTTGAACCATATTTTAAAAAATTAACATAGCAAATAGAGAAGGTGGAATTTTGTGGAATATTATAATTATGGGAAAAAGAATATAAGAGATATATTCAAGATTTCTTGGTGATCAAGAAAAGTCTTTTCCCACATTGTTTTTCCACTAGAAATTTTGACCACCTCCCTCTTATAAATAGGGGATGATTGTTTCATTCCCAAGTACAATTCCATGTGCTGGAAAAATTAGCAAATCCACGAAAGTGGTGCAACAAAGTTTATTTTTTCCTTTTTGTTAATTGTTCGCGAGTATCCTTCCATCGGATTGTCGAGCAAGGGCTAAGGGAATACTTGGGAAGTCCTTTTGGTTAGTCTGTCCAACCGAATTCACTGCCATCCCGAGAGGTACGTTCACGTAAACCCGTAGATTCCGCATGCGTAGGTTTTACGTGACTTTTTATATGCATGATATGTTGTTGCAATTATTATTTGAATTAATATAGGATTAATTCATGCTAGTAATAATTAATGAATTAAATTTGTATTTAAATATTCACCCCGAATAGATCTGTGCAACTCATTCCCCAACAGGTATCCCATTTCTTGGTCAACGATCTGAGAATCTTGTCATTGATATCCTTGTTCGATATTACTCGTCCTAGATCACGAAGTCGGTTGACTCCACGAGTGATCCTTCCATCAAATTGATCAACTATTTCATTCGGTAGCATCTTAAGTTTCTCAAATACTACCAAATTTCGACTTGCGATCTGTTATCCTTAATCTGTTCATTTCCTCCGAAGATTTCAGCAAATGTATCCTAAACTTCCTTAGCTGTCTTCAGGTACTTCACTTTCTCTCGTGTAGTAGCATCCATAGTTTTCATGATAAGTTGTCTGGCAACAGTATCCAGATTAGACTATTTTCTCTCATTTGCATCCATCAGAGAGGGACTCTTTCTGATTCTTGCTACAACTGGTTGAGTAGGATCTCCTGCTTCAGCTGGGTTATAGTGATAGATGATAATCGGTCATATCTCAAGAATCTCATCCATTTTGTTGCTTATCACTCCCAGATGGTCTCTCATGTCTATAGATTAATCTGCATACTCATCAACAGAAAACATGGGTAAATTATGATGCATACCTGAAGTGTTATCCATGCTTGTGGTGATTTTGAAAAGTATGAGTTTTGAAAACGGTTTTCAAAGATCAATTCAAGTGACCACAAAGGTTCTTCCTCAAGAACCGATGATATTCAAAGTCAGTGGTTGGAAGAACCACTGCTCTGATACCACTTGTAGGTCCCGAACGAGTTTCAGTGAGGGTGGAAGTCTAGAGGGGAGGGGTGAATAGACTTCCAAAACTTTTTCGTGGATCAGGTGTGTAAGCAAGTAATCCTTATCAGAGTGCGGAGTGAATCAGTATGGACTGATATATGACTTACTGATCTATCAAACAGATCAGTTCGGTATCTATCAGTTTAACTGATGGTGCGGAAGATTAGTTAACCCGTGTGAAAATCAGTTTTACTCAAACAAAGCTTCTGACCAATCTGGTTCAGATCAGATGACAAAGGTGTCAAACTGATCAGATTTGAAGCTTGATGCTAGTCTGATCCAGGTACAGAATATGCATGCAGATAACAAAGAGTAGTGTTCAGATAAGTGTAAAGCAAGATAAATGAACACAGATTTATAGTGGTTCGGACAACTTGTCCTACGTCCACTCTTCCCTATCAGCAGGGGCACCAACTTAACCAACTGGACTTAGTTTAATGTGTTAGTCCAACACAGTACAACCAACAGATGTTTCACAAGTTCTCACTCAACCGATCCCAGAAATCAGATCTAGAAACCCTAGACTGAAATCTTGCTACAACAAACTTAACCTAACTTTTGTTTGGGTATAAGATTTGTGATGTTCCAACTGGAATACTATCATATCTTCTAAGTAGCCTAAGGCTGGAGGATAAGTATTCTATGCTAAGAACAATGGGATGAACACTTAAGAATAAATCTTGAGTTTGTGTTCTTCTTGCGGAAATTTGCTTGTGCTTGAGCTTGATGATAATTTCCGTAACCTTACTATGAAGGTTTGATCCCATATTTATAGGCATGAAATTGAACTAGCCATTGGAGAGCAATTCGATTTTCGGTCTATTTTAAGTAGGTCTGCAGGCGGATTTGACGTTCTTCAGGTGCGGCATGGCCGAAAGCATGCAAGCTTGTCCTTTCTAGCCATTTGACACTGAATCGCTTTTCTGCAGACTGTCAGTACTCCGTACGTGCGTTGTCGACTCCTCATTGGTTATCAAGTATAATTTGCAGCACTTGAATAAGCAACAAGGTTGACATTCTTCTTGTCTGAACACTTTCATCGTACTATGTAACAATGAAGTAGTTACCTGATGGAGTTGACACAGATCAGTTTGAACACTGATCTGTCTACTTGATTTAGGTCTTCTGTTCGTAAGTTGTCTTAGCACAACTTACTGACATTTTCTTGTTGTCATCTGATGTAGGTCTTCTGGAGGGTCTTCTGTCTTGAACTCGTCTGTTTATCTACTTCTCGGCTTATCTGCTTCAATCATCAGATCTTCAGCATATCTGATCTTCAAGTTAACTGATCTTCTGATCTTCAAGACTTAACCTATACGTATTGAGTTCCCCCTCAATATGCGACCTATCTGTGACTTCAGCTGTCTATACATTTCAGCTGGTCATCTTATCTGCTATCTAGATCATTAGTCAGCTAACAGGTCTGACTGGTCCTATTAGATTATCTGTTTTGGAACTTCCATCGAAACTACAAATTTCCCAACAAAATGTTAGATAAAAAAATAAATTAAATTGATAAAGTTAAGAATATTCTTAGAATAATCTTACTTGAGTTAAAATTTGAGTTTAATGGTTGGAGATGATTTTACTATTGTTGGCAAATTTGGTGGCAAATGTGTGTTTTGAGTTGTATTTTGAGTATAAACCATTGGAGATGCTCTTATCGAAGCCTAATTTCTTGGATTCCTTAGTGTTGGGATATTTTAGTTTTGATTATTTATGCCAAAACATTGTGTAATTATCAACTTGTATTATTTAAGTTCATTTTTACAGGTAACAAGTTGAGGGGGAAGTGAGCAGGTTGAGGGGGAACTGATCTGAAGTCTCCTGAGAAAATAGGCCTGAAGATAAGTGGCCTGAATGGAAAATAGGCCTGAGAAAAAGTGGCCTGAATGGAAGAAGACTGAGTCCAAGATCGTTGAACGTCAGATGGCCTGAATGCTGAAATCCTGAATGCTGAAGTGCTGAGTGCTGGAATCCTGAGTGCTGAGTGCTAGAATCCTTAGTGCTGGAATCCTGAGTCCTGAGTGCTGGAATCCTGAGTGCTGGAATCCTGAGTGCTGGAATCCTGAATTCTGAATGCTGATTTTAGAAGGCCTGAATGCTGACGTGGACCAATCAGAGGAGGTCAAAAAGCCTGTCATAAAGCTGCAGAAATTACAGAATAGTATGGATTTGAATGTGACTTTCTCCAATGGTAACATTCAAATTCACACTATAAATACAAGCTCTTCCATCATATTAAGTGTGGAAAAATGCTATCAAGCCAAGAGTCATATCTTTAAGCATTCCCACCATACAACACAAATATGTAGATATCCAAAATATATTCAAGAGTGTTCTAAACTCAATCTAAGCCACACATGATATACCTAAGCTTAGAGAGATTTTCCCAACCTTAGCATAAAGTCTAAACAATTGTAAGGGAAAATCTCAACCTAGTGGGAGACAACACCAAACCCAAACCCCATTCTTGAGAGAGAAGTAGTGGTTAAGTGAGGTAGTTGAAGAGGAAATCCCGTGGAGGGTGATAAGTCCAGAGGCGAACCCGTGAGGGTGATATGTCCAGTTTAGAGGCGAACCCGTGAGAGTGATAAGTCCCGAGAGTGAGAACTCATTAAATATCTGTAAGAAATCCCGCGAGGGAGGGTAGGCAATCCCTTGGAGGGAGATAAGTCCCGTTGAGTAAGAGCTCTATAAATATCTGGTTGTACTGTGTTGACTAACACAATAAACTAGTCGAGTGAGTTGAAGGAATTTCTCTACGGATTAGGGAGAGTGGACGTAGGAGTTTGAGTCTCCGAACCACTATACTTTGTTGTGTTCTTTATTGCTTTATGTTCTTGTCATATGCAAATGTTTAATAACAAGCAAAGCAATTTTGTAAGAGAAAATAATTAAATTTTAAAAACCACATTTTCCCCCCTCTCCTTTTTCATAAAATTAAATTATTTTTTCGGGACCAACACTTAGCTTTTTTCTTGTGGTGCTCCTTCACCTTCCTTATTACCTTGTATTCCTTTTCAACGACACTCTCTTGCTCTTGCTCCCTGAAAGATAAATTCAACATTCAATCCCCATACAAAAAATAATATTATACGAGTATCAAGCATTTGCAAAGGATGACCATGAACGAATTATAGGAAGCACGAATTAGAACACTAATCAAGCATTTGCAAAGACTTTGGATTATACAAAACGTACATTTGCTTTTCTTCACCGTGGTTATGCTACGGCTCGGGTCGGGTATGAAAAATGGATTTATATGGAATAGATTGGGTCGTTTGTAGTTGTAAGCATTGGGCTGCGGTGGGCCTGTAGATATATGGATGTCAACCAGGCCTTGGTAATTTGAAGTTGAAAAAATTTGATATGAAGCAGGTTAAAAATTGAAACGTGAGACTGATTAGTGTTTATTATGTATATGTTATATCTGTTTCATGTGTTATTTCGGTTAATATAATATATTATTTGTAGAATTTTCATATATAATTTTCATAGATGTATTGTTTGATTGTTGAGGTCATAACTTGAGTTATACTTATCCAAATTATAGGGTATTGATGTTGTTGGACACCTAAGATATTTTATTAAAGCTATAAGATGTCATATTTTCCAATCTTGCAAGTTTGGGGTCCAACTATACTCAAAAAGTCCAGACTACATTGTTGTCCAATTTGTGAATAAGTTTTGATCCAAAACACATTTTCGTATTTGGACAATATCTTGAGCTACACTAATCCAATTGGCTCAATTCTTATTGCATTGGATCATTAACCCATTGGGCTACAAATTGTCGTCAGGTCTAAAAGATTAAAAACGTAGCTTCAAGGGTGAAAAGGTGAATCAATGTAAATGTTCAAGATTTCAAAGCGCACATGACACAATCTGGAAGTTTATTCACAATAATTCACCAATACATCCAAATGACACAAGACCAACTGGAAGGAATAAGTAAGAGGTGTGTCAACACAGTGTAAAAATACCAATGCCATTAAATTCACACAAGTGGAGATATTGAGTGTTCAATTTGTCAATAAAATCTGCCAAGAATCATAAAGGCAGATTGAGCTACCTCACTATTTCGATCCTATATTTCAAACTACAAAGCCGAATTTTGAGATCTTGGTCTCCCTGGAAAGTTAACTCAAATATCTACAAGACTTATTTTAGGAAGAAAGTCAAGATTCGGACGGATAAAAGGCTGAAATGATCAATCTTTATAGGCCACCAAATTGATTGCAAAACCTATATAAAGGGCTCTTTGGCAACCTTTGAGAGGCATCAAAATTTCATGTAATACTCCTATCATTAGGCTAGTAACTCTCTGAAAAATATGAGTTTTGTTTGTATTAGTATGAGTATCTAAGTGTTTTGCTAGAGCTAGGGATGAAGTTTTAGTAAGATACTAGTAATGTTCTTGGCTTGTCAATAAAGTTCTTCAAAGGTACAATTGTTTACTTCTTTAATGAGTTATGTAACCTCTTTTGTTATGTTGAGACTTTGATTTATTGTAGATATATTGACACAATGAATGATTAGCCTTACATATCAATAATTGATTTCATAAACTCATTAAGTTAACTAAAGAAAGTCTTCATAATTCTATAAGTGCTTAATGTTTAATCTTCCGATTGAAATCACTTGATTATTAGATTTCATTTGAATTATCAAAGATAGCAAAGAGTAAATTTAGTATTTTACTTAAAGTGAAATCTCAAAGCTCTAGTATTTAGAATATTATATAGACCCTTGAATTATTACCTACTGGTTGACATATTTTCTTCCAAACGTCCTTGTGGTTCGGCACTCAGACTTCCGAGAAATTTTATTACTTGAGACAAACCTACACTTGGGTGTACAACTTCAAGAGTTATTAGAGACATAGCATAACAATTGAATGAGAGTAAGACGGGCCGGGTATAAAAATCGGATCTATATGGAATGGATTGGGTCATTGCAGTTGTAAACACTGGGCTACGGTGGGGTTGTAGATATATAAGAAGAAAAAAATAGAATAAGAATATGACCGATCGAGTCGGGTCAGGTATGGAATATGGATCTATAAGGAATGGGTTGGGCCGTTTCAATTTGTAAGCACTGGGCTACAGTGGACCTGAAGATATATGGATGAAAATCGGGCCTTGGTAATTTGATGTTGAAAAAAATGTGATATGAAGCAGGTTAAAAAGTGAAATGTGAGACGATCTCACGGTGAGACGTAGCATAATTTCAGCTTAGCGTTTTAACACTTTAAAAAGGGGTGGATGTTGATTGTGTTAAATTGTACTCATCATTGACCGTCTCATATGAGACTTTGTCATATCCATTTTTAAATTTGAAGTTGATTAAAAATTATGTGGAACATGTTAGAAAGTGAATTCGACAATATATTTCATATTTGGCATGCGAAACTTCTAATACTCTTGAGAAGTACTATATTCCATAAAATTAAATACTTATAAAGCACATGCTAAAAAAATTACTATTTCATTTTTAAAAATTTTATTAATTTAGAAAAAAATAGTTTACGGGAAATTAGCTTGCGTGATATTTATTCTTTGATGTTAATTATATATAGTTTCATTTAACACAAATTCTCATGTGAGACTTGTTTATAGTAAGAAATTGATATCATTATACTTATAAACGGATACAACTACTTTTATAAATTAATATGAATAATTTTAATATTATAATATTATTATAAGTATAATGATACAAGTTGTTAAGTATTGTGATATTAATTTATAAGTGTAATGGTATGAATTTAATACTATGAGTAAGTTTCACGGGGAACTTCCACTTCATTTAAAATCGATTATGTAACTCAAATTTGATAATATCTTATTTAGTAGCACGTAATTGGTTGGTCAGTATTTTATAAAATAACTTTTGTACTTTGATATTTTAATTGGAAAAATTTTATATGAAATATTTTAATTGCCAAGCCTAGTTGTACCCACATTTTTTTTCTTCTTTTATATCAGATCTTATTTTCTCTTCTTATTTCTTGAGCCCAGATGAGGCTCGAAATTGGATCCCCTCATCTAGAGGAAGTCCAATGCACTTTTTCAACTAGATTTGATCCCGTCAAATTCAATGGTCATAAAAAAAATATAATCTAAAATTATGTTTGACTGAATAGGTTGAAAAAATGAATTGGACCCTCTTGTACATGAAGGGATCCAATTCCATGTGACACACCATATTATCCATTTTACTATCTAATATATATCAATTTGTTGAATATGTACTGCTAAAAACTTAAAACTTAGCCCATGACCAATTAACGAAATAACTACTGATATAAAAAGAAAAGAAAAAATCTAAAGTTATAAGAACATAGATCGTTCCAGAGGTCGGGGCACCACTAAAAACCTAAAGCCCATGACCAATTAACATCTCACCCTAAAGCTTGAGAAATGTTATGCCATCCCGTCAGAGGCAAGTTTTCAATATATGTTTGGAGACAATGGTTTGGACAATATACCTTATTTAATAATGGAAATCTGATGTTTTCATATTACAAATGGAAACATTGGAAAAAACACATGTTATATTAGATATATAGTTTGTTATTAATAAAAGCGTGTGTGGGACTTTTGCAAACACAACGCTTCTTTGGTGTATTTGTTTTACTGTAGCATCTGCCCCTATTATAAATAGGGCACATTTGATGCAATTTCATTTCGAGCTGAATGAAATAACAAATTGGAGAGTTGGTTACAATTTGCACTTGTTTTTCATTTCAATTCTACATAGTATTGAGAGCAGGAAATTTGATATATCGCGCATTTTTTTTTCTTTGAGATTTCGATCGAGTGTTTAAATCGATCACAGAATGGGGAAGAAGAACAACAATTTCAGTTGGACGGCAGTGGCGGCGTCGGGATCTGGATCTGGCGTCAATTCTACCGATGATTTAATTCCAGCAACCGATCGGGCGATGAATGTGCAGACGAACAATCCGTATTATCTCCATGGGGCTGATCACCCTGGTCTCATGCTGGTTTTGAATCAATTGATTGGAGGTAACTTTCTCCTGAAAATGTTCGATGATAACTGCCTTAGAAGCTAAGAACAAGTTAGGTTTTGTTAATGGAGGATTAACTAAACCTGAATTAGGAGATGAGAATTATGCTATGTGGAAGAAGGTTGGTAGCACTGTGAAAACTTGGATTCTGAATGCTATGTCTAAAGAGCTTAATGAGACTTTTGTATATGCTAAATTTGCGATGCAACTTTGGGAAGGTGTATGCAGTAGATACGGGGAGAACAATGGTCCGTTAAAGTATAAGATCAAAAGAAAAATTAGCATGCATATTCATGGACACAGTTCTGTGGTGGATTATTTTAATAAAGTGACTTAACTCTGGGATGAATTGGCATGTGTTGTTGCTGTGATATCTTGTGATTGTGAGATAGGCTTGTTAGTTGCTATAGAGCAGATGGACAACAAGGTCATCCAGTTTCTTATGGGGCTTAATGAGAGCTATGACAGTATGAAGAACCAAATCATGTTGAGAGGCAGAGGAGGGAGTATAAGAAGAACTTGGAAGAGAGGATGAGGTTGTTTTGTAAGCATTGTGAGGGAACAGCTCATGAGGAATCAACTTGCTTTAAATTACATGGCGTACCAGACTGGTATAAGGAACTCAAGGATCAGAAGTCCAAGTCTTATGCAAGTGTGGCATCATATGATACAACTGATTCATAGAGGAAGAAAGAGATCAGCTCAGTTGATCTTGGTGCCATCATGAGGCAGCTTGAAGAGGTTACTAAGTTCATGAAGGATAAAGAGAGGTCAGAGGCACCAATGGACTTTGCTCAGTTTGCTTACTTTGCAGGTAACTCCTACAATGACACTTCTCACTATGCTTTATCGTCTCTTTTAAATGAAATCAAAGGAGTTTAGATCATAGATACTGGGGCAAGTAGACATATGTGTAATAATGATTCTTATATGGATAATCTAAGGCCTTTAAATGGGAAGGTAGAAGTTTCCTTGCCTGATGCAAAGAGTGTGGATGTGTTACAGTCAGGAGATGTGACTCTCACATCTGATATCATTCTGAAGGATGTCTTATATATTCCATCTTCCAAATATAATTTATTATCAGTAACTCAACTGTGTGCTGCTTCACAGATGCAATGTGTATTCATGTCCGATTCTTGTCAGATTCAGGACCTTCAGAGTAACAGATTGATGGGAGAGGGGAAGCTGATAGGTAATCTTTACATTTTGTTCATTTGTTGGACATGCTTGTAATCTGACCTTGAGCAATTGGCATAGATTCTTGGGCCATGCTTCTTATACTGCTTTGAAGCATTTGCCTTTTATAAAGGATGTAAGTGTTGTTTGTGATGTGAATGATTTACATTGTTGTGATGTGTGTTTAAAGGCAAAACAACACAGGCTACCTTTCCCTCATAGTTCCATACACTCTGTGCACTGTTTTGAATTGATTCACATAGACATATGGGGGCCTTACAAGATGTACCTGGGTGTATCTTATGGGTCATAAGAGTGATGTGGTTCCCATTCTAAACAACTTCATTTTGATGGTGGAAAGACAACATGATTGTAAGGTGAAAACCTTTAGAAGTGATAATGGTATGGAGTTTGTTGGCCAGGCTTGCCAATCCTTGTTTGCTAGTCAGGGAATTTTGCATGATAGGAGTTGTGTATACACACCCCAGAGAATGGAGTTGTTGAGCGAAAGCATTTGCTAGAAGTTGCTAGATCTGTGATGTTTCAATCCTGTTTTCCTATCAGATTTTGGCCTTATTCAGTGTTGATTGTTGCGTATCTGATCAATCGAGTTTCTACTGCGGTTCTGCAGTGGAAAACACCCTATGAAATGTTGTATGGTGCAGCCCCTGATTATCATAGGCTTCAACCTTTTGGTTGCTTGGCCTATGCCGCAAACCTCTTGCCTAGTTCAAAGTTTGATTCTAGGTCTCACAAGTGTATTTTCTTGGGGTATGTAGCTAGTAACGGCCAACCTCCTGGAGAGAGTGATGTGCATGAAAGGGTACTTATTGTTTGATCTTGAATATGGTAAGTGTTGGGAGATGAATTTTAATAAAGATTTATGATTTTGATTAGATCCCAAAACCCCTGAGTATACATGTTCAGAATGATCTTGATAAGTTGAGTCAGGATTCAGTTTTAGAATATTCAGGATGTTATCTGCAGAATGTATAGTCAGCAAATATAGTTCAGATAGTTATTGCGAAGACTCGAGAGATATTGAAGTAAATCAAGACTCACGAGAAGACTCAAAGACATCGGTCAAGATAAACTACAAAGATTCAAGACCAAAGACTCGAAGACCTCAAGACTCAAAAGACTCAAGACACAAAGATCAAGATCGAGAAATCGAAGATCAAGAATATCAAGACACGATAATTATCAAGAATCGAATGTCTTTGAATGCTCAGTATGAACCTGAATGTTCCAAGGCACTAAATATATCTATCTGAAGGATGCAATACTGAGAAGATCGCAAATTCCTTAGAAAGATAGATATCTTCCAAGACATTCAAATGCGCATAAAAGGAACTAAGTCGAATGTTGTTAAGGTTATATCAAACTCGAGTTTGTAACCAAAAAGAGCCGTTGAAGGTGTCTACCTTTAACTCGAGACAAAAGTCAAAAAGAAAAGACAACACTGTACCATCTCGACAATCGACGGTGATGTGTCTCTCGAAAAGGATGTCGGATGTACAAAATGTTCCAGATCGCAAAAAAGTGAAGACCGGCTACATGGAAGGCTATTGCCTAGAAAGTGTTAGGGAGTTTCAAACCCTAAATATACCCGTTTCACACACCACAAGAGGAAACTCACGGTTGTCTCTCCAACGGATAGTTTTCAAGAGTGACCTTGGTGTATGCCTATAAATCTTGGTGAACCTCTACATTGTAAGGTTACGAAATTTATACGAACTTAAGAGCTCAAGCCTATTCTTGTAAAAGTTAAAAGCACTCTTAAAAAACTTAGAATTTCCCAAGTGCTTCAATATTGAAGAGAGCTCACTATACTAAGCCTAGCTTGATAAGAATTATCAAAGCTTAGTCGAGATATCCTAACCATTTGCATTGTGCTTCATTGTAAAGGATATCTCATCCTAGTTGGAAACCAACCAAGAAACCCCAAATCCTTGTGAAGGTAGTTGGAGTGTGTTTGTTGGTGAGAAGTGTTGTAAAGAGTTAGTAAACTACGTGGAGTAGTCAGAAAACTCTAGAGGAGAAGTTAGTAAGCTTGTGGGTAGTCCGAAAGCTTGTGTGTGATTGAGTAAGTAAACTACGGAGGTAGTCAGAAAGCTCAAGGTCGGGTTGAGTAAGTAAACTATGTGGAGTAGTCAGAAAACTCAGGGCCGAGTTGAGTAAGTAAACTACGAGGTAGTCAGAAAGCTCATTGTTGATAGTGAATTTCTCTCAAGAGTCGGAGAGAGTGGATGTAGGAGCTTGAGTCTCTTGAACCACTATAATTGTTGTGTTCTTTATTGCTTTCCTTATCTCGTGCTTATCCTGCCGCATTGACTTGATTTTTGAAAGCATACTTTTCAATCGATATCCAGTTGGAATCAATCCACTGAAGTTGCATAAGTGAATCACAACATAATCACTATTTCATAAAGGGAAGGTTTTCTGCAAAGCTTAAAACGAGTATAAACTAAGGGCCAAACCATTCCGCTAACCCGGTAGCTAGAAAGATAGTTACCAAACCGAACGTATCTTTTCGAGGGTTCATAAGTTAGTTATCTGATCCATGCAACTCAGATCTCGACACTCAAGACTCGATTGGGTTTATCTCGAGGTTTCAAAGCACTTCAGATCACTTTGCCTCGATGAGACTTTGACTCAGAGCGATCGTGGCTTCTCGAACCTAATCTTCGATTATCCGACCCAAGTGACCTCGAGAAGAAATAGTTTTAAAAACACTAAACTATATTCCCCATACACGTGTAAAACTCGTTTGCACCGACCAACAAGGGTATCGGAAAGGGTTCAACTTGACCACTGGCTTGTGTTGACCAAAGTTTTATTTTCAAAAATACTTGTGGTCTATCCGAACCGATCTTATTTGGCCAAACCTTTTATTTTTCAAGAGATCGGAAAAATGTCTTCTAAAAACTTCCCATGTTCTCGGTGGAGAACTGTGATCTATGGAGATCGAGAATGCAGCTCATCATCAGATTCCAAACATGAGCGATGTGGAGAGTGGTCTCTCAAGGACCATTCCGGGGCTTCAGAGTGAATCCCAGAGGAATGTAAGATGAGAGAATTGATCCTAGAGCAAAATTTCCTAAGTCCGATGACCAACCCCGACTCTGAGGAGAGAAAGTTAGTCAATCTAGACTACATTGCAAAAGACACACTATACAAAGACAATTGATGATGGTGTGATGGGAATGATCTCTCACCGTAATATCGCTAAAGAGATTTGGGATACACTAGTCAAGTTATGTGCCAAGGCACGATCATATAAAAGAAAATAAACTTTCAAAGGGCAATTGGAAAGTTTGATGCTTTTGAAATGGATGATGGTGAATCAATAGACAAAATGGAAGTCGATTCACTAAAGATCATGAATGATCTAAATGCACTTGGAAAGAAATACCCACAGAGAGAAGTTGCATTGAAAATTCTTAGAGGTCTATCTAAGAAATGGGATATTCATGCAAAGGGTGATTGAAAACACCAAGAATATTAACTCAATGCCTTACCAACAAGTCTTCTGTAAAGCTGAAAGCCTATGAATTTGTAATTGATAAGAAATCCAAAAAGGTCGACAAAGAAAGATGATTCTTCATTGAGTAAGAATGTGGCCTTAAAAGCCAAAGATAAAACTCAGAAAACTAGAGAGCCCGAGAACCCCCATGCCAAAAATCGGATGAGCTTGAGGAAAAGCTAGCAAGACCGATGGCAAGAAGGTTTGATAGACTCAATAGTAGATTTGGAAAATACAAAAACTATTACAGAACCACAGTACCGGAAGAAACCTCGAGGACAGATCAACCGAGAAGAAGAAAGACTCGAAAGTCAAGGATCTTCATCCAAAAGAAAGGACTTCAAGTCCAAAGAAGAAAATGATCAGGATGATGATGCCAACAGATGTTATAACCGCCCGAAGAAAGGTCACTTCCAAAGATGATTGTCCGATTTGAGTGCTAAGGAGAGAAAAAGAAAGGCAAGCTATAAGAAACCGTAAGTTCTCAAGCAAAAAAGGCCATGATTGCGGAAGAAGAACACTGGAGGAGGGATCTAGCTCTTCAGATGAGATATTCTCGAGAAAAGGAAAGTGATGACATCCGCCCGATGGCCATTGAGGAGGAGGAAAACCCGGCACTAAGTGATGAAAGATCACATGGCAATCGATGAGTAGAGATGAAAAGCTCCGATGTATGGTATCTTGACAAATGATGCTCAAGACATATGACAGATTCAAGAAGATGCTTTCATGACTATGTTGAACAAAGAGGCCCACAAATCACTTTTGGAGATAACTCCAAGGATGATGCATCAAGGATATGGAACTTTGGAAGTCGACTCGCCATATCCATGGTGTTTCATATGTATCCGGATTGAAGCATAACTTGTCATCAATTAGCCAATTCTGTGATAAGGGTTTCAATGTTGAGTTCTCCAAGAACTTATGCTTTGTGAAAGATGATACATCACGTAAAAGTATTACTTGACCGTACAAGAAAAGGGAATGTGTATCTTCTTGTCGATTGAGTTCAACTCCTAAAGATACATGTTTAATTGCTAAAAGTTCCACAGATACCGATTGGTTAGGGCATAAAAGAATGAATCACCTAAACTTCAAAACCCAACAAGCTTTCAAGATTAGCTCTTGTGAGAGGGTTGCCTAATGAAGTGTTCATAGCGAACACATTTGTGATGCGTGCGAAAAGGAAAACAAGTCAAATCATCATTTAAAAGCAAAGTAGAAGTTTCTACTTGAGAATACTTGAGCATATGGATCTGTTTGGTCCTATAACACCGTGAGCACTAATGGCGAAATACACATTGGTAGTAGTTGATGACTACTCAAGATATACTTGGGTCATATTCTTACTCGAAGAAAGAGACTCGAGATAAAGCTACAATTCTCATCGAAAAAGGCTCAAGAATGAGAAAAATCATCCGACAAAGGAACTGAGTTTATAAATCATATCATTTCGATTATTGTGCAAAGAAATGGAATTCTACATGAAACATCACCGCAAGGACCCTCAACAAAATGGTGTTCTTTGAAAGAAGGAAATTCTAACTCAAAGAAGTTCTGCAAGGACAATGATAAAAAGTCGATATTCCTAAAAAATTTGAAATTTTGAAAAGCCAACACCGCATGCTACTCTCGAATAGATCCATCTTGAAAAAAGTCAAGGCAAAACGCCTTATGAGCTTTGGAATGAAAGGAAGCCTCTTGTTTATTTCTTTTCGTGTGTTTGGTTGCAAGTGTTTCATACACAATAATGGTAAAGATCAGATTGAAAACATTTGATAGTAAAGGCGATGAAGGAATATTCTTAGGATATTCTCAAGTCGATTACAAATAGGACTCTTATTGTGGAGGAAACACCTCATGTTGTTTTTTTGATGAATCTGTTTGTGTTCGGAAGAAACAGAACATGATCTTAAATGAACCGACAAAGAGGATCACCAGATTAAGCCCGAAAATGAAAGATAAATCATCCATTTGAATCTATGATTGGAGTGACTCGGACTCGATAAAGAAGTTCAATGGAAATCGATGGTGAGACCGGAAAACCAACACTCCAAAGGTGACCAATCAATTGGACACCATTCGGACTCGTGCAATGCCAATGAAGATGTGGTCAAAATAATTTCCTCGAATCTATCAACCAAAGGGGAACAAATGTCTCCGACAATGTTCAAATAAATTTCCCAGGAAGATGATTCCCTTTCTCCTGTTTTTTCCCCGAGTTTGTTGATTTAACTAAACCTAACATTTCAAATGTTGAGGATACCATTGAAGGGAACATCAAGAAGGAAATGGTTAGATAGCCATCCTACAAGCGATTGTGGGTGATCTAACCGAAGGTGTTAAGACTAGAAGGTTCCATGGAGAGAGTGCACTATTCTCGGCCTTTCTGAGAAAGAACCTCTTGAGATTGGTGAAGCTCTACAAGATTCTCTCATTATTCTTGCCATTCGAAATTTGAATCAATTCTCGAGGAATGAAGTATGGGAGCTAGTAGATAGACGAGAAAGGCACAATGTCATTGGAACCAAGTGGGTTTTCAAGAACAAAAGAGATGAAAACAACAACATTGTGAGAAACAAAGGCAAGGCTAGTTGCACAAGGTTATTCCCAAGAAGAAGGCTTGATTATGATGAAACCTTTGACTGTTGCAAGACTAGAAACCATCGATTGTTTCTTGCATATGTTTGCCCACATGAAGTTCATGATGGATGTGAAAAGTGCATTTCGAACGGCGTGCTTAAAGAAGAGGTTTATGTGGAACAACCTCCCGGTTTCAAACAGAATGACCAAGTTTACTTTAAGAAAAGCTTTGTATGGTCTTAAACAAGCACCCGAGCATGGTATGATACTCTTTCTCGATTTCTTCTGCGACCATGGTTTTGTCAAAGGAATCGCTGATAGAACTCTGTTCAGGGATAGAGGATGGGAAGATATCTTACTAGTTCAGATATATGTTGGTGACATCATTTTTGATTTCTCCAAACCATCGGTTGTGTGAAAAGTTTTCAACACTATGAAAGGCAAGTTTGAGATGTCAATGATGGGAGAGATTAATTTCTTTCTAGGACTTCAAGTGAAACAATCAAAGGAAGGAATATTCATCAACCAGTAAAGTACACCTTTTCCGATTGCCAAATATGGTGTAAAAATTAGAATTCCCATGAATACTAATTCTGAAGATGGATCCTCGATTACAAGGCAAATCGGAAATTCATACCGATTATAGAGGAATCATTGGATCATTGCTCTATCTCACACCAAGTAGGCGGATATAACATTTGTCGTTGATATATGCGGAATACCAAGCTAATCCTAAGGCTAGTCACATGGATCTTTGCCAAAAGATCTTGAAATATCTTAAGGACACGTTGAATGAGAGGATTATGGTATCCAAATGATGATAACCTAGAGTTAAGTGGTTACTCAGAATCATCGACATGGAGGATGCAGAATGACAGAAGTCCACTTGAACTTGTCAATTTCTAGGAAGCAAAGTCGATATATCTTGGTTTTCGAAGAAAAACCTCGAAACAAGTACTCTTGGTTTAATATATGGTCGCAGAAGTCGCCAGGATTCTTTGGCTCGCATAACAATTGAAGGATTATAAAGTTGTAGCCAATGAAGTACCAATATTTTGTGACAATAATAAAGTGTCATTGCTATTTCACAAAACCCCAGATTGAAAAAGCATGTGGATATCGACATCACTTCATCGAGATCATCTCGAAAGAAGGACATAAGGATGGAGAAAATTCATACCGATAAGCAGAGAGTCGATATCTTGACTAAACCTTTGGCGAATCAAGATTTCAAGAACTTTCAGTTGAATTAGGGATGCTAGAACCAGGTGTATAGAATAAAATCAAAAAAATGATTGGCCAGTTTTTCGGATGCGAAGTTTTCTCGAATCCTTACGAGAAGCTCGGATAAAATGGAAATATCGAATCGATCTCGAAAACACCAATTCAATTACTCGATATTATATAATCGACATTTTATCAAGATCAGTACTCAGTAAGACTGATAGAGGGAAATTGGTCTGAAGAAGTAATGACTCATGCGATCCATTTATTGCTCAAGTAAATTCAAGAATCATTCGAATAAATATAAAAACACCGAGGAATGTTTTGTTTTGGGGGATCGATCGTTTTAAATTCGAAGAAGGTCAATGATCATTTAATGCTCTGCTACATTAATGACCAATGAGGATGTTTTGGCGAAGATTTACTTTTTTTCGAGATCGCTTGTTCAGATACCCGATTAATCGGAGATTAATCTCAACCGTTGTTACTCACCTAACCAACACGATTCCCCACGATCTCAAGGCTATATAAACCCCAATCAGCCATTCAAGCCAAAATTTTTATCAAACCCTTCATTTTCAAATCCTCCAAATTAAAAATCCCTTGCCCGTAAAAATCTCCAAACCCTAAAGTTTTTCTTCTTCAATCAAACTCTAAAATGGCTCCAACCCCTGCTCGAGAGATTAGCCAAACCAACAAGCCATGGTACGAGTTTGTTGTCTCACTCAAAAGCACAACCAACTCAAAGCCGAGAGAGGAGGCTCTCGATATGATTCGAAAACTACTTCCAACTAGTCGCAAAATGCACTGCACCGTGAGTTTGGCGAAAGAGGTAATCAATTCATATGTAACTTGAAGATAGATGAAGAGGGTCAGATGCATTCTAAGTTAATCAGATCACACTTAGAGCACTATCCAAATACGCCGATTTTGAGAGGATTCAGATATTGTTCCAAAAAATCAATGATGTTTTTGAGCTCAATGATAGAGGAGAGGATCTTACGATGTATATGTCGGGAAGAGAGCGGAGTACTTAGATAGGATTCTTTTGAGAATCTGTTAAGTTTGAGGCGACAATTGCATAAAAAGGCACAATTCAAGCCACAATATCGTGTGTTGATGGATATTGTGAGCAAGTGCATCATGAGTCTTCGGGGGAGTTTTGAGCGGAATAAAATGAAACTTCATTGATGGCGGCGATAGAAGCTTCACCCACCACAGATTTCAACCGGCAAAATTCTCGATCCAGACGGTGAGTGAGCGGACCAAAGTTTTGAGGAAGATTGACGGGCGATCTCAATCAAAGGCAAGATCCACCATGCCACCAAAATTGCTTACATTTTGGAGATGTGTAGAGAGGAGGAGGATATCTTCGCCAATTCGAAAGCATTCTCCTTAAACCTAGTCTTGCAAGGAAGCAGTCATCGTGGAAGAGAGAAAAGAAGGTAGAATCACCTTCTCGCAATGTCCCAACAAACTAGGGGAAGATGTTGTTGGAGGCAAAGATGGAGCAGGGAGCAAAAATGATGAAACGTAAAAATCTTTGCTCCAAAAACGCAGAAGATTGGTGGTTCTCACAGATGAAGATGGAAGTGATTCGAAGAGATTCAACCAGGATGCCGAGTTCACCATTACAAGTGTTGGCAATGATCGATGAGGAGTGGTCTTTCGAGGTGCTCGAGACATTGCTCAAGACATCATAAAATTTCTCGAAAATTTTTCAAAAGGAGCTCGACCTCGAGAGATGCCTATGGTGTGCAGTTCGAGGCCATTTCGTAGTCGATCTCAAGATGTCATTTTTGGATATATAACCCTTCCAAGATCTTCTTCTCGGGAAGAATAGTCTTGATGAGCTCTGAGTATCTACTTCTTGATCCCTAAAACTTCAAATGAACAAAGAGATGGAAGAAAGGCGAAGAAATTATACTTGACCGATAACTCGGCTTTCATAATGGCTTGATTAAGGACAATCTTTTATCCTCAATCGAGACTCTTCCCTAGATGCTTGATATTGCTTTTAGAGGAAGAAACTGGAATGAGGAGACCTTCGGCCAAATCGACCGGGGGTTCGGAAAGACAAAGCTCGTGATGAAAAACTCCGATTTTGATGAGTCGTTCGGAGGAAGTTGGGCGAGAGGAGAGAAACCGAGGTTGGTGCCCCAAGCAAGAGATAAATCTCAAGATGGTGATGGGGACCAACAGGAGATGTTGAGAAGCGCCCTCAAAAAAGAGAGACTTTTGTTGCCGATCAACTGGATCTAGTCAACATCGGAATGTTGATAGTACTCTTCGCATCGAGGCACTACCGAGACCGGAGCTCGAATGAAGTCGAGCTCAAGATGATCGACAACACAGAGGAGGTACGAAGATTCCCCGAGATTGATCTCACTCCTCCGATAGAGAAACTTGAGAAGGTTGAGCTAATGATGATCAAGATTGCTTAGATGGAAGAAACGTTGGTCAATCAAGCTCAAAAGATGGATGGTCTTAGTCACTCTTCAGAACTGGTGCAAATTCAAAACACTCTAACCACCCAGATGACCTCCATGGAAGGAAAGCTAAATGAGAAGCCGGAGAGAGTCAAGGCCGAAGTTAAGTGATGAATCAAGCAAAACACCGTGAAAGTTCGATTTTCTAGAGGTGAAACCGCGTAAAAGAATGAGGTGCTAATCAAGTCTGCTGTTGAGGAAATGAGCTCAATGCTCATGACCAAGATGAAAGAGATGTTCAAAGAAGCACTCTCTGGCCAGTTTGCCCACTTATCTGAAGAATTTTCTGTGGCCAAGAACCATCTAAGAAGGCTGGAAGACGAACAAGATCGATACAGGAAGTTCATTGTGTAAGCAAAGAGCAATATCATGGACACAAAGATTCTCCGTGCTTCTTCCAAATTACGAAAAGGCGAAGGGGGAAAAAGAAGATCTCGAAAAGTTCATGGCACGTATTTTGGAGAAGAAGGCCCGAAGATGTCGAATGTATAATCTAGCAAAAGCCTTTAAAGAAGCTCTGAGCTACCGAGAAGTTGAAGTTCGCCGTAGAAAAGTCTATCTACACTGAAGTTTACGAAAGCTATGCTTGATGTTGCAAGAGAGAAACCGAAAAGCTAGAGCAAAGGTTGAACAAGCCAGGTGGCTTCTTTGCCTATGAAGAGGAAAGCCTTGGGCGTTGTTCAACTTGAAAGCAAACGTCAAAGGCTTCTAAGCCAATCCAGAGAAACCGATTACGGCGAAGAAGAAACAGTATGTGGAATCGAAGTTTCAACCTCGGAAGAAAGTCTTCAACACGAGAAATGCTCAAGACACTCCAAGAAGAACAAGCTAAGAAAAGCCTTTGCTTTGTCTCGTGAACGTCTGTGGATCGTAAAGAAGATAGACGAAGAGCGTAAGGAGGAGTGATTTCGGGAAGTTTAAATAAGCAAGAGGAAAGGAACATCAAAAGCACTAAAGTGGCCCCCACGCTGATAAATGGATGCCTATCAAACTCAACGATATGTGGGAAGAAGTCAAGAGGACCTTCCGTTCAATTATGATGTTCTCGTGGAATGGAGAGGGAAAGCTCGGATCGAATGAAGCTTTCATTGAATACCTTCTTATCTTCTATCCAAAGTATCTCAGAGTCGATTAACTTTGTGGATGAAGGAGAGGTACGATAGTAGCCCCGGTCCATATTCCTATCCACCTCCAAAACTTGATAATGGCTTGGTGAATGAGAAGGCCATTACTCAAGAGATTGCTCAAGATCTTTGGTCATTGGGTTTAACAGAAACAATCCGGACATCATCAAGGAAAGAAATGAGTCAAGAAGAGATTTTTCTAATGTTTGACCGGTGGTGCCCGTGATGAAGTTGAGAATGAAGCAAAACAAGAGCGAAGATCAAGAGCCAAAATCGTAAGATCAAGACTCGTAAGATTTTGTAATCTTTATATTTTATCTTTTTGATTTTGTTGATAAACTCATTGTAATATGTAACGAGATACCAATCATCAATGAAGATTTATCATTATGCTCAAAAGATAATATCTCATTATCTTATTTACATGTATTTTATTTTGATATGCCTGAATGAATGTCTCTGAACTGATTGTATGATTGATAAGGAGAAATCAAGTAAGTATTTGGTAATGAACTAGTTAAAGAGATTCATTACTGAAGAAATTGTTGAATGATTAAAACTATTGAGAAACTCTGAAAATTTTGAGAGATTCTCTGATTTAAGAAATTGTTGGGAGACAACCAATCTTGTAATAGGATAAATTGAAACCTGAGTATAGGTTATTTGTTTGTAACAAGATAGGTTTTGGCATCATCAAAAGGGGGGAAATTGTTGGGAGATGAATTTTAATAAAGATTTATGATTTTGATTAGATCCCAAAACCCCTGAGTATGACATGTTCAGAATGATCTTGATAAGTTGAGTTAGGATTCAGTTTTAGAATATTCAGGATGTTATCTGCAGAATGTATAGTCAGCAGATATAGTTCAGGATAGTTCTCAAGACTCGAGGGATACCGAAAATCAAGACTTCAATGAGAAGACTCGAAGACATCGGTCAAGATAAACTACAAAGATTCGAAGACCAAAGACTCGAAAAACCACGAAGACTCGAGAAGACTCAAGACACAAAGATCAAGATCGAGAAATCAAGATCAAGAATATCAAGACACAAAATTATGAAGAATCAAGAATGTATCAATGCTCAAGATGAACTCAATGTTCCAAGGCATCAATATATTTATCCAAGGATGCAATATCGGTAAGATCGCAAATTCCTTAGAAAGATAGATATCCGCCAAGATATTCAAATGCGCATAAAAGGAACTAAGTCGGTGTTGTTAAGGTTATATCAAACTCGAGTTTGTAACCAAAAAGAGTCGCTTGAAGGTGTCTACCTTTAATCGAGACAAAAAGTCAAAAAGAGAAAGACAACATCTATCGACATTGATAAAGGATGTGTCTCTGGAAAAGGATGTCAGATGTACAAAAGTTCCAGACTGCAAAAAGTGAAGACTGGCTACATGGAAGGCTATTGCCTAGAAAGTGTTAGGGAGTTTCAAACCCTAAATATAGCCGTTTCACACACCACAAGAGGAAACTCACGGGTCGTCTCTCCAACGGATAGTTTTCAAGAGTGACCTTGGTGTATGCCTATAAATCTTTTTGGTGACCCTCTACATTGTAAGGTTACGGGAAATTTATACGCAACTTAAGAGCTCAAGCCTATTCTTGTAAAAGTTAAAAGCACTCGAAAAACTTAGAATTTCCCAAGTGCTTCAATATTGAAGAGAGCTCACTATACTAAGCCTAGCTTGATAAGAATTATCCAAAGCTTAGTCGAGATATCCTAACCCTTTGCATTGTGCTTCATTGTAAAGGATATCTCATCCTAGTTGAAAACCAACCAAGAAACCCCAAACCCTTGTGAAGGTAGTTGGAGTGTGTTTGTTGGTGAGAAGTGTTGTAAAGAGTTAGTAAACTACGCGGGAGTAGTCGAAAAACTCTAGAGGAGAAGTTAGTAAGCTCTGAGGGGTAGTCCGAAAGCTTGTGTGTGATTGAGTAAGTAAACTACGGAGGTAGTCGAAAGCTCAAGGTCGGGTTGAGTAAGTAAACCACGGGAGTAGTCAAAAACTCAGTACGAAGTTGAGTAAGTAAACTACGAGGTAGTCGTAAAAGCTCATTGTTGATAGTGAATTTCTCCTCAAGAGCCTGGAGAGAGTGGATGTAGGAGCTTGAGTCTCCGAACCACTATAATTGCTTTGTGTTCTTTATCGCTTTCCTTATCTGTGCTTATCTCGCCGCATTGACTTGATTTTGAAAGCATACTTTTCAATCGATATTCAGTTGAATCAATCCACTTAAGTTGCATAAGTGAATCACAGCCTAATCACTATTTCATAAAGGGAGGTTTTCGCAAAGCTTAAAACGAAAGTATAAACTAAGGGCCAAACCATTCCAGCACAACCGAGTAGCTAGAACACATAGTTACCAAACCAACGCATTTCTCTTAGGGTTCAAGAAGTTAGTTATCCGATCCAAGCAACTCGTGATCTCTAACACTCAGACTCGGTTGATTATCGAGAGGTTTACGAAAAGCGACTTCAGATCATCGTCCTCAAGAGACTTTGACTCAGAGCGATCTGTGCTTCTTAGAACCTAATCTTCAGGATTATCTGACCCAAGCTGACCTCAGTAAGAAAAAGTTTTAAAAACACTAAACACGTGTATTCCCCCCCCATACACGTGTAAGACTCGTTTGCACCGGGACCAACAGTAAGACCTTGGTGTCCAGAGATGTCAAGTTTTTCCCTAAGATTTTTCTGTTTGCTGCTGCTCACTCTGACTCTGGTGGTAGTCCATCTTCAGCAGATATTGATTTTCAAAGAGCTTCTGATGAGTCAGTCCCTTCTACATCTATTGGTGTGGGGTGGATGAGGGTCTTGTCTCTGATCCTCCAGTTGTTAGAAGGAGCATTCGAGTCACTCAACCTCCTGTTTGGCAGAAGGACTATGTTTGTAGTCTTGTTCCTTCCTTATCTTCTTCTTTTATTGATAAGGATCATCTAGCCTTTTTGGCTAATGTTGCAGCAGAAAAGAGCCTGTGCATTTTGGTCAAGCTAGCTAGTCTTTGGCATGGATTCAGGCAATGAATAAAGAAATCTCGGCCCTTGAATCCAACTATACTTGGGATTTGGTATAATTACCTGTTGGTAAAAGGGCCATCGGTTGCAAGTGGGTGTACAAAATCAAGAGGCATACCGACGGTACGGTCGAACGTTATAAGGCCCGGCTTGTGGCTAAAGGATATAGCTAAGTCGAGGGTGTTGACTATTTTGAGTGTTTCTCACCGATTGCTAAGCTTGTCATAGTACGGTTGTTCATCATCATTGCTACAATGAATAAGTGGGAATTGCATAAGTTGGATGTCAACAATGCGTTTCTCCATGGCTATCTTTCGGAAGAGGTTTACATGAACCCCCGGTCGGGGTACTCTAAGGCTACTTCGGGGCAGGTTTGTAAGTTGGGGTGGAGTTTGTATGGCCTCAAGCAAGCTTCTCGTGAATGGAATCTTGAGCTTTGCCCCAAATTGAATCAGTTTGGCTTGCAACAGTCTAGGCATGACCATTGCTTGTTACTATGGTTTGTGGGGATGAGTTTTTGGCCATGTTAATCTATGTGGATGATGTTCTGGTGACTGGTTCTGATCCGACTCTTATTCGCAAACTGAAGGTTTTTTTGGATGATCAGTTTACTATAAAGGATCTTGGGCAAGCTAAAAAAAATTTAGGTATTGAGATTGCACGAAATGATACTGGTACTTCTCTTTGTCAGCGTAAGTACATTCTCGACATTCTTTTTGATGTTGGTTTTATTGGGATGTAAATCTGCTCCTACACCTTTACCCCATGGTGTACATCTTACTCTTGCGGATAGCCCCCCGCTTGACGAGCCTGATAAATACAGACGTTTGACAGGGAGACTTCTGTATTTGAATTTGACGCGACCTAATGTGTCATATGTTGTTCAGCAATTGAGCCAATTTGTCAATTCTCTGTGCACTTCACATTGGGATGTTGTTGTTCATGTGCTTCGTTATCTCAAGGGCACAGTTTCATTGGGTATCTTTTATCCTTCTACTGCTCAATATTCTTTGCAAAGGTACTCGGATGCTGATTGGGCAGCTTGTAAGGATACTCGGCGATCCATCACTGGTTATTGTGTTTTGCTTGGTGGTGCTTTGGTTTCTTGGAAGAGTAAGAAATAGAGTACAATTTCTCGTTCTTCGGCTGAAGCCGAATATCGTGCTTTGGCTTCTACAGTTTGTGAGTTGCAGTGGATTGGTTATATCCTTAGTGATTTTCGTGTTACTTTCCCTTTGCTGGTTCCTCTTTACTGTGACAACCGTGCTGAAATTCATATCTCGGCGAATCCGATTTTCCATAAACACACTAAACACCTTGATATTGATTGTCATTTGGTTCGGGATCAATTCAAGGTTGGCTTTGTTCATCTAGGGTTTGTGTGTTTTCACCAAGGTTCTGATTGGTCGTTCATTCTCAGATTTCATTCCCAAGCTGGGCATGTTCGATGTCTACCACGCTCCAGCTTAGGGGGGGTGTATTAGATATATAGTTTGTTATTAATAAAAGTGTGTGTGCAACTTTTGCAAACACAACGCTTCTTTGGTGTATTTGTTTTACTATAGCATCTGCACCTATTATAAATAGGGCACATTTTATGCAATTTCATTTCGAGCTGAATGAAATAACAAACTGGAGAGTTGGTTACAATTTGCACTTGTTTTTCGTTTCAATTCTACATGTTATTTTCTGGACGCTATTACCAAATACACCTTAAATACATGCATTTATTGAAATGGGAACACTTCTATCCATGACCTTGTGCAATCACATACACGATCATTCGCAATCTACCACAAGGTTGCAACAACCCCCTATCTATCGTGAAGCCTCGACCATCTATGACCATAAATACAACCACCAACAACCATCCGGTACCAACTGTGACCATCTGCGACTATTCACAACCACAAACAAGACCACCAGTGATCATCCACAATTGCCCGAGAAGCAACATGTTATTTAAACTAATATAATTATTTCATCAAGAATAGCTTAATTAAATTTAAGAAAAAGAGTGTTTAAAAAAAAGAAAAAAAAAGGTATCTTTTAATAAAACAAAAACATGGTGCAGAGCAAAAATCTAACTTTCTCCCCATTTCCATTATAAAAACTAGTGTAATGAAAACATAGCACGCTTTCCTTTTTGATCTGTCGCATAAGACTTTGCACACCCAAAAATAGACACACTTTTCTCAACTTATAACCTTATAACACACACTTACTATCCCCATAAAGCAACTTTTCTTAATAATCTTTGTGCCGAAAAGTTGGCGCAGAGTCTTCCGGTGTGGAGGGAGTATATATAATTAAAGACAAAAATTTGTACACACACATTAATATTATGTTATTCTTTTATCAATTTAATGCTACCAATTGCATAATATGAACAAATTTCACAAGATATCAACTCCTAAATTGAAGAAATTCTATGCTACAAATTTTTTCAAACTATTCTCGAACTATAAATTTTTTGTTATTACTCTAAGGTACAATTGCACTTGTACATGCATAGTGTTGGTCCCGGTGAAAACGAGTCTTACACGTGTATGGGGGGGAATACACGTGTTCAGTGATTTTAAAACTTTTTCTTACTGAGGTCAGCTTGGGTTAGATAATCCTGAAGATTAGGTTCTGAGAAGCACAGATCGCTCTGAGTCAAAGTCTCATCGAGAGCAGTGATCCCGAAATTGCTTTCAGATACCTCGAGATAATCCCAACTGAATCCTCGAGTGTCGAGATCCCGAGTTGCTTGGATCGATAACTAGCTTTCATCAATCCTCGTAAGAGAGTTCAGTTTGATAACTATCTATTCTAGCTACTCACCGTAAGAATGGTTGGCCTTAGATTATACTCGCTTTAAGCTTTGAAAAAACCTTCCCTTTATGAAATAGTGATTAGGTTTGGATTCACTTATGCAACTTCAAAGGATTGATTCCAACCAATATCGGTGAAAAGTATGCTTTCAAAATCGGTCAATGCAACAGATAAGCAGAGATAAGAAAGCAATAAAGAACACAAAGAATTATAGTGGTTCAGAGACTCAAGCTCCTACGCCAACTCTCTCCGACTCTTCAGAGAAATTCACTATCAACTTCGAGGCTTTTCGACTACCTCGTAGTTTACTTACTCAACTCCTACCGAAGTTTTCTCGACTACTCCACGTAGTTTACTTACTCAACCCGACCTTGAGTTTTTCGACTACCTCGTAGTTTACTTACTCAATCACACACAAGCTTTCGGACTACCTCAGGCTTACTAACTTCTCCTCTAGAGTTTTCTCGACTACTCCGCGTAGTTTACTAACTCTTTATAACTCTACTCACCAACAAACACACTCCAACTACCTTCTCAAGGGTTTGGGGTTTCTTGGTTGGTTTCAACTAGGATGAGATATCCTTTACAATGAAGCACAATGCAAAGGTTTAGGATATCTCGACTAAGCTTTGGATAAATCTTATCAAGCTAGGCTTTAGTAAAGTGAGCTCTCTTCAATATAGAAGCACTTGGGAAATTCAAGGTATTTCGAAAGTGCTTTACTTTTGCAAGAATAAGTTCGAGCTCTTGAGTTATGTATAAATTTCCCCGTCACCTTACAATGTAGAGGGTCACCAAAGATTTATAGGCATACACCAAGGTTACTCTTGAAAACTATCCGTTGGAGAGATAACCCGTGAGTTCCCTCTTATGGTGTGTGAAACGGCTATATTTAGGGTCCTAAACTCCCTAACACTTTCTAGGCAATAGTCTTTCATGTAAATGGGTCTTCACTTTTTGTAGTCTGGAACTTTCGTTACATCCGACATCTTTTTTCAAATCACCGTCACAATGTCAAGATGGTAAAAGTGTCGTCTTCCACTTTTTGACTTTTGTCTTCAGTTAAAGGTAGACACCTTCAACGACTCTTTTGGTTACAAACTCTGAGTTTGATATAACCTTAACAACACTTCTGACTTAGTTCCTTTTGTCTGCATTTGAATGTCTTGGCAATATCTATCTTTCTAAGGCATTGCGTTTCTCTCAAGATTGCATCCTTCGATAGATATATTCAAAGGCCTCGGATCATTCAGGTTCATATTGAGCTTTCAGTACATTACTGAGTCTTCAGTAATTACTGTGCATTCAGTATTCTTGATCTTCAGTTTCTCAGTCTTTAGTCTTGCGTCTTCAGAGTTTTCCGAGTCTTTTAAATTTATAATTGGTGATATATCGAGTCTTTTTATCTTGAGTCTTCGCCTCTCGATTTCATCTTGAATCTTCGAGAGACTTTAACCTATCCCTAACTATATCTGGCGACTATACATTTTGCGATAACATCCCTAATATTCTAATAACCTAATCCCGACTCAACTATCAAGATCATTCTGAACATGTCATACTTAGGGGTTTTGGGATCTTAATCAAAACCATATAATCTTTTATTAAATTCATCTCCCAACAATTTCCCCCTTTTTGATGATGCCAAAACCTATCTTATTACAAATATATAACCTAACTCAGGTTTCAGTTTATCCTATTACAAGATTGGTTGTCTCCCAACTATTTCTTATATCAGAGAATCTCCCAACAATTTCAGAGTTTCTCAACAGTTTAATCATATATCAAATTTCTTCAGTAATGAATCTCTTTAACTAGTTCATTACCAAATACTTAAACAATTTCCCTCTTATCAGCATACAATCAGTTTAGAGACATTCATTCAGCATATCAAAATAAAGACATGTAAATAAGATAATGAGATATTATCTTTTGAGCATAATGATAAATATTCATTGATGATAAGTATACCTTTACAGATTACAATGAATTTATCAAACAAAATCAAAAAGACAAAATTTAAAGATTACAGAGTCTTCTGAGTTCTTCTGTCTTCAGTCTTCAGATTCGGCTCTTCAGTTTGCTTCATTTTCCACTTCATCAGTTGGTACCTCCAGGTTGAACATTCCGAAAAATCTTTTCTTCGCTCATTCCTCTTTTGATGATGTCCGGCTGTTTTCCCGTTAATCCCAACCGACCAAAGATATTGAAAGCAATTTCTTCACAGTAATGGCCTTCTCATTTACCAAGTCATTACCAAGTCTTGGAGGAGGATAGGAATATGGATCGGGGGCTACTATCATGATTCCACCTTCATCCGCAAGGTTAATCCAAATTTTGGAGATATTTTTTTTTGGAAAGAAGGTTAAAAGATATTCAATGAAAGCTTCGCTTACGATCCGAGCCTTCCCTCTCCATTCCCCACGAGAACATCGTAATTGAACCGTAGGTTCTCTTCACTTCTTCCCACATGTCGCCGAGTTTAATGGGCATCCATTTATCAACGCTAAGGGCCACTTCAAAATTTTCGATGTTCCCTTCCTCTTGCTCGCAAATCTCCTCGAAATCACTCCTTCGCTTCGCTCTTCGCCTATCTTCTTTTCGATCACAGACGCTCCCCGAGATCGGGCGGCCCACTTTCTTAGCTTGTTCTTTTTGGAGTGTCTTGAGCATCTCTCGTGTTGAAGACTTTCTTCCGAGGTTGAGACTCGGTTTCTTCTGCATCTTCTTCATCCGAAATCGAGACTTTCTCTGGATTGGCTTAGAAGCCTTCAAAACGTTTGCTTACTGGTTGAACAACGACAAGGCTTTCCTCTTCATAAAGATTCGGCTCCGGCGCTTGTTCCAACCTTAGTTCTAGCACTTAGTTTCTCTCTTGCAACCTCAAGCATGGTTTGCTCGTAAACTTCGAGTGTAGATGGGCTTCTCCACTTGAGCAAATTTCAATTTCTCGGTAAATTCGAAAAGGCTTTGGCTAGATTGTACATTTCAAAGATCTTTCTCGAGCCTTCTTTTTTTCCAAGGTACGTGCCATGAACTTCCCGGAGGTCTTCACCTTCCTTTTCCCCTCTTAGTAATTTGGAAGAAGTCCGGAGAGAGCCGTGTCCATGTGATATCGCTCTTTGCTCACAAAATCTCTCCTCGCTAACCGATCTTGCTCATCTTCCATTCTCCGATGTGGTTCTTAGCCACGCATATTTCTTCAGATATGTGGGCAAACCGCCGAGAGTGCATCTTTAAGATCTCTTATCTTGGTCATGAGCATTGAGCTCATTTCCTCAACAAAGATTTGATCGGCACCTCATTTTTTCTCGCTAGTTTCACCTCTAGAAATTCAATCGATTCCCGGTGCTTCATTTCAAAGACTTAACTCTGCGTTGACTCCCTCCACTTTGATTCATTTTTTTTCCATGGAGGTCATCCGATTGGTCGAGTGTTTTTGTATCTGCACCGATTCAAGAATGGCTAAAACCTTCCATCTATCGAGCTTGATTGGCCAACGTTTCTTCCATCTCGAGCAATTTTGATCGCCATTGGCTCAATCTTCTCAAGTTTCTCCATTACGGAGTGAGATCAATCTCAATGAATTTTCCGCACCTTCCAATCATCCCGAGTTCCACTTCATCCTCGAGCTCCGGACTCCAATTGAGCCTCGGTCATTGATCGACAATTGAAATTAAAGATAGTACTTTCAAGAACTTTGGCATATTTGTTAATAGTGTCAAAAGGTACCGAAGAGTGCTAAACCGAGGTTGATCGATAAATGAAGTCCCTTTTTTCCATTTGAGACCGATCCTCAAGATCTCCCTGTGGTCCCCATCTCCATCTTTGGATTTGTCTCATTGGGGCACCAACTTCGGTTGTTCTCTTCTCGGCTAGCTTCCTCTCAACCAAATCATCAAAATCGGAATTTTTCATCCCTAATTCCTTTTGAACCCCGAGAAGTCGGTTAGGAAGGTTGTCTCCTCATTCCACCAGTCTTCCCCTCCGAATCGCAAAGAATGTCAAGCATCTCGGGAAGAGTCTCGATTGAGGATATACACCGCCGCCCTTAATCAAGAAAACATCTTGTAGATCGGGGTATGAAATTTGAGCTCGAGTATCGGCCAGGATGAACTGCCCCTTGCTCCTCCACTCGCGCTTTTTAGCCTGATTCTTCCATCTCGGGCTCTCTGGTTCGATGAGAAGCCTGGCTAAGGGATCAAGTCACTCTGAGCTCTCGAGAATATTTTTGCTCTGAGCCTCTCGGTAAACTTGTGGTCCTCGGTTTACATCGAGGTTGAGGCTGAGTATATCCTCGATTTAGTCAAGTTGGCTCGCTGCATCTGAGCTCGCACATCTTGGATCTACTTTCTGGTGACTCTTGTAAGCTGACTTCCGGGGTAGGTATCTCTCTGAGCTCCTTTTAAAAATTTCCCGAGAAATTTTATATCAGAATGATGTCTCGAGCACCTCAGAGAAGACCTGCTCCTCAGTCTGATCCTGTGTCCTGGAGATAACCTGAGCCAACACTTGTAATGGCGAACTTTGAGCGGTTTTGTCTTCAGGTTGTATCTCCTCAGAATCACTGCTACCTTCGTCGGTGAGAACCACCAATCTTCTGCGTTTTGGAGCAAGATCCTTCCGCTTCATCAATTTTGCTCCTTGCTCCATTTTTGCCTCCAACAGAACCTTCCCCCTGGTTTGTTGGGTCTCTTCTCAGACCCGGTAAGGTGATTCTACCTTTTCTTTTTTCCTCGAATGGCCTGCTTTTCAAAGATGGGTTTGAAGAGAATTTTGGTTTTAGGGAATGGGGTTGAATTGGCGAAGATATCCTCCTCCTCTCGGACATCTCCAAAATATAAGCAATTTTGGTGGCATGGTGGATCTTGCCTTTCATCATGATTGTCCCATTGACCCTTTTTATGACCTTGGCTTGCTCCTTCACCATCTGAATTAAGAATTTCAGCCAGTTGAAGTCAGTGGTAGGAGATGCCTCGATCGCAGCCATCAATCTGAGCTTCGGGGTACTAATCTGCTCAAAACTCCCCGCAAGACTCATGATGCACTTGCTCACAATATCCATCAGCACACGATATTGTGGCTTTAGATGCCTCTTATTCAATGTCGCCTCAAATTTCACAGATTCTCAAGAATCCTATCAAGGTACTCCCCGCTCTCTACCCGACATATACATCGCAGATCCTTTCCTCTATCACGAGTTCAAACACATCGCTCGATTTTTTAATTATGCACAAATCCTCTCAAAAACGACATATTTTGATTTAATGCTCTAAGTGTGATGTGGTAATCGAAGAATGCATACCATCTTCTTCATCTATTCTCAAATTACAGATGAATTCGACTACCTCTTTTGCGAACTCCTGGTCTGGTCGGCTTGCGACTAGATGGGTGAGTTTAGCCAGTCGGATCATATGCAGAGCCTCCTCTTCTGGCTTTGAGTTGTTTGTGTTTTTTTTCGAGTGAGACAACGAACTGCACCAAGGCTTGTTGGTTATGGCTAATTTCTAACAAGGTTGGGGCCATTTTAGAGATTGATTTAAGAATTTGAAGCTTTAGGGTTTGGAGATTTTCGGGCAAAGGATTTTTTGATTCGCAGAGGATTTGGGGAACTAAGTGTTTGATAAACCTTTGGCTTGAATGGCTTAAAGGGTATATATAGCTTCGAGATCGTGGAGGATCGTGTGGGTTAGGTGAGAAACAACGGTTGAGATTAATCTCCGATTAATCGGGTATACGAACCGACGATCTCTAAAAAGTAAGCCGCCAAAACATCCTCATTGGTCATTAATGTAGCAGAGCATTAAATGACTGTTGACCTTCTTCTGAATATGAAACGATCCCGCCCAAAAACATTCCTCGTGTTTTTGTATTTATTATAATGATTATTGAAGTTTTTACTTGAGCAATAAATGAGTCGCATGAGTCTTTACTTCTTCAGACCAATTTCCCTCTATCGGGTCTTATCGAAAATCTCGATCTTGATAAAATGTCAAGATAATATCGAAAGTATCGAATGGGTTCAAAGATACTACTCGAAAGTATTGTCCTTCAGTAAATCTGAGTTTCTTGAGACTCCTTCGGATTTCCATTTTATCCCCGAGTTTCTCAAGAGAATTTCGAGAAACCTTCATGCATCCGAAAATCTTCAAATTTTTCGGTTTTACTCTATACACCGTTCTAACATCCCTAATTCAATCGAAAGTTCCTCAAATCTTGATTCACCAAAGGTTTAGTCAAGATATCGACTCTTTTGCCTATCAAGATGAATTTTCTCCATCCTTATGTCCTTTTTTCTCGACATGATCTCTCGATGAAGTGATGTCTCGATATCCACATGCTTGCATCCGGTGTGCAATACGGATTTTGTGAAATAGCAATGGCACTATTGTTGTCACAAAATATTGGTACTTCATTTTCAACTTTATAATCCCTCAATTGTTGTCTCGAGCCAAAGAATCGCGGCACGCAGCCTTCCTCGCAGCCCATGTATTCAACCTTCAAGAAGACTCTTGGTTTCGAGGTCCGCTTTTTTGAAAACCAAGATATCACTTTGCTTCCTAGAAATTGACAAGTTCTGCTAGGACTTCTGTCAATTCTACAACATCCATAATCGAAGATCGAGAAACCCGCTTAATTCAAGGTTATCGTCACCGATACCATAATCCTCTATTCATTTGTGCCCTTAAGATATCTTAGTATCTTTTTGGCGGACCTCCATGTGACTAGTCTTAGGATTAGCTTGGTATCTTGCACATATCCCAACAAAGAAATGTTATATCCGCCTACTTGCCGTGAGATAGAGCAATGATCCAATGATTCCTCTATAATAATCGATGATTCACCGATTTGCCTTCCTAAATCGATCCATCTTGTAGTTAGTATTCATAGGAATCCTAATCGCATTGCAATTTTGTACACCATATTTGGCAATCGATCTCTGTATTTTGCACCGTTGATGAATATTCCTTCCTTTGATTGTTTCACACTTGAAGTCCTAGAAAGAAATTCATCTCTCCCATCATTGACATCTCAAACTTGCTTTTCATCGGTGTTGAAAACTTTTCACACAAATGATGGTTTGGAGATCCAAAAATGATGTCATCAACATATATCTGAACTAGTAAGATATCTTCCCATCCTCTATCCCTCAATGAGTTCTATCAACATTCCTTTGACAAAACCATGGTCAAGAAGAAACCGAGAAAGAATATCATACCATGCTCGGGGTGCTTGCTTAAGACCATACAAAGCTTTTCCGAGCACAGAAACTTGGTCATTCTGCTTTGAAACCAGGAGGTTGTTCCACATAAACCTCTTTTTTTAAGCACACCGCTCGTAAAATGCACTTTTCACATCCATTTGATAGATCGTGAACTTCATGTGGGCAAAGATATGCAAGAAACAATCGATGGCTTCTAGTCTTGCAACAGTGCAAAGGTTTCATCATAATCCAAGCCTTCTTCTTGGGAATAACCTTGTGCAACTAAATTTGCCTTTGTTCTTACAAATGTTGTTGTTTTCATCTCTTTTATTCTTGAAAACCCACTTGGTTCCAATGACATTGTGCCTTTTCGGTTTATCTACTAGCTCCCATACTTCATTCCTTGAGAATTGATTCAAATCGTCTTGCATAAAGAAGAATCCAATAAGAATCTTGTAGAGCTTCACCAATCTCAAAGAGTTCTTTCTCCTCAGCGAAAGGAAGCAGCAGAATAGTGCACTCTCACCATGGAACCTTCTTGTCTTTAACACCTTCGGTTAGATCACCCACAATCCTGATTTGTAGGATGACTATCTAACCATTTCCTTCTTGATGTTCCCCTTCAATAATATCCTCAACATTTGAAATGTTAGGTTCGGTTAAATCAACAAACTCGGGGAACAACAAAAAGAGAAAGAGAATCATCTTCCTCGTGGAAATTTATTCGAACATTGTCGAGACATTTGTTCCTTTTGGTCGATAGATTCGAAATTGCCTCACCGTGACCACATCTTCATTGGCATCACATACCCGAGTCCGAATCGTGTCTGCTCAGATTGGTCACCTTTGAGTGTTGGTTTTTCCGAGGCTCACCATCCCGAGTTCCATTCTCAACTTCCTTATTCGAGTCCGAACTCAATCATAGAATGTGACCACTTCTTCTTTTCGTGTTCAATGATGATTTATCTTTCTGCTTTCAGGCTTAATCTGGTGATCCTCTTAGTCAGTTCACTGCGTCATGTTCCCGCTTTTTACGAACACAAATAGATTCATCAAAAACAACATGAGGTGTTTCCTCCACAATAAGAGTCCTACAAATGTAAACTCGAAAGTTTTACGACTTGCAACATCCTAAGAATATTCCTTCATCGCCTTTTTACTATCAAAAAAGTTTTCAACCGATCTTTACCATTATTGTGTATGAAACACTTGCAACCAAACACACGAAAAGAAAGAAACAAGAGGCTTCCTTTCATTCCAAAGCTCATAAGGTGTTTTGCCTTGACTCTTGGTCGGATGGATCCGATTCCGAGAGTAGCATGCGGTGGTTGATGACTTTCAAAAAATCTTTTAGGAATATCAAACTTCACCTCATAGTCCTTTCGCACTTCTTTCGTAGTCCTGTTCTCCTTTCAAAGAACACCATTCTCGCTGAGGGTCCTTGTACCGATGTTTCATGTGAAATTCCATTCTCTGCACAATAATCGATATGATATGATTTATGAATTCAGTTCCTTTGTCGATCCGATTTTGACCACACCTTTTTTTTTCAATATCGAGCTTTTTCAAGAATCTCTGGCACTTTATCTCGAGTCTCTTTCTTCTTGAGTAAGAATATGACCCAAGTATATCTCGAGTAGTCATCAACTACTACCAATGTGTATTTCCCCGCCATTAGTGCTTACAGTGTTATAGGACCAAAGAGATCCATATGCAAAAGTCAAGTATTCTCTCAAGAGAAACTTCTACTTTGCTTTTAAATGATGCTTTAGCTTGTTTTCCTTTTGACATGCATCACAAATGTGTTCCTTCATCAACACTTCATTAAAGCAACCCTCTCACAAGAGCTAATCTTGCAAGCTTGTTCAGGGTTTTGAAATTTAGGTGATTCATTCTTTTATGCCATAACCAACCGGGTATCTGTGGAACTTTTAGCAACTAAACATGTATCTTTAGGAGTTGAACTCCAATCGACCAAGATACACATTCCCTTTTCTTGTACCCGGTCAAGAATATTTTTCGTGATGTATCATCTTTCACAAAACATAAGTTCTTGGAGAACTCAACATTGAAACCCTTATCACGATTGGCTAATTGAAAGCAAATTATGCTTCAATCCGGATACATATGAAACACCATGGATATGAATCGAGTCGATCTCCAAAGTTCCATATCCTTCGGGCCGTCTCTTGAGTTATCTCCAAAAGTGATCTGTGGGCCTCTTTGTTCAACATACCAATGAGCATCTTCTTGAATCTCGTATATGTCTTGAGCATCCACCGTTAAGATACCATACTTCAGAGCTTTTTTCATCTCTCTCCATCGATTGCCGTGTGATCTTTCATCGGGTTTAGTGCCCTTGTTTTCCTCCCTAAAAAAGATCAATTCTTAGTACCCATTTTGTGTAGGGTCCTACAAGGTTAGATGTACCTTTTCGAATCCAAATTTGTCTCGACAACTCGATCACTTTAGAGTGGCTAATTTGTCTTCCATAAACATCAACATACACATCTACTACTCCGGTGCCTTAGCAACTTTCTGTATATGTGTGCTAGTTTTAGCATGAACATGGGCTTTTGAATTCTTCTTTGGTTCAGACCTTTTGTTCAGATGTTTGGGCTTTTGTGCAAAAGGGGTCTAAATCTTTGTTGACTCGGTTCGATAACCTTTTCCTTTAAGCAAGTGAGGTTCAGTTATGCATTCTTTGAAAACTGGGTCTTTCAAAGGTACTTAGGACTTGGTCTCTTCGATGAGAATGTCTCTTTGAAAGTGTTTCTTATCCGAGGATTCCTCTCGGTTCATGTGGAGCCTTTCAGATTTGCATTCTTAGCCCGAGGCTTTGAAGTACTTGCTCGAAACTTTCCAATCGACCGCTTTCGTGTTTTCTAGCCTTCACCTGCGTTTGGGCTTAACCTCGATCATTCAGGTTTTTATTGAAGCCATAGGTCATTTTCCTTTGTCTACAACCTTGGGCATAACTTCAAATTTTGAAGTGTAGGTGCCATTGGTTTTACAAAGATAGTCTTCTTGCTACATGATGCAAAAAGATTCGGACTTTTGTGAGGTTCCTCCCGAATGTATCCTAATCCAGCTTTTATAGTGGCAGATCTCTGTAACTCAATTTCATCTATCACATTAGATGCTTTATTCAATAGAGTTAACTTTTTCATCGCACTATCCTCACAGCTCAGAGTTTTATGCTTCTCGAGAGGTCATTGAACTTGGTTAAATTAGTCAATCTCTTCAAAGGATTTCTCTAGCTTTTGGTTAGGGACATTATCAACTTCTCTTTCTCTCGAGAGTTGTACTTTCGAACATCCAGTTCATCAAGAGCTCCCATTAATTGAGAAGTGATCTCGCTTTTGCTAGAGTCTTTCCATTTTAGATTTTCAAATTTTCGTTTCTTATTCTCGCTTTGAGTTTTATTTAGCAGTCCCTTGCAAAACAAAGATAGTCCTTCATCGATTCTCAAAAGAATCCATCAGTCAAAAATGACTTTTTCATCTTGTGCTAGTGTAGGAGCAACAACAGAGATGTAAGAGTTTACCTCCTCAATGGCCATCGTATTGTCATTACTTTCACCGTCTGGAGAATATCTCATCCGAAGAGCTAGATCCCTCCTCGTAGTGTTCTTCTTCGCAACCATGGCCTTTTTTGCTTGAGAACTTCGGGTCTCTTATAGCTTGTCTTTCTCTTCTCTCCTAAAGATCAACTCGGACAATCATTGACCTTTCTTCCGCAAATATAACATCCGCTGGCATCATCATCCCGATCATTTTCTTCTTTGGACTTGGAGTCCTTCTTTTGCGATGAAGATCCTTCACCAGTCCTTCTTCTTCTCGATTGATCTCGTCCTCGTTTTCTTCCGCACTTTCCCAGATAATAGCTTTTGTATTTTCCAAATCTACTATTAAGTCTGGCAAACCTCCTTGCCATCAAGCTAGCTTATCCTCAAGCTCATCCTCGATGTTTGGCATGAGGGTTCTCGACATCTTTGGCTTTTAAAGCCACATTCTTACTCGATGAAGAATCATCTTTGTCAATTACAAATTCATAGGCTTTCAAATTTCATAAGACTTGTTGGTATGGCATTGAACTAATGTTCTTGGTGTTTTCAATCACCACTGCATGAATATCCCATTTCTTAGAAAGACCTCTAAGAATTTTCAATGCCACTTCTCTTTGTGGATATCTCTTTCCAAGTCGCTCATTCATGATGCTAGTGAATCGACTTCCAATTTGTCTATTGATTCACCATCATCCATTTCAAAACCACAAACTTTCCAATTGCCATCGAAAGTTTGTTTTCTTTTATATGATCGTGTCTTGGCACATAACAAACTAGTGTATCCCATATTTCCTTAAAGAAGACACAATTGAGATCATTCTCATCACACCATCATCAATTGTCACCAGTATAGTGTGTCTTTTGCAATGTAGTCTAGATTGACTAACTTTCTCTCCCTCGGGAGTTAGTTGGTCATCGACTTAGGAAATTCTGCTCTAGGATCAATTCTCTCTTCTTCAGAATTATTCACCACAAGAATTTGAATGGTCCTTGAGAAACCACTCTCCACATACGCCATGTTTGAATACAACCTCCATAGATCATAGTTCTCTCCGAGAACATGGGAAGTTTTTAGAAGACATTTTTCCGATCTTTTGAAAGGAAAAAAAAAATTTCAAATAAGATCGATCACCATAGACCACAAGTATTTTTGAAAGTAAAACTTTTGTCAACAAAAGAAAGTGGTCAAGTTGAACCAACGCTCGATACCAACAACCGAGTCTTACACGTGTATGGGGGAATACACGTGTTCGATGATTTTAAAACTTTTTTTTCATCGAGGTCACATAATCCCGAAGATTAGGTTCAAAGCAATCGCTCCTGACAAAGTCTACACAGAGATGCTTATCCCGAAATGATACATAATCCCAATCAATCCCGAGTGTCGAAAACTCGAGTTGCTTGGATCGATAACTATTTAATCCTCGTAAGAGAGTTCGGTTTGATAACTATCTTTCTATCAAGAATGGTTGGCCCTTAGATTATACTCGCTTTAAGCTTTTTGAAAAACCTTCCCTTTATGAAATAAAATTAGGCCGATTCACTTATGCAACTTCAAAATTGATTCCAAAATATCGAAAAGTATGCTTTCAAAATCAAGTCAATTTAAGCAAAGATAAGGAAAGCAATAAAGAACACAAAGAATTATAGTGGTTCAGAGACTCAAGCTCCTCGCCCACTCTCTCTCTCCCACTCTTCCATTAGAAATTCACTATCAACTTCGAAGCTTTCGACTACCTCGTAGTTTACTTTACTCAACTCGCCCTCGAAGTTTTCGACTACTCCACGTGGTTTACTTACTCAACCCGACCTTGAGTTTTCTCGACTACCTCCGTAGTTTACTTTACTCAATCACACACAAAAAATACCTCAGAGCTTACTAACTTCTCCTCTAGAGTTTTCTCGACTACTCCGCCAGTTTACTAACTCTTTAAACTCTACTCACCAACAAACACACTCCAACTACCTTCTCAAAGGTTTGGGGTTTCTTGATTGGTTTCCAACTAGATGAGATATCCTTTAAATGAAGCACAATGCAAAGGTTTAGGATATCTCGACTAAGCTTTGATAAATCTTATCAAGCTTAAAGACAAAGTGAGCTCTTTCAATATAGAAGCACTTGGGAAATTCAAGGTATTTCGAAAGCTTTACTTTTCCAAGAATAAGTTCGAGCTCTTGAGTTATGTGATAAATTTCCCCACACCTTACAATGTAGAGGGTCACCAAGATTTATAGGCATACACCAAGGTTACTCTTGAAAACTATCCGCTTGAGAGATAAAAGTTCCCTCTTATGGTGTGTGAAACGGCTATATTTAGGGTCCTAAACTCCCTAACACTTTCTAGCAATAGTCTTTCATGTAAGCTCTTTTTTGAAACTTTCGTTACATCCGACATCTTTTTTCAATGCTTGTCAAGAGTATGGCATGATGTCGCCTTCCACTTTTTGACTTTTTGTCTTGAAAAGGTAGACACCTTCAACCATACTTTTGGTTACAAAATCGAAGTTTGATATAACCTTAACAACACTTCGACTTAGTTCCTTTTATGCGATTTGAATGTCTTGGCAATATCTATCTTTCTAAGGCATTATGCGTTTCTCAGATGTGCATCCTTCGATAGATATATTCAAATGCCTCGGATCATTCAGTTCATATCGAAGCTTTCAAGACATTCTTGAAGTCTTGATGAATATCGCATTCATTCGATATTCTTGATCTTCGCCGATCTTTAGTCTTTAAGGTCTTGAGTTTTCTGAGTCTTTTATATTTATACTGACTGATATACTGAGTCTTTTTATGCTGAGTCTTCAGTTCTCAGTTTCATACTGAATCTTCAGAGACTTCAGAACCTATCCTGAACTATATCTGCTGACTTTACATTTTGCAGATAACATCCTGAATATTCTAATAACTGAATCCTGACTCAACTATCAAGATCATTCTGAACATGTCATACTTAGGGGTTTTGGGATCTTAATCAAAACCATATAATCTTTTATTAAATTCATCTCCCAACACATAGTCAAATTTGCACATTCGATTACATAATGTACGAAATCAATTACATGTGTGCAAGTGCAAAAAAAAAATTGTGCCTTAAAATAATGAGTCTCTCCTAGAGCCGGCAATTTGGGCACGGCCCGATGGGCCCGCCCGGCCAACCCGAGCCCAAGTATGGGCTGGGCTAAAAAATTAGAGGCCCGTAAAGAGCCGGGCCAAACCCAGCCCATTTGGTCCATGGGCCTAATGGGCTTGGGCCAATTTAGCCCGACGGGTCAGGGGTCGCCCGCTTGGCCCGACAAATTTTATTAAATTCTTTTTATTTGTAATTCTTTATACAAACTACAAAGACTAAAGAAATTCATTTTTTGTAATTTATCAAACTACAAGTTCTTTTGATATGATTAACAATCACAATCAACAAAATAGTACTCAAGTTAATGTTGTCATCCACACAAGATTGTATTTTAATAACTATAATTATTATTTTATTTTTTTAATCAGAAAATAGAGTAAAATAATAAGGGTAGAAGAATATCCAAAAAAATTACAAAGAAATAATGTAATTTTATAAAGTAAATAAGATAATTAAATAAAAAATCATGGGCCAGCCCGGCCCAGCCCATGAATATAACTTGGCCCAATGGGCCGGGCCGAGCCGGGCGGCCCGTTTTGCCAGTTCTAGTCTCTCCACTTTGTACCTTGATGGCCCCTCCTAAATTTAATGTTCTTTCAAAGAGAATGCTTCAATAAAATTCGTCTCAACATAATATATACTTAATATTGCGCTTGTTTCCAACTCCATTTGAAACTGTTATAATCATTTTTTTTAAGTTTGGTAAAACCAACCTTTAAAAAAAAAAGTGATTCTTTATCAAACTAATGGTTGAAAACACTACCATTGTTTCAAAAAATCGCAAGGGTGTACTAATACAAAGATACAAAGAATCACGTACAAGCCTGTCCGTGTGCAACCCATTTAGTAAGTGGATCAAAAGTGAAAAAATCATAATGACATGTACCGTGCACACACAAATATTACTCTTAACATATATATATATATTGTTCATCATAGTGAGATACATATCTAAATATAACAATATTTATTTGTAAATAAATAAAAAGAATGGGAAGGAGATTATTTGAATATACAAAAGAAGTGTTCTCAGTAAGTAACAATAACTAGAGCATGCAGTTAAAAGGGCAATTGAAGGGAAGATATATACATACCCACAACCAGATCCAACGGTTGAGGATTGTTCTTCATTATGCCATGTAAGCGACGTTAGTCCGGTTGCTACATGAGAATCTGGCAACACCCGTGAGTGGCACATGAAAAAATTCTGCAACCTTGTCAAGATAGAACTAATATTGCATTATTTTAATTGCTACGACTTAACTGAGAAATTAATTCGTATAGGACTAAAATCGCTAACACCCTAGACATGAGGCCAATTTTGCAATTTACTCGGTGCACAAGGAAAACATTTAAAGCCTAAATGCAGTTCAAAAACCAAACTCAAAAATATAGGTAGATGCAAAGAAACACCATAGAATAAGTGAATAAAACAACAAAAGAAATGACTTAACTGCCACGGATCATGTCCAACCATCGTAGTGTCATCCTCATCGTCTGTGTAAACAACCTGCCATTTCTTGGTTGACCCGGAGAGTTCCCCTACAATTTCAAACATGTCTTCCAATTTCTTTAGCAGATCATCATAGCAATCAGACCTGGTAAGATCTACTGCTCTCCCAACAGCAGTGCCTTGCATGTAAACCTAATCAAGAACATGTAATTCTCTAAATAAGAACCGAGAGAAAAGGAATAGGAGTTCAATCTATGCTCCAAATTTACATCATTCATGAAGAAAGATTCCACTAATTACAATTATTATAAGTTATACGAGATTCAAGCATTGCAGACCGAAAAGCAAATACAAATGAGTGAATACAACATCAACGAGCAATGAATACTCACTCTCACAACCATGAGCAAATTGGGAAAATTCCAAGACAAGTTACTTTCCGTAGAGGGTAAGTGTAATAAAGTAGCCAATGGAAATTAGAACAGAGATGCAACCCACTATACTCCCATGTGTGAGGTTTAGAAATAAAAACACACCACATTGTAGTCTCAGTTTGGTCTGTTTAGTTTCTCAAAACTAGTGAAATTTAAGGAACACAGTTAAAATTACCTTGGTACAACTGCGGATTATCCTGGTGTGAGGGTATCTGAGGCATGAATTATCAGGATCACAACTGACAGAGGGAGCATCAGATTGTGATGGATCAGAGTGGCGTTCATATTCAGCAGCATCTGGAGAAATATGAGAATCCTCAACAGGTACTTCAGATTCAACAGACGAATAATGATCAAGCAACTCAACTCCAAACAGCCTGCACCCATTTGCCTGTCTTTTTACACTGACAGGAGTATACGACTCCGCTTCAGTTTCCGTTTGGTAAATAGAACTGCTCGAGACAGGCAGAAAATTTTCGCCATAACTCGTAGGACCATCGCTGATCTTAGGTGATTGGTATATGTCTCCACCACATGTGGTGAATGCTGAAGACAAGTCACTAGGTGATTTCCACGTACCTATCAGGGTCCAAGTCGTTCTTTAGAGAAGGCTATGTCAAATGGATAACTTACTAGAGCCGTCAAAACGGGCTGGCAGGGCCGAGCCGACCCACAACCCACATTTATGCGGGCTTGGGTGGACTGGCCCACAACGGTGGTAGGCTGAAAAGTACTAGACCCAACCCAACCCACGGGCAAAAAACCCACGGTCGGGCCCACCGGCCCATCAGCCCACCCTCCAAAGCCCGTTGGCCTGTTTAGGCCCAACTCCAGAGGGGCATTTAAAAGCTCAGCCAAACTCTCCTTTTCGGTGGGGCGGGGTGGGCTGGCCCGTCAATTTTGACAGCTCTATAACTGATTAACATCATAAGAGAAAGAATACAAAGTGAAGATAGATTGTGCATTGGTGGAGGCAAGACGGGTGATCGTGCCTGCTTACTCCTTTGTTGAGTCTCTGAGTTTGGAGGAGTAGGTGCGACTAGTGGTTCAATATCCCAAGATGAAACTCTATCTGGGCGTATTATTGAGGAAGGTTCATCCCATTGGACCTGGGTGCACACTTCAACCAGTAAGGTTCAATATTCATTGATATTTAAATTCACAAGTTTCTCTAAGTCATGAGTCATTATTGTTGAACAAATACACAAGTCTTTCAAAGGCAACACAAGAAGAAAATTTGACTGTCATCTTTAGAGAAAATGTGTTATTACTACCTCCGTCCCGGAACACTTTGCACAGTTACTGTTCCGCTCGTGTTTTAGCGAGCGAGTTTTTTATTACTATTTGAAATGATAAAGTAATTTTAAAAAATGCGTATGAGAGAAGAGGGTAAAGACTATCATACCCCACCTTAAAAGTCACTTTATTATTTCAAATACTAATAAACAACTTGCACGCAAAAACACGAGCAAAAAGTAAGTGTGTTAAGTCTTCTGGGACGGAGGGAGTATGTGTTATTTCCAAGGGTTTTACAAATGAAGTCCAACAACCTACACTGGAAGAGAAAATTACCTTCAGAGATCTCCATTCTGAATCAGGCCACAGAGATGCAGCATTATTCCCGACATCTACAATAGTCCCACTGAACCTGTATTTGCATGTAATAAAGATTATTGGGCAGAAATCAACTTCAAAAAGTATATGGTTGTAATACTACAATGCCGGACAAATTAATCAGCAGAAAAAATAACTCCTTTCAGGAACCTCTTCATATTCAATTCTCATCCCCACCGACAGCTTGTGATTTTGTGCTTCAAGATACTTGTTTACGCCAACTATAAATTCAGATCGACTAATCCTGCACACAAACCGTTGGAACTTTAATAAAGTTTCTTCCAAGTTTTATCTGAGGCACGGTCTACAACCTTCTCCACAGTCCCATAAGAAAACAGTTACAAGGTAAATATTACAATTCCACAAACAGTGGTAAGCATAACATGACACATACTATATGTGCCACAACAGTTGGTTCCACTTATCATCAAGCCGGAGTAATCTCAAACTTTAGAGCTACATTAGATATAATAAAATGCATGCATTTTAATTAGAATTATTATGCAAGTCTCGTGAAGTGCCGCTGCTGTTAATCGCTAAATGGTAACAAATAAAATGAGAAGGATGCATAAAGAACCTTGGGTTATAAAAACTGAAAACAAGGTTCTAGTGGAAATGGCATGTGATGCAGTAGCAAGAACCCCTAGATGCATGTTGTGACTTTATATAACAGAAGATGGCATATTTTTTGGTTGTCTCACGAGCCTACGTACACCAACTCGCAGCTCCCCATTTTCTCCTCTGTCAAATATAAAGAGAACAAACAAGGTAATATTATTTAAAAAGAAAAGTAACATGAGCCCAAAATCGACCAGAAAAACAAAAGGGATGAAACGAACGTAGGAAGTACCAATAGTATAGATGGACAGTAACATATTCGTTCAGAAGTACCTTAGGAAGATGAATGCATCTCCTGCAACCAACTTCTTTGCGGTAACAAAAACACTCCATCCAGTGGTCAACAAGTGACGCCTTGGTTGACCTGAAAATAAAGTCAATCCAAATTATTGTGAAAAGGAACTTACATTGTAGGCACTAAGAGCATCATAGTGACTGGCACCCTAATTCAACAGCTTAGTATTAAAAGGTCATTAAAAGCTGTGTCTCATTTCAAACTTCTTCATCATAGTGCAATATAATTGATGCACAAGTTCCCAAAGATTTGGTGAGAACGAATGTAGATGCATATGTGACACAAAATATCTTCGTTTTATTTTTTTATTTGGTTCAACATTCTTTTGCATTCTTCTAAAGTGAAGTGAGCTGTTTCATAATAGTTTCACCACCATATGCAAGGACAACTATGGCATCATCATGAGCGCTACAAAGTTTAGCTGATAACAAGATACGTGGGCCAAATTTAATTTTCTATAAGAGACGAAACATTTCTAGACCAATTGGATTATAACCTCGGAAAATGTGACGGAAATGCCATTCATTGCCATGAAGATCAGAAGCTACCAAATCCTGACAGGGTGGTTCTTGACACATATCCTGCAACAGACAATTTAAGCACCTTATGAATTAGAGGTGAAAGAAAAAGATGGAGTATAGCATACAAAGAATTAATATATTCTCACCAACGGGGGTAAACAATCATCAGCATGCCTTCTTAACACCGAGAATCCACCATGTGTGCTGGTATCAAAAGCAGTAAGAGACTTGCAAAATGAATGGACAGAGCACCTTTGAGGCTCTGGTAGAGGAGGATCCGGACTTGAGATCTCACTTTGCTGTATACCAAATAGAACCAGATAATGTGACTTAGCATATATGCGTAAATTTCTAAAGAAGGATTTAGGGTAGACATAATTAAAGAAGAATTTGCCAGTTTTGAAAATTTATTCTGATTTCCCTTCACAAGACCAATAACTACATTTGAATTTTAAAAGATTTGACATGCTTTATACATGATCAGCAAGAAAATAGATGAGTTATTTATTAACATGACTTAGTTACTTAAACAACTCTTTTTATCGAAAGGAAAACACAGATTAGAATTCCACCAGCCCATCACTCAAAATCCCAAAGAAGAACCGGATTTATATTTGTAAATCCAAAACCTGGATTTAAAAATCCAGAACAAACTTCACCCAAAGGATTTAGGGAAGCGAAAACAACAGAACTTCCTTTGAAGTGCAATTCTAAACTCCAGATCAATATGCAACAAATTTACAAGTAGTAGATCAGGTAACAGTATTTACATCTTGTTCAGGAATCAGTGTTATTTGTGCATACACCTCATCTGTGTCTGGTTCAGCCTGAATTTTAAGATCAACAAGAGTCAATAAAAATAGACAGTTTAGCATGGAGAAAAAAAATCTGGTGTGTGAAGGCATCTTAACGAACAAGTCCACTTGACGTGGAACGGAACCTTACCCGAAGCTGAACATGCATCACTTTGCAAAGGATCTTACTGGGTAAGTTGAAACTGGGGAGCTGATCTAATCCTTGATGATACGTAGATGCTTCAAGCTGGAAGACAGTAAAACAAATGAAGCTTCTTAGGTAGGACACACGGATGAACTACATAACAAACTTGAAACTAATGAAACCATTTAAATATATATATACACACACACACATTACACACACATATATATATACATATTATATATATATATATATACCTATGATAGAACCACGCGCATCAAAATAAAGGAAAATGAAAAGAACAATTGAAAAAAACCAAGGTACTGGCCCTACTGGGAAAACTGAAAAGTAAAGATGTTTTGAAACCTGTTCCATGTGACCTTGTGGAAAGTAATAAACTCGTTCGTTTTCACGTGGAATAGTAATAAGCGGTCCGGCACAGGCATGCCAAAGTTCTTTGTACAAAGCTTCACCTGGTGACCCTGTTTTAGAAAATCAGGCAATATTAGAGCTGAGAACACACTGTAGATGCAAATGGCTAAAAATAAGCAAGATAAAACTTTGGATCTATTGAGAAATTCAAATATGAAACTATTAATTGTTATGATTACACTAGAAATGCACCAATGTGATGCATGGTTAGTGTATACAATTTATTATTTTAATTAAATATCATTTAGTTAGTAAATACATATGTAATAATTTTTTCTTATGTAAAAAATATTCTATGTTTTTTGTTTTAAAATTTTAGATTATAAACTAAACTCACCTTAGATAATAAATTTATTATGAATACAAAAATTATATGAGAAGATATCATGAGAGACATTTTCTATTACAATTGTCCAGATTCAATAAAAATAATACTTCAAACCACAAAACACATATTTTAGATCTGGAATTTAACTTTTGAGTATGCATTATCGGTATCAATTGTCAAATTAAATATCATAAAAACATGACAAATTGGAACTGTATTTGGGCAGGGCAAATGACAAACTTCCTCTTTTGGCACGGTAGTGTGTAAATATATGTGGATGTGAGTGTCTTTCAATCTGCAATCAAATTCTTGATTATCAGAAATATAATCCACAGAAATGATGTTCCTTCATTTTCCGCACTATCAGAAAGTCTTCCAACCCTTCCATACAACATTCAACATAACAGGACTTAATTCACATTTATCATTCAGACTGCTGAGCTTATCTGATATCACTATCACATGCTACTTTCGGGCAATAAAATAGTGAAGCTCCTATTGGCAAAAGATTGGTTTATTGCAGCAGCACAATATCGCTTGAGAATTAGTAAGGAACATATAATAAGTTTCGCCTTAGCCTTTGATACAAATTAACATTAACCTCAGTAGCCTATTTCTAGGTATATATTTTACAACACCAGGTAGCAGGTTGATATGGAAAAGGGGTGAAGTGCCTGATGTGCATCAAAGATTTATTGCTTAAGTTAAGATAAATCACAACATTTTCGCAAATTTTCAATCTAATATAAACTTTTGAATCTTGGTAAACAAATTCGCTTCTGCCCGAAAATGATGTGTCACCTACCTGTAAACGAATAATTAATCGTATTAACATGTTTAGATTTATTCAGTAAGCACCAAATAATTAATCCCCATTTCCGAGTAGGAGGCTAATCTGCCATTGGTTCGAATCGCGAAAAGTTTTAAGTTGAGATTTTGTTTAACAAGATTTAAAAGTTTAGATTATCTTGCAATTTGCAAAAAGAAGTGATTTTATCTACAATTAAGCCAAGATTAATAGTCGCATGCATGTACATTGGATGTAAGAAAGACAGTCCCTTAGGATATGTTTGTTTCCCGACTAACACGGACAGACTTTAGACTTTACAATTCCACATACCCATTTAATACAAGATTGAGACTAGGATTTCAAAATCCAATTTAAAACCTATCCTAAACACTACTTCTGCACCTATATTCCCACTAATAATAATATTATCACTTTTACACAATTTCCAACACAATACTCAATCATTCAATCATTACAATAATAATATAATAATACAAATCAATCAATTATTTTACAATCCTATATAATTATATCCTATAAAATCTCAAAACAAACATACAATTTTACTATTCATTGGGATTTTAAAATCCTGGATTTCAAAGTCCTGGATTTCAAAGTCCAGGATTTCAAAGTCCAGGATTTCCCCCGCCCACTACAAGCCTAAAACAAACATACCTTTAAGGCATGATTTTATCTATAATTAAGCCAAGATTAATAGTTGCATGCATGTACATTGGATGTAAAAAAGACTATCCGTGTGGCATCAGATAAAAAAACTACCAACTAAACAAATCAATTTTCAAGAGGATAAACTCTTAAAATCAAGAACTCGCACCTGGTGGTGGTGGCCCTCCAGGAAAATGATTTGCAGCGACATGTGCCATGAGAAAACCAACTCGGAATCCAATAAACACTAATATCCAAACCTTAGTGATTGATTCTTCACTATTGTCAAACTAGCGTGTGCTGAATAACAAAAGTAAATCAATCAATGACAATGACTTGGACAGCAATTCATACCCAAATAAACTAAGCCCAAAACATTGCCTCAATGTCACACTTTTAGAATAGAATACAGTGAAGATTTTTTCAATGGCCAAAACTTTAAGAAATAGCAAAAGTAAATCAGCTAACGTTTCAAAAGTTCATCATTCATCAAGTAATAGCAAGATTGACATCACTAGAACGCAAACTGATTAAAATAACAATTTATCAGATCAAGATAATATAGATCTTATAACCAACAAGAGAAGTAACATACATGTCTACAGCAAGAACAGAACATGGTTTTTACTATGAACACCATATCGACACATTTCAACATTTTGACAAGAAGCAATAATAGTTATGTATTCTTTTAAACACATGATAAGTACTCCATAACAACACAAAAATCTCATTTCTCTAGAGACAAAAAACAGCGGAATGGACTTACCCTTAAACAAGTCGAGTTACTCAAGTAACTAATGTAACACTGCATAGGAACTTTTGGATCAAACACAAACCCCAGTATATAAAGAGATCCAAAATTACAGCGTCTTCTATAAGAATCAAAAAAATTCAACTCCTTCTATATATATATCCAAGCATGTAGTTTAAATTTTATTTATTTTAAGCAAATATTATACGTGATACAAGAAAATCCGACACCAAAATTAGAATTCAATCACATACCAAACTCAAAACCGAGTATTTCGACAAGATTTCAAAAAGCCCCGAGTAAACCCTAGAAAAATCCGTTGTTCCCATTTTTATCCTCCAATCATAGCCGTCCAGTAAACTTGCCGTCAATCACCAAATTGAGCTGCTGATTATCAGTATCCCGGCTATTTTTAATTTTTCGAGGGGTAAGCACATTTCAAAAAAAGAAAATAAAAAGAAGGGAAGACGAAAACCACGTAAAGGGGAATTAGGGTTCTCGTTCGGGCTTGCGTAGTCACGAGGTGTTGGATTAGGGCCGCTGGATGTAGAAGTGATATCCGTGAGACTATCAGTAGACATTGCAGAAAAACTTGGAGAAACGCCAGAAAATTAGGGCCGAGAACAGTGAGTATAAAACTCAAAAAGGAAGAATTCGATTTCTTGAAATCGAAATAGCGATGAATCGCAGCGGAAAACTCAAAGTTTTCTGTAAGATCGTGACCTAACTTTGCGATTTTGGATCAATTTTAATCACAAAACTGATACCGTATGAAGTAAAGAACAACGGCTATTAATCAAACAGTATTAGTCGATCTGAGCTAAAGTATTAGTTATCAACTCTGACTCATGTTGGCCGGTGTAAATTTAAACAAATAAAATATATATATTCTTTTTCCTCCCGTTTGGGCGGGGAAAATGGGACTTTCCTGCTTTTATATAGCAGAAGTATAGATGCAACTCTTTTAGGGGGGCTCACCATGGGTACAAATGGGGTGTCCTTATTACTATGAGATACAATCATAAACCTTCATAATTCTTAGCTACAATATAAATTAAAGGGATTAAGTTTTTTAGGGTTCAATAACATTCACTCACTTTGAATTTAGTCATGCACGTTTGGGAATCTTATATATACCCTGTATGTTACACCTCTTTTTTATTTTGGTCTTGAAAATCGGCTGGTGTAGGTTACTTAACCGGTCACCAGCAGAGTTGGAAATTATTTTCAATTATGTTTATTTTTCTTTTGCCACGTGTGTATATACTATTTTTTTAGTACTTTTTTTAAATTCATTAGGTCTGGGTTGGGTTTATGCATTCGGGTCCAGTTTTCTGGGTCGGGTTTTATGGTTAGGGTCGATCCAACCCAATCAATAAAATCCTAACTTTATCACCAAATCGCCATTTTTACTACCAAATCGAAGCAAAAGTGAGGAGGAGCAAAAAAGCCGATGACTTTCCCATACCAGTCGCGGCGGCTTGGAAGAAAAGAGTGGAGGAGTAAATAAAGCTGGCGACTTCTCATACCAGTCGCGCCGGCTTGGAACGAAGTAGAAGACGCAGTGGCCTGGAACGAAAAATGTCGTCATTGGCATCCTACTCCACCAAATCGTGCGGGCAATGTCGTTGTGGAATTAGTGTTCGTATTCGCACCTCCTGGACTGTAGAAAATCCTGGTCGAAGGTTCTATGGGTGTAAATATTGGAAGGTCAGTTTTCATTTTGAATTACAACTCATCATTCAATTTTTCCATCTCTAATATTGTACTTGTTCAGCGAGGTGGAGGAGGATGCAATTATTTTGACAACAAAAAGGCGGGTTTTAACGACAAAATTTAGCGACAGATTCAATTACCATCGCTACTAGCGATAGTTTTAGCGGCGGTCATAGTCAAACGGTCATAGTCTCCGAATTTAGCGACGGATTTAGTTTCCGCCACTACTAGCGACTGTGTAGCGATGGTTTTTTTGAACCGGGTCAAATCGGGGCATTTAGCGACGGTTATATCCGTCGCTAAAGTTGGACCCGGAGCACGAAGCATCTCGGCAGTTGGGCCACCGCCCAGTCGAGTTTAGCGACGGTTGTTTAAATAAAGCGACGGTTTTTACCGTCGCTACTAGCTACGGATACTTAATATTCGTCACAAAATTTTGATTATATAAGTTGCGATTAAGCATCCAGACGCGATTCTTTCGCTTAGAAATCGTCCACCGCCATCGTCGTACGCCGTTCGTTGTCGTCGTCCTAAGCATTCGTTGCACGTGGTTCAATTCATATCGTCGTACTCTTGCTTTTGGCGGTATTTTTTTCTAATTTTTAACCGTTTATTTTCTCGTTTCATACATTTATATATGTATATATATATAATTTGAAGTTATATATATAATTTCGAATTTTATATATATATATATAATATTCGATATTATATATATGTATTTTAGTTTAATTAGTCAATTACATATATTTATTTCAATTATGTATATGCATGTTAGTGTAATTTGGTTGATTATGATATTTTATATATAATTATGTGATAGATTAATGGTTAGAATTGTTGGATTGATGGTTGACTAGAATAGTTAGAATTGTTTATTTTATGATTATATATGTGTTATATATATGTGATAGAATTATTAGAATTGTATATTTTATTAAAATTGTTAGATTGATGATTGACTAGAATGGTTAGAATTGTTAGATTGATGATTGACTAGAATTATTATAATTATTTTATGATTATATGTGTGATATATATATGGGATAGAATGGTTAGAATTGTTATATTGATGGTTGACTAAAATGGTTAGAATTGTTTTATAATTATGTGATATATATATATATGTTAATTTGGTTAGAATTGTTAGATTGATGGTTGACTATGATGAATATGTAATAATACAGTCGAAATTCTGTCAAAATTTAGGCTCGATTTTAATTAAATTATTAAAAAATATAATGAATTTATTTTATATAATGCAGATGAGTACTAGTCACGGCAGCGGTGGACGAGGCAACGGAAATGGTCGAGGCAGAGGTGGTGGTGGTCGGGGCAACGAGTCCATTCCTTTGAGCACCAGGAAGAAGAGGGTCCTGAGACCGACGATGAACCTGAACAGAGGAGGTGCCGCCAGCTCGCAGCAACTGACCCCACAGGGTCATCTCCAGCGGGGTCGAGCTCAGGCTCGACCTCTATTCATTGTGGCTAAGCCCCCACTGCTCGATTATCGATCGATCTGAGTTAGGGAAAGTAAGTTATAATTTTTAATTACTTATTAATTTATTTTGTAATTATAAAATTAATTGTTAATTATATTTATTAATTTTTTAATATGTTTCAGCATCATACCCGGTCATGAGGCTTCCACTCTCATCACCAACTCCTTCTTGCGAGTTGGAATTACAACGGGGGCCCACAATTGGAGAGGCGCGTCTGAAGAACAACGTCAACTCTACTTCGACGAGTATAGGGTAAGTACAATAATTGATTACTTATTTTAATTTAATATATAATATGTATTGTTATATAAATTTAATAAAGTTTGTGTTAATGAAATGTAGAAACAGATGAGGTGGGAGGATGGTATGACACCGACCAATTTCTACAGGTCGTTCTGTAAGCTTGCCGCTGCCCGGTACAAGGACATGCTTTACAGGTGGCATGCTGGGTTGAGGGATGTAGGGCTGGATATGACGGAGGACTTAGACCCGGGTGTGTGGGACTCGATTGTGGCGGTTTGGAGCAATCCCACATACCAGGAGATGTGCCGGAAGAATCGCCAAAACCGCCTGAGCCAACAAGGAGAGGATGGGGGCGTCACTGTGCACAAGGCCGAATCCCGGTCGATTCTAAAGCACTGGATTCTAAAGCACCGCATGGCGGAAGTAAGTAACATAATTTATTTAATTGTACAATATTTAAGTTCATAATTAATATGTATATGTACTTTTTTTGCTAATAGGAACGACGACTCGAACGCCCTCTAGATGCTCTTGAGACTCTTGCACTCGGCCACCCCTACGAAGAGGATGCGAGGACCTCCACTTACAGCCGCAGCACCCACATGCATGTAAGTAATTAATGTTGTATTTTATAATTATTACATCTGATCTTAATTATAATATTTAATTTTTATAGAGAGCGGTTCGAGATAGAATCGAAAAGCCGCCACCCAGTGCCCCAGGGGTGAAACGCCGTTCAAATCCACCAGTTCCTCCAATTAATTTGAATCAGATCTATGTGGAGGAGGCCGACATCCATAGACACGAGTACGGTAGGTAGTCTTCCGCCATTATCGTGGAGACATATCCCTACTCATCTCAGACCTCTGTTACTTGACACAAGCAGCTGCCCACAAAATGATCGGGCCAACAGTTAGAGAGCGTGACTACGAGATCGAGAAGAAAATCAATGGAAATGGCAGTGGCTTGCATCCGCTCTGGCCGTTCAAATGGGCTGCTCACCGGATTTTTTCCTCGACACCATTAATTTCGAGGACGGTGGCGGTGGTGGTGGCAGTGGTGGCCTGGTCATTGGTCGTGGTGGCGGCGGTGCTGGTGGAGACGGCGGTCGTGGTGGTGGCATCGGTCGTGGTGGTGGCAGTGGCGGTGGTGGCAGCAGTGGCAGCGTGGCCGGGTTCAGAGGCGCCGGTGACGATGATGATATCAGTTTCGATAGTAGTTTCCTTTATACTGCTAATTTGGATGATGAGGGGGTACATTTTTATCCTGACCGTTTATGAAACACTATTTATTTATTTTTATTCATGAGGCGACACTTTTTTTTCGTTTAAATTTTCGTTTATGAAACTCCATTTTTTTTATATATGTATAATGTTTATTTATGTATATTATATATATATATATATATATATTTTACTTGTTTAGATAGAAAAGTATATATAACTTATTTACATAGAAAAGTATTACTTGTTTATATAGATAGTATTGCTTGTTTAGATAGAAAAGTACATATAACTTGTTTAGATAAAAAAGTATTACTTATTTTCATAGAAAAGTATTACTTGTTTAAATAGAAAAGTACATATAACTTGTTTAGATAAAAAAGTATAACTTGTTTACATAGAAAAGTATTACTTGTTTAGATAGAAAAGTATATATAACTTGTTTAGATATAAAAGTATTACTTGTTTAGATAGAAATGAATTACTCCCATCCGTCCTATTTTTGATTATCCATTTACTGTAGACACAGAGATTAACAAAAAGTAGGAGATAATAATATTAAATGGTGCAAAGTGAGTTTGGTGGAGGGAAATAATAGTATTAAATGGTGAAAAGTGGATTTGGTGGAGAGAAATAATAGTATTAAATAATATTGAATGTTGCTTTATTGCCTTATTTGGAAATGGATAAACAAAATTAGGACGACTATTTATGAAAAGCGGATAATTAAAATCAGGACGGATGGAGTACTTGTTTACATAGAAAAGTACATATAACTTGTTTACATAGAAAAGTATTACTTGTTTATATAGAGAGTATTACTTGTTTAAATAGAAAAGTTGATATAACTTGTTTACATAGAAAAGTATATATAACTTGTTTAGATATAAAAGTATTACTTATTTAGATAGAAAAAGTATTACTTGTTTAGATAGAAAAGTACATATAACTTGTTTAGATAAAAAAGTATTACTTGTTTACATAGAAAATTATTACTTGTTTAGATAGAAAAGTATATATAACTTGTTTAGATATAAAAGTATTACTTGTTTACATAGAAAAGTATTACTTGTTTACATAGAAAAGAACATATAACTTGTTTACATAGAAAAGTATTACTTGTTTACATAGAAAAGTATTACTTGTTTAGATATAAAAATATATATAACTTGTTTAGATATAAAAGTATTACTTGTTTAGATTGAAAAGTATTACTTGTTTAGATAGAAAAGTACATATAACATGTTTACATAGAAAATTATTACTTGTTTATATAGATAGTATTACTTGTTTGATAGAAAAGTACATATAACTTGTTTAGATAGAAAAGTATTACTTGTTTACATAGAAAAGTATTACTTGTTTAGATAGAAAAGTATATATAACTTGTTTAGATATAAAAGTATTACTTGTTTAGATAGAAAAGTATTACTTATTTAGATAGAAAAGTACATATAACTTGTTTACATAGAAAAGTATTACTTGTTTATATAGATAGTATTACTTGTTTAGATAGAAAAGTACATATAACTTGTTTACATAGAAAAGTATTACTTGTTTATATAGAGAGTATTACTTGTTTAGATAGAAAAGTACATATAACTTGTTTACGTAAAAAAGTATATATAACTTGTTTAGATATAAAAGTATTACTTGTTTAGATAGAAAAGTACATATAACTTGTTTAGATAAAAAAGTATTACTTGTTTACATAGAAAAGTATTACTTGTTTAGATAGAAAAGTATATATAACTTGTTTAGATATAAAAGTATTACTATGTAGTAAAAGTACTACTTGTTTACATAGAAAAGTATTACTTGTTTACATAGAAAAGTACATATAACTTGTTTACATAGAAAAATATCACTTGTTTACATAGAAAGGTATTACTTGTTTAGATAGAAAAGTACATATAACTTGTTTACATAGAAAAGTATTACTTGTTTAGATAGATAGTATTACTTGTTTAGATAGAAAAGTACATATAACTTGTTTACATAGAAAAGTATTACTTGTTTACATAGAAAAGTATTACTTGTTTAGATAGAAAAGTATATATAACTTGTTTAGATATAAAAGTATTACTTGTTTAGATAGAAAAGTATTACTTGTTTAGATAGAAAAGTACATATAACTTGTTTACATAGAAAATTATTACTTGTTTATATAGATAGTATTACTTGTTTAGATAGAAAAGTACATATAACTTGTTTACATAGAAAGGTATTACTTGTTTATATAGAGAGTATTACTTGTTTAGATAGAAAAGTACATATAACTTGTTTACATATAAAAGTATATATAACTTGTTTACATAGAAAAGTATTACTTGTTTAGATAGAAAAGTATATATAACTTGTTTAGATATAAAAGTATTACTTGTTTAGATAGAAAAGTATTACTTTTTAGATAGAAAGTACATATAACTTGTTTACATAGAAAAGTATTACTTGTTTATATAGATAGTATTACTTGTTTAGATAGAAAAGTACATATAACTTGTTTACATAGAAAAGTATTACTTGTTTACATAGAAAAATATTACTTGTTTAGATAGAAAAGTATTACTTGTTTATATAGATAGTACTACTTGTTTAGATAGAAAAGTACATATAACTTGTTTACATAGAAAATTATTACTTGTTTATATAGATAGTATTACTTGTTTAGATAGAAAAGTACATATTACTTGTTTACATATAAAAGTATTACTTGTTTATATAGATAGTATTACTTGTTTAGATAGAAAAGTACATATAACTTGTTTACATAGATAAGTATTATTTGTTTACATAGAAAAGTATTATTTGGTTATATAGAAAAGTATATATAACTTGTTTAGATATAAAAGTATTACTTGTTTAGATATAAAAGTATTACTTCTTTAGATAGAAAAATACATATAAATTGTAAATTAATATAGAATTAATTTTATTAAAAATAAGTTAAAAAAATACAATTTTAATATATTTTAATTTAATTAAAAATTTAAAATATAAATTATTATATTAAAAATTATTATATTAAAATGTAATTGAATTATTAAATAAGATAATTGAAATAAAGAATTTAAAAAAAAAATAGAAAAAAACAAATTTTAGGACATATATAATTAAATTCAATATGTAAACGCGAAAGAGCAAGTGCCCGAGCGGAATTGATCCCCGCTTGGGCACCCAAGGTCCCGTGTCGGTCTCCCATGGGAGCGAATATATGTCTCATTTAATTGGGAGGCTTGATGGCTTATATTAAAGATGTTTGGTGGTTGGGTTCGAGATGGTTCGTGGCTCGGGTGGTTCGGTGCCCGCCCGGGCGCCCTCCGGGCCCGGATTCAAACCACAATGAGCCTTTTTTTTAAAAAAAAATCACGATTTAGCGACGGTTCTGGCGACGGATGTAGCGACGACTTTAACTGTCGGTATTAGCGATTTTTATGTTTAAACTGATATCTAAATATGTTTCTTCTAAGGATGCATGAGATATATTGCAGGAACATTGTGAAGGATCAGAAAGTGTTCGAAGAACTAGACTCAGAATGTTGGGAACCAAGTTTGAAACCTTAAAGATGAAAGATGATGAGAACATTTCATCATACAATGAAAGGATAAGTGAGATTGCTAATGAGTCACACTCACTTGGTGATCCAATTTTCAACACTCGGTTAGTTAATAAAATACTTAGAACTGTTCCTAAACGATTTGATGCTAAAATATGTGCAATAGAAGAGGCTAAGAACACTGATTTATTGAGTCAAAATGAGTTGATAAGTATTTTGAAAACTTATGAGATTAACTCAAATATGTTAGATGATGATAAACATGAGAAAGATAAAGACAAGAAAGTACTTGCTTTTAGAGGTGAAACTTCTGATAATGTTGGTAAACATCCTTATGTGACTGAAGTTGATTCTGATGATGATGTTTCTGATTTGTGTGATGAAAATGTTTCTGAACAATTTGCACTTATCACTAAGCAATTCAAATCTTTTCTAAAAAGAAAGTTCAGAAGACCAATTGGTCAATTTCAATCAAATGATAAGTTTAACCAAAATACTTCTCCCTCTGATAAAAAGATTGTTCCAAGTCAGTCTTCCAATTTCAATCAACCTAGACAATTCAATAAGGATAATAAGTTCAAATATGATCCTGAGTACAGAAAAAATGTTAAATGAGATGCATATTCAGGATATGGTCATTATGCTAATGAATGTGCTAATACTATGCTTAGGAAGAAAATGAACTTTAATGCTACCTTAAGTGATGATTCTGATGATGAAACTGATTCTGGTAAATGTGAGCTAAGTGCTATGTCTGCTAGAATAGTTTATGATGATACATTTGATGATGATCTCGATGATTATTGGTCTGAAGCAGATTCAGATATTCATACAACATCTGAAACAACATTCAGCCAATATAACTCTGAGATTAACTGTTTTGCTGGAACTATTCTGAAAGTTGAAACATCAAAATCTACTAATTGTGACTCTGAATATCTGAAGTTTAAAACTGATTTAGAAACTCAAAAACAGGTGTTGAGTTCCTTATCTTTAGAAAATTAAGATTTGAAAAAAAATCTTTTGAAGCTTGAAGTTCTTTTAACTAGAAAAGATGTGAAAATTTCTTCTTTGAAAGATGAACTTAAGTGCACTACTCTAAGTTTTAAAAAGTTTTCTGCAAGCACTACTGAATTACATGAGGCATTAATGATTGGTAGATCTGATAATGTTGGACTTGGTTTTGTGAAAACTTTTGAAAATACTTCTTTATCCTGTGAACCTATTTCTTTTGTAAAAGCTGGAACTTCTTTGCCTAAATATTTGAAAGGTAAACAAAAGAAATCTGATGGTTTGTTTAAATAGTATGTCTGTTTTTATTGTGCTGGAGTAGGTCATATTTGTCCATATTGTTCTAAGTTAAGAAGAGACTTAAAAGCTGGAATTGTTTTACCTGTTAAAATTGTACACCCTATAAAACAGGTTAACAACACTAAAAAGTTGATTCATAAGAACATGTCTGTGTTGTCCTCACTTGCTTACTTTTCTGGCATGGTTCACATATTTTTCCTTTTCCAAAGTTAAGATCTGGTAAACCAACAGCAGCACCTAGACTATGCAATTTCTGAATACTTCTGTAATTAGCATGACCAAGTTTTTGATGCCACAGGAATATATCATCTGCTTTAGCACTTTTACAAGAATAATTTGAACCAATCAAATAGCAATTATCAGCAGATCATTTGCCAGTCATTAAGCAATCATCATTTTTATCAAACACATAGAATGAATTCTTGTCAAACTTTACATGTAAATCATCATCACATAACTGACTAATACTAATCAGATTAGCAAGTAAACCTTTTACATGTAACACATTTGTCAACTTTGGAAAACCGGGAACATTCAATATTCATTTTCCAACAACTTTACCTTTTGAACCACCACCACATGTAACATGACCTCCATCACAAGATGTATAGTCAGACAGATAGTTAATTTGACCAGTCATGTGTCTAGAACAACCACTATCAAAATACCAAGATCTAGGAACACATGCTTTCAAAGATGTATACACAACATTACATGTTGTCAGCATGTACAACAAACAAGTGTTGTGAATTGATTCATATGGATTTAATGGGTCCTATGGAAACTGAAAGTTTAGGTGGAAAAAGGTATTCATATGTTCTTGTAGATGATTTTTCTAGGTATACTTGGGTTATCTTTCTAAAAGAAAAATCAGACACCTTTTCTGAGTTCAAAATTCTTTATAAAAGGTTTAAAACTGTTTTATGTTTAAAGATCAGTAGTGTTGGGATATTTTAGTTTTGATGAATTATGCCAAAACATTATCAACTTGTGTTATTTAAGTTAATCTACAGATAACAAGTTGAGGGGGAACAAGTTAAGGGGGAACTCATGAAATCGCATTTAAGATGATCGAGATCGACGAGGTCATAGCGAGAGGTCGATCGAGATCGGATGAGTAGGATGAGTTCGAGTAAACCGATGAGTTTGAACAAGAAGAAACATGCTGATTTTTGAAGAAGAAATGTTGATCTTGATCTTGTCGGTTCGCAAATCTTGGTGACTGATATTCTTGACCAGTCGACGGTGACCGATATTCTTGACCGGGAAGCGGTGACTTGATCTTCTTGACCGATCTGGTGACGACCTTCTTGACGACCGGATGATCCGACCAGATGATCTGCTTGACGATGATCTTGATAGTGACGATATTCTTGACCCGAGTCGACCTGGTGACCGACCGATCTGGTGACGACCTTCAGATCTTTCTTGACCCACTGGTGACGATCTTCTTTCGACGTCTTGACGATCTTGACGGTCTGGTGACTGATCTTCTTGACGGTCGTCCGGTGACGATCTTGCTACCGTGACCAGACCCGATCTGCGTAATGACGATCTTCTTGACGGATCTGGTGACCGATCTTGTCGATTTCGACGATCTTCTTGTTCTGATGTTGACGCCGATCTGATGTCTTCTTGACGGATCGACGATCGACCACCGAATCTCACCGAGACCGTCTTGTTTCTGACAGACCCGATTTCTCAGGAACCAGAAATCTCCATAATAGATCAAACGACCCGAAATCGGAAGAGATCAAACAAAGAATAAGACGAAATAAATCGGATCCGATTAGACACATAAAAAGTCGGCCAATGAGAAGATGACAACACACATATTGATGTGACATAAAGTTAAAGGAAAAGTGCAAAAGGACAAAGAAAAGTTGGAAGTTATTAGTATGAATTTGAATATTACTTTCCAACGGTAATATTTAAATCCACACTATAAATACATTGCACTATCTTCAAAAGAAGATAATGGAGGATCCGCAAAAGTGAAATTAAAGCCAAATATTCAAGCAACTCCATTCATAGAACACGAGCAAGAAATACACACGTATATTCAAAAGTGTTCTACCCTTTATCTAAGCACAAATGCTATATCCTAAGCTTAGAGAGATTTTCTCATCCTTAGCATTGAGGCTAAACAAAATGTAAGGAAAATCTCAACCTAGTTGAAACCAAACAAACCTTACCCAAATCGATCCGGTTAAGTTTGTAGGTGAGTGTGAACTCGGTAAACATCTAGCAATCCCGAAAGGGAGGGTAGGCGATCCCGTGAGGGTGATAAGTCCCATTTAAGTGAGAACTCGGTAAATATCTAAGCAATCCCGAAAGGGAGGGTAGACGATCCCTTAGAGGGTGATAAGTCTCGTTTGAGTGAGAACTCGGTAAACATCCGTTGGTTAAGTTGGTGCCCCCGAAGGGAAGAGTGGATGTAGGGCGAGTTGTCCTAAACCACTATAAAAATACGTGTGTTCTTATTTGCTTTCATATTAACTGTCATACATACTTTAGCAAATCTGCATAACACATTCGAAAAAAAAAAATTAAGTCACCTCCCATTGAGATTTTACGAGTTTTAAATCGAGTTTTTCGGGACCAACAAGCTGAGATCAAGTTAACTGAGGAACTTAACATTCTGAAAGTTAAATCTTCAGAACAGGAGAAGCAGATCAAAGATCAGCTAGTAATCAACAAACAACAAGCTGATGACTTCAAAATCCTTCAAGCTAAATTTGATGAGCTATTCCGACTACATGAGAGTCTAAAATCTTCTGAGGATAGTTCTTGAAGAAAATAAAAGTTTTCACAAAATCATCTAAAACTGTTCAAGATATGAACACCTATTTTCGAACAACGACTAACAAGAAGGGACTTGGGTATGAGAACCCTTCCACATCCTCAAAAGCCCCATTTGATTCACTTAAAAAAGGTGTAATCAAACGAGTTTCTGACAAAGATACACTAAAAGCTAAACTTGTATTTGGTAAGGGAAAAAAGACCATTGAGCAAGTAAAGGCAGGTGCCTAATCGGAAGAAAAAATAAAATGGACCCCAATCGGTAAAAAACATCACCGAGAATCAACGGAAGAACCCAGTTCTTCTGAAGAGACTCAACCCGATCAACAAATTAGGTATCCAGAAAAGACAACCTGGTAAAAGGGAAGTCTAATCTGAGACCCAATCAAGGTCACCGCCGAATAAGCAAGCTATAGGTAAACGCAAAAACCACCTATGCCAAAAAAGATATGAATCTTTTAATGGTAGCGATCGTACCTACCCCTATAATCGAAAACCTAGGGTCAAATTTTTTTTTTTGAGCCACCTTCGGATGAAAAGAAGACAAACAACAAAGATAAATCCCAAGTCTTCTAAGTCACTCAAGGTTCACACTAATAATCATACTAATCAGAAAGCATATAAAGAGACGTATGATTATGTTGATAGGTATGGAGACAAATCGGGCCTTCCGATCTAACCGATCTCAATAGAAGTGCCTGTTTTGTATGGATCCCCAAAACCAACACTAACCCCTCGGGACCCAATCCAAAAGGGGTACCTAAAGTCCGATTTGGTTCTGCAGTTCGCGTGGTGTCCGCCAACAAATGAGGTGTACAAGCAACTATCTGGTACATCGATAGTGGATGCTCAAGGCACATGACTGGAAGCAAACATCTCCTTAGATCCTACATAGAACAAAAGGGCCCGCGTGTACTCTTCGGTGATGATAACTTTGGTTTTACCAAAGGATTGAACCTTAGAGAATGATGATGTATGTGTCACCGGAGTCTCAGATGTCGAAGGTTTAAAGCATAACCTATTATCGGTTTCACAATTACTGCGACAATGGATTCAATTGTTGAGTTCTCGACTGATCAATGCACTATCAAAAATCGAGCCACTCAACAGATCTTGCTAACTGGTTCAAGGAAAAGGACGATCTACACACCAGATTGGAACAGTTGCCCAAGAAATGCATGCCTGATTGTTAAGAGTTCCAAAAGTAGCGATTGGCTCGCACAAAAGAATGAGTCATCCAACTTTAAAACTCTTAATAAGATAAAGAAGATGTCTTTTAGTGGAAGGACTTCCTAATGAAGTATTTTCTAAGGATCGGACATGTGTCGATGTCGGAAGAAAAAGCAGTCAAAGCTTCATTCAAGGGAATCCTCGACCGCATCCAAAGAGAATTATTGCGGTACCGCTTCATATGGACCTATTTGGACCCGATTACACCGGTCGATCTCGTGAGACGCAAATATACTCTGGTAATCGTGAATGACTATTCCAAGTTTACAGGTTATATTCTTACATAAGAAGAATGAGACGACAACAAAGATACCCGAGTTGCTAAAGAGATTACAAAATGAAAAGGGTATCAGTGTAGTAAAAATCAGATCAGATAAAGGTACAGAATTTCTGAACTCTTTTATTACTTGTTGGGAGATGAATTTAATAAAAGATTATATGATTTTGATTAAGATCCCAAAACCCCTAAGTATGACATGTTCAGAATGATCTTGATAGTTGAGTCGATTCAGTTATTAGAGTATTCGGGATGTTATCTGCAAAATGTATAGTCGTGAGATATAGTTCAGGATAGGTTACAAGTCTCTGAAGATTCAAGATGAAATCGAGAATCAAGACTCAAAGATAAAAGACTTCGATATATCGGTCCAAGATAAATTTAAAGACTCAGAAAACTCTGAAGACGCAAGGCTAAAGACTGAGAAACTGAAGATCAAGAATACTGAATGCACGATAATTATCGAAGACTCGATAATGTCTTTGAAAGCTTCGATGAACCTCGAATGATCCGAGGCACCTAATATATCTATCCAAGGATGAATCTTTGAGAGAAACGCAATGCCTTAGAAAGATAGATATTGCCAAGATATTCAAATGCTTGATAAAAGGAACTAAGTCGGCGTGTTGTTAAGGTTATATCAAACTCGAGTTTGTAACCAAAAGAGCCGTTGAAGGTGTCTACCTTTAATCAAGACAAAAGTCAAAAAGTGGAAGACGACATCAGACCCATATCGACATTGTGGTGGACAAGCCAATAAAAAGATGTCGGATGTCAAAAAGTTCCAGACTACAAAAAAGTGAAGATCGGCTACATGAAAGACTATTGCCTAGAAAGTGTTAGGGAGTTTCAGACCCTAAATATAGCCGTTTCACACACCATAAGAGGGAACTCACGAAGCTATCTCTCCAACGGATAGTTTTCAAGAGTAACCTTGGTGTATGCCTATAAATCTTGGGTGACCCTCTACATTGTAAGGTGACGGGAAATTTATACACAACTCAAGAGCTCGAACTTATTCTTGCAAAAGTAAAGCACTCGAAATACCTTGAATTTCCCAAGTGCTTCTATATTGAAGAGAGCTCACTTTACTAAGCCTAGCTTGATAAGATTTATCCAAAGCTTAGTCGAGATATCCTAAACCTTTGCATTGTGCTTCATTGAGAAACCCCAAACCCTTGAGAAGGTAGTTGGAGTGTGTTTGTTGGTGAGTAGAGTTGTAAAGAGTTAGTAAACTACGCGAGTAGTCGAAAAACTCTAGAGGAGAAGTTAGTAAGCTCGAGAGGTAGTCCGAAAGCTTGTGTGTGATTGAGTAAAGTAAACTACTGAGGTAGTCGAAACTCAAGGTCGGGTTGAGTAAGTAAACTCGTGGAGTAGTCGAAAACTTCGGGGCGAGTTGAGTAAGTAAACTACGAGGTAGTCGTAAAGCTCGAAGTTGATAGTGAATTTCTCCTCAAGAGTCGGGAGAGAGTGGACGAGGAGCTTGAGTCTCCGAACCACTATAATTCTTTGTGTTCTTTATTGCTTTCCTTATCTTTGCTTATCTGCTGTTATTGACCGATTTTGAAAGCATACTTTTCACCGATATTCATTTGAATCAATCCACCGATGTTGCATAAGTGAATCACGGCCTAATCATTATTTCATAAAGGGAAGGTTTTTTCAAAAAAGCCTAAAAACGAGTATAATCTAAGGGCCAACCATTCCCTAACGACCGAGTAGCTAGAATGATAGTTATCAAACCGAACTCTCTTCCGAGGATTCATAAGCTAGTTATCCGATCCAAGCAACTCGGGATCTCTCTTTTCTCGAGATTCGGTTGGGATTATCTCGAGGTATCTGGCGCAAACGGGATCACCATCTCGATGAGACTTTGACTCGGAAGCGATCTGTGCTTCTCGAACCTAATCTTCGAGATTATCTCGACCCAAAGTGACCTCGAAGAAAAAAAGTTTTAAAATCACCGAACACGTGTATTCCCCCATACACGTGTAAGACTAAGTTTTCACCGGGACCAACAAGTGGTATCGAGAAGCGGGTTCAACTTGACCACTGGCTTTCTGTTGACCAAAAGTTTTACTTTCAAAAAATACTTGTGGTCTATCTCGAATCGATCTTATTTCTTTGAAAAAAAAAAAAATCCTTTCAAAAGATCGTAAAAATGTCTTCTAAAAACTTCCCATGTTCTCGATGAGAGAACTATGATCTATGGAGATCGAGAATGCAGCTCATCTCAGATTCCAAACATGAGCGTATGTGGAGAGTGGTTTCTCAAGGACCATTCAAATTTCTTTGTGGTGAATCGAATTACGTAAGAAGAGAGAATTGATCCTAGAGCGAGAATTTCCTAAGTCCGATGACCAACTAACTCTGAGGAGAGAAAGTTAGTCAATCTAGACTACATTGCAAAAAGACACACTATCTGATAATTGATGATGGTGTGATGGGAATGATCTCTCAACATAATGTCTTTCAAGGAAATATGGGATACACTAATAATTTGTTATGTGCCAAGGCACGATCATATAAAAAAAAACAAACTTTCGATTGGCAATTGGAAAGTTTGGATGTTTTTGAAATGGATGATGGTGAATCAATAGACAAATTGGAAGTCGATTCACTAAAGATCATGAATGATCTAAACGACTTGGAAAGAGATATCCACAAAGAGAAGTGGCATTGAAAATTCTTAGAGGTCTTTCTAAGAAATGGGATATTCATGCGAAGGGTGATTGAAAACACCAAGAACATTAGTTCAATGCCATACCAACAAGTCTTCTATGAGATGATAGCCTATGAATTTGTAATTGATAAAAAATCCAAAAAGGCTGACAGCAAAGATGATTCTTCATCGAGTAAGAATGTGGCTTTAAAAGCCAAAGATAAAACACAATAAAACTAGAGTCTCGAGAACCCTCATGCCAAACATCGATGAGCTTGAGGATAAGCTAAGACCGATGGCAAGGAGGTTTGACAGACTTAATAGTAGATTTGGAAAATACAAAAAGCTATTACAGAACCACAGGTACCAGAAGAAACCTGAGGACAGATCAACTGAGAAGAAGAAGGACCTGAAAGCTGAAGGATCTTCATCCAGAAAGAAGGACTCCAAGTCCAAAGAAGAAAATGATCGGATGATGATGCCAACAGATGTTATAAGCCGCGGAAGAAAGGTCACTTCCAAATGATTGTCCGTAGTTGAGTCTTTGGAGAGAAGAGAAAGACAAGCTATAAGAGACCGAAGTTCTCAAGCAAAAAGGCCATGGTTGCGTAAGAAGAACACTCGAGGAGGATCTAGCTCTTCAGATGAGATATTCTCGAGACGGTGAAAGTAATGACATCCTGCCCTGATGGCCATTGAGGAGGTAAACTCTTACGCCTCTCATTGTTTTGCTCCTACACTAGCACAAGAGTTTTCAAGTTCCAATTTAAAAATAGTCATTTTGACCTAATGGATTCTTTTGAGAATCGATGAAGGACTATGTTGTTTTGCAAGGATCTGCTAAATAAAACTCAAGAGCGAAATAAGGAACCGAAAGTTTAAAAATCTAAAATGGAAAGACTCTAGCAAAAAAACCGAGATCACTTCTCAATTAATGGGAGCTAATTGATGAACTGGATGTTACGAAGTACAACTCTCGAGAGAAAGAGAAGTTGATAATGTCCCTAATCGAAAAAGCTAGAGAAATCCATTTGAAGAGATTCACTAATCGAACCGAAGTTCAATGACCTCTCGAGAAGCATAAAACTCTACAGAATCGTGAGGAGGATAGTGCATGAAGAAGTTAACTCTATTGAATAAAGCATCTAATGTGATAGATGAAATTGAGTTACCAGAGATCCGCCACTATAAAAAGCGGATTAGGATACATTCCAGAGGAACCTCACAAAGTCATCCCGAATCTTTGATCATGTAGCAAGAAGACTATCTTTGTAAAACCAAGGCACCTACACTTCAAGTCAAGTTATGCCCAAGGTTGTAGACAAGGAAAAGGACCTATGGCTAGAAAGAAACCGAATGATCGTTTAGAAAAGCCCAAACCGCAGTGAAGGCTAGAAAACCCGAGCATTGATTGGAAAGTTTCGTGCAAGTACTTCAAAGCCTCGGGCTAAGAATGCAAATCTGAAGGCTCCACACCGAACCATCGGAGGAATCCTCGATAAGAAACACTCAAAGAGACATTCTCATCTGAAGAGACCAAGTCCTAAGTACCTTTGAAAAGACCAGTTTCAAGATGACAAACCTTGAACCTCACTTGCCTAAAGGAAAAGGTTATCTGAACCCGAGTCAACAAAGATTTAGACCGGCCGCACAAAATCCCAAGCATCCAACAAAAGGCCCGAACCAAAGAAGAATTCAAAAGCCCATGTTCATGCTAAAGCTAGCACACATACACGTAAAGTTGCTAAGGCACCCAGAGTAGTAGATGTGTATGTTGATGTTTATGGAAGACAAATTAGCCACTCTAAAGTGATTAGAGTTGTCGAGGCAAATTTGGATTCCGAAAAAAACATCTAACCTTGTGGACCCTACACAAAATGGGTACCTAAGAATTGATCTATTTTTCGGGAGGAAAAAGGGCACTAAACCGATGAAAGATCACATGGCAATGGCGAGCGTAGATGAAAAAAGCTCTGAAAGTATGGTATCTTGACGGTGGATGCTCAAGACATATGACAAGATTCAAGAAGATGCTCGTGACTATGTTGAACAAAAAGGCCCACATATCACTTTTGGAGATAACTCCAAGGATTAGATCAAGGATATGGAACTTTGGAGATCGACTCGATTCATATCCATGGTGTTTCATATGTATCTGGATTGAAGCATAATTTGCTTTCAATTAGCCAATTCTGTGATAAGGGGTTTCAATGTTGAGTTCTCCAAGAACTTATGTTTTGTGAAGATGATACATCACGTAAAATATTCTTGATTTGGTACAAGAAAAGGGAATGTGTATCTTGGCGATTGGAGTTCAACTCCTAAAGATACATGTTTAGTTGCTAAAAGTTCCACAGATATACCCGGTTGGTTATGGCATAAAAAGAATGAATCACCTAAATTTCAAAACCCCGAACAAGCTTGCAAAGATTAGCTCTTGTGAGAGGGTCGCCTAATGAAGTGTTCAAGAAGGAACACATTTGTGATGCATGTCAAAAGGAAAACAAGCTAAAAAGCATCATTTAAAAGCAAAGTAGAAGTTTCTCTTGAGAGAATACTTCACTTTTGATATGGATCTCTTTGGTCCTATAACACCAGAAAGCACTAATGGCGGAAATACACATTGGTAGTAGTTGATGACTACCGAGATATACTTGGGTCATATTCTTACTCAAGAAGAAAAAGACTCGAGATAAAGTCGCCAGAGTTCTTGAAAAAGCTCGATATTGAGAAAAATCGAGTGTGGTCAAAATCGATCGACAAAGGAACCGAATTCATAAATCATATCATATCGATTATTGTCAGAGAATGGAATTTCACATGAAACATCACCGCAAGGACCCCTCAATGTAATGGTGTTCTTGAAAGGAGGAACAGGGACTCTGAAAGAAGGTGAAGGACTATGATAAACGGGTCGATATTCCTTGAGGTCCCGAAACCAACCAAGTGAGGCGAAGTCTAGGGGAGGGTGAATAGACTTAAAAACTTTTTTCTTGGTCAGATCGTGAGAGAGCAGATAGCCCGATCGAGTCGAGTGAATCGATTTGGTCGATAACCAACTTCTTGACGCCGAAAGCGGTCAGTTCGGAACTATCGATTAACGATGATGTGTCGGAAGCTTAAGTTTTACCCGTGTGAAAAACCAGTTTGTATAAATCAGATTCCAAGTTTTATCTTTTTAATCAGATGACAGAAATTTCAGGTCCGATCAGATCAGAAGCTTGGTGCTAACTGATCTTAACTTAGAATGTATGCGCTTTAAGATTGTGCGATGTGAGAGAGCGATTAATCAAAGCAATAAAAGGCACCAAGATTTATAGTGGTTCGGACAAACCAGTCCTACGTCCACTCTTCCCTTTCACAAGGGGCACCAACTTAACCGACTTAACCGACTGGACTTAGTTTAGTGTGTTAGTCCAACACAGTACACCAACAGATGTTTTAAGAGTTCTCACTCAACCGATCCCAGAAATCAGTACTAGAAACCCTAGACTGAAATCTTGCTAAACAACTTATCCTAACTTGGGGTTTGGGTAAGATTGTTGAGGTTCCAACTATGAAATCTTTCCTTCATACATGTTGCGGCCTAAAAGCTAGATGAAAAGATTTCTTGCTAAGAACTTATGGGATGAACACAATATAAAATAAGCTTGTTGTTGTGTTCTTCGATGCGAAATCGACTATAGTTTGAGCTTCTTGATTATGTTGTTTGTCCAAGCATTTCGTGTTTCACTCAAGTGTGATCCCATATTTATAGACCTTGAGATCAAAGAGCCGTTGGAGAGCAATTTGAATCTCGTGCTATTTTAGGTAGACTTGCGGGCTTGATGTGGCGTGCTTGAGAACGGCATGGCCGAAAAGCGTGAATGTGTATTTTATAGCCGTTTGAGAGAGCAACATCGAATCCCGCTGATATCGGCTCTGTTCATACGTGTTTCTTCCTTATTGGATGGAAGACTTGCTTTGCGATGTTGTTCCTCCAACTAAGGTTGGTATTCTTCTTGTTTAGATCGCGGACGTATGATAAGATGAAACATCGGTTTTTCATCTTATGAGTACCGATCGATCTGAATCGATCGATCTACTGATAAGTCTTCCGGCGCTGCTGACTTAGCTTCAACCGGCCGACTCGGCGATGTAGGTCTTCGGTCTTATCTTCCGGAAGTCATCGATCTTCTAGTATCGAGGTTTGAGCTTCATGACTTCCATTGAGTTATCGACAAGATCGATTCGATCGATCTTCCGCTCGTTTAACGTTACGCCTGCTTGGATATCGAACTTTCTTCGATTCTTCAGATCGACCTATACATATTGAGTTCCCCTCAATATGTGACCTATCTATTACATCGGTTTTTCTATACAATCATTATCAACCGGGTCTCCTATAGCGATAATGTAAACATCGGTCGATCACCAACAGTCCGATGGTCCTATTACATGTGTTTTTGGAACTTTCATCAAAACTATAAATTTCCCAACAATTTCCCCCTTTTGATGAAACCAAAACACCGAGAAACCAAAATAGTTGATAAGTATAGAAATGTTAAAGAGCAAAATGTCGGAAGACAAAGAGATTTTGTCTTGGGACCGAAAAAAATAAACTTTTCATTAAATATGTTGATTACATGTTACATCGAAAAAGTTTTGAATTTAAAAAGCGGTGATCCCCGGCCGTCTTGATTCTTCACTCCTTGGGCTTGTATCCTTCTGGCATTTCTCTTTGGTCTTGTGGAACGTTGAAAATCTGATAGAGTTTCCATTTGACATCAGTTGTGTGCACTTGATCAGTTATATGCGATTTGCTCAAGATGTCAAAGTAGAATCTCTCAAATGCGGTCTGTCAAATGAGCCATCCGCCTTCTTCGAGTATATTAACGGATCATACTCTTGGCGAGATATCTTTACATTTATAAGCTTGGCCTCATTTTCCGAATACTTGAAAAAATCCGGATATTTATTCTCAGAACCCGGTTGAGGAACTCATCATCTGGTGATTCTTCTTGTGGAACAAGATCAAGGACAAAGGCATCAAGAAGCCATTCACTTCTGATCTTATTCCATTCCTCAAACCTCTTAGCGTGTGCAGCAGTTTTTGGTATGATCTCGTCGACTCTTCTGCTTAACCGAGGTTACGTGCGATTTTCGGTCAATCCTTTCTTAGCCCTTGATTTGAACTTGTTTCCCTTCCCTTGTGCGGATTTTTTCGCCCTTCTTTTTCTTCTTCATCATCATCCTCTTTGGACAATCTTCTGGCTAGCTCCTTATCGACTGTCGATTCCATTAGTATACTTCCGTGACTTTCTGGTCCGATAATCGTCCAGATTTTGATGTCCCAAAGACCCGCAAGCAGCCTTTCTTGCAATTGAGCTTTGTCCCTGGCCCTTATCTTCGATGTGTCGGTTGGTTTCTCGAATCCTTCCCCTTTTTGGTTTGATCAAAAAAGCGCGTTGAGGTGGGAAGTCGAGACCCAAAGTTGACCGATAATGCCTGATTTAGATCATTAGCGAGATAAACCTCAAGTTTGAGTTTATTAGATTACGAGCGATTTATGTCAGCTCTTTCTTGGCAGTTTCCATTGTAGCAGAGAGTGTCCAAATCATTTTGTCAAATTTCTCTTCTGATAACTCGAGCCTTTTCTCAGTGAGCGTCAGAAAAGAAGATTGATTTTGATCCACCTGTTTCAGCTTGTCATCAACTGATTTTGTAAGCTCAGCAGACATGGTGGTCATGGATTGGGAGAACTGATCTCTGATTGCTTCGATTTGTTTGAGACTAAATTGTCTCTGATCAGTTAGCACTCCCTCAATCTCTTCTTTCAGGAGATCTTTGAGACAAGATTTGATCTCCTGAAGTTGATCAGTGGTGATTTGAGATGTAGGAATTGGATCCATCACTTGATCGAGTTCGATTGTTTTATTGCCTCCCATGTTGGTGCGTGAATGCGGCACAGTTCCACTTTCATCGGCGACTCTGCATTCTCCATTTCGGCGTCTGTTTACGGAGCTTCTTGGCGATCTCGACTTTTCTTCTTCCGGCAATTCCAACTTCTGTGGATCGAGCTTTCCGCAGTTTATCGGATATTAGCTTCATTTGGTGATCCCACTTTGGCAGACTTCCTCATATCGAAGTCAAAATCTGCGAACTCATCCGCACCACCCATCTGCTCAACAAGTAAAATAAGATCCGAGAAGCTTTTTAACTGAGATCTCTCGGTGAGGATCTCCATGACTTCTTCTCTTATAGCGGGATGGGCGACGAGTTGTGGATCGTCTCATCAATCTCTCGTTCAATTCTTAGTCCCACCATTTTTCCGTGATGGTCTTTGTTGATCTGGATCTGTGAATTATCTGTCGAGGATTACATTGGATGAGATGTGGAAGCTTGTCAGGCTTCGAGTCGGCGGAAGTTGTCCGATTGGTTCGACCCGCGGTGGTTCTCTGTGTAGTGGCGATTAGATATCTGGTTCAGTTCATGAGCGGAGTGAACTAGCGGAGAGACATGCTTTCGGCAACCTTTAATCCGGCGGTGAATAAACGAGGTTGAGGAGAAGGAGATTTATCGGTTTGTGCTTCTACCTCGGATCGTTACTGGCGAGCCCTCGGGTTGAGAAGCTTGCTCATCGATTCTGTTCTTTTGTTGCGCAAATGATCGCTTACGCGCTCTCTATCTTCTTGACTCATCTTCTAGTGCTTTAGAGTCATGGTAGCTTGCTTTGCTTTCTTTGGCTCTTCTCACGGCCTTCACGATTTCGTTTCTTTTTTCTATGGAGCAAGCTGGTGTGGATGAAATGACTTCTTTGCTCTTTCCTTTCTTGATTTTGTTGGAGTGGGCTCCTTGTCATCGTCTGGTGGCCCATATATAACCTGGTTGATGAGAGGAAGGCATTGTAGGACTTGATCCATTACGATTCCATTCGGTAGCTTGGCGGTTTGTCCTTCAATATAATCGCAACCTTGTTGAGATTCTTGACTCTCTTTTTTGAAAGACACACTGGATTCATTGACTCCAAATTTTTACGTGTTCTTGGAGCAAGATGGCTTTTCGAAGCCGTGCAGATTGATGTTCGAGCCCCATCAATTATTCTTTGCCATCTTTGTACATTTTTTTGATGTGAGAGCATCTGGGCTAAATGAGATTCCCATGATCGTTCTTGACAGAATGTCAAACAACAGTCTGTACTTTCTTTTGAGCATTGGCCTGATGAATCCGGCTTTCTGATGTTTGTCTGCCTCTCTTAAGAGCTCCTCTCTGATTTCTTAATCCTCATTCTCCTGTGTAGTGTGCGGTGAGATCGCCCTTTTAGTAGGCTGAGCAGACGAAGTGATATACGCATTTGTCGGTCGATTTCTTCTCCGTTGACCCATTTACATCGGTTAAATCTCACCCGGTTTTTTGTATCCACACTCAAATTCGCAAAAGAATTGTAGTGCTTCATCTTTGCATCCTTTGGATTGCAGTGAGCAGAGCAATATGTTTCCAGTCCAGCCTTCTTCAGAATTTGTTCCACCTCCATGGATTCAGAATCCTCAGTGGTTCCAAATTGAACGAACTTATCCTCAAAGATCTTCGTTGCCAGTTCCGCATAGTTGCACATGATCTTTCCTAGTCCATGAGTGGCCATCTACAGGTGAGATAGACTCATTAAATTTGTGCATAATCAATATCAATATCATACTGCGGAAAACAAAAGGCAATGAAGCATAAATTCCGAAAAACAACTTTTGAAATCAACGTTTTTATCGGAAAGAAAGATTCATCATTAAGCTTAAAAGAAAATATTACCAGATTCAAATTTTCAGAGAAGATTTTGAACTCTAAGAAATCGTTTTGAAACGTAGAGAAAATTTGAAGTTTTTCAGTGAAAGTAATGCAAGTTTGTGAAGCAGAAAAACTCTGGTAAGGTTTGATGAATCTTATATAGAGGCGGAGGGAACAATAAGACAAGATTTTGAAGATCAAACGTTTTGAAAAGATTATGCGCTCCAGTTTAGCGGTTTTTGATCGTAAAGGTCGAAAAAGCATGCGTCTGAAAAAAAACTTTGGATTTAAAAAGCACGATCAAATAGCGGTTAATACATGTACCCCACGTCCGCATTAAATGATTTGCGAGTACACGTCCACAAGGATAGTGGAGTACAAAGAAAATGAATAATATCGATCACGATCCGATAAATAAGTAAAGAACAAGAGAAAAGAGATCGTGATCTGGTTGGTGATATAGTGATCGATCAATATTACTTGTCAATGTTGATTCCACTTGTTGATCTTAATCATTACGCCTAAGCCTTAAGAAATTTCCCAAATCGATCCTTTCAACCGATCTTCTCCAACAGATCTCGATTTGTTGAAACTTCAAGCTTAAATTTGATCTTTCCTTAATCGTCGATTTCCCTTTTGATCCTTCTTGATCGGTTGAAGTTCCCCTTCAACCGATATTTACATTTATAGACCGATATATCCGATTTATTGGAGTTTCAAGCTCGGTGATCTCTCTCATCCGATCATGCTTTCGTAAATAATCAGATTTTGGTTGACCTCATCGATTCTTTTCAGTTAAGCCAATTCTTGGGATAAGTGTTACCGCCAAAACTTAGTCTTGAGTAGTAGCTTCTATTCCTAAGTAGGCGTGATTTGACATCTTCGTAAATATCGCCCTCAATCTCGATATATGTCAATCAACCGTAAATTTATCCAATTATCGGTCAGCGTGATTTCTACACTTTGTCCTTTTTGATGCAAATTTCTGGATAGGCTTCTTGAAATGGAAATTGCATTTGCATCCTTGCTTGGCCTCTATAAATTGGACCAATGTTTTACACAACATCACCCATTCACCATACTTATCTTCTTTGTAAGAATCATGTATCTTGGTGAACCCTTGTTTCGGTGAGACTTCCTAAAAACACTTTTACACCCTTTTATATGGTTTCACCTTCTCAAATCAACCCTTTGCATCCCTTATTGCCGCTTTTCTTCATCATCTTCGATTTCACATACGATTCTTTTGCAAAAGCTTCTCTACCACCAGTGGCGGATCTGCTGTTGTAACCGAGAAGACACTTCTCCTAACCGTATGCACCTTGTGTGTCTATCTGGATGACGAACGTAACCATCGGACTTAGTCTGCGGTATAAAATATCTGAGACATGTGCCCATGAGATCTGACGACCAACTCTTTGGCACACGTGCTCCATTTAACAATGGAGAGCCCTACTACTCTTCCTTTTAGGGCTCGAGCTTAAGAATCCTATCAAGGCGGCAGTAGCTCCGGTTTTCTTGATCTTGACTTTTTAAGCGACCGCCTTGGGATTCTGTTCTTTAAAGCCTCTCTCACCCCTTGTTAAGTGGGGAAAATGAGAGTTTAAAATCTCTCTTTTCCTTCACTTACGGGGTTAGGATGAAAGGTTTAGGGTTATAGGTTTAGGATTTTGGTTAACATTTATGTCTTGACCTCCGGGTCTTCTTGTACTTGTAACTTCGTAATGTAACCTCACCTTCGGTTTTTATCAATGAAAAGTTATGTTATTTCATCGTTGTGTAAATTCACCTTTCTTATGCGATTGTTAGCTCTTAATCTCTGAATCTTGCTTGTTGAATATCAATTAAATCGATTCACAAAAAATACTATAACCAAATTGATTTAATCGGATAATCCTTTAAAACGAGCATTTTCCTTTAATCTGATAAACCTTGAATCTGATCAGTTCCTTTAAACTGATAGACTTTAAATCTGATAAACTAAAATCGGATCAGTTCCTTTGGATCTGGTAGCGTGTAAGTCTGATCGATTTTTGCTTATCAGTCTCTTGAGATCGATTAAGATACCAAACTCAATCGATTTCTCTCGATCTGGTTAGTCTCTTAACCACTAGTTACGAGAACATTCCATCAAACATTTTCGGTGACATTTCTCCAAGATCTAGAAGTCCTAGCTCATTGCATAAATCTCTGAATCTGATCTCAGCTAGTGGCTTGGTTAGAATATCAGCCTTCTGTATATCAGTATGAATCTTTTCCATTCTGATATTCTTCTTTTCAACGTGATCTCTTATAAAGTGGTGTCGACATCCACATGCTTGCATCTTGTATGTGTAGAACCGGATTACGAGTGATTGCAATAAGACTATTACATCGTCGCGAATATAGGTACGTTTTTAGCTACAATGTTGTAATCCTCACCGCCGATCGAGCTGAGCAGATTGGGAACAACTTGACTTCTGCAACCCATATATTCTCGCTCAGTTGTTGATGTCGCAACTGATGTTTGCTTCTTTGAAAACCACGAGATCAGTTTACTTCCTAAGAACTGACATGTTCCTGAGGTTGATTTTCTGTCGATCTTGCAACCTCCATAATCAGAATCAGAATACCCACTAAGCTCTAGATTATCATCGATGGGTAGAATAAACCAAGGTTTATTGTTCCTTCAGATATTTTAAGAATCCGCTTAGGCTGCTTCTAGGTGGTGATCATTGGATTTGCTTGAAATCTTGCACATACACCTCTTGCAAAAGTGATATCCGGTCCTGGCAATCAAAGTATAATAGAGATCCAATGAGAGCCCTATATTCCTTCCTCGATTTGTTTTCGACCAAATTTCATCTCGATCCATCTTGAATCCAAATCATCATAGAATTTTGGCTTCCTTACTATTTTGAACTCCAAACTTAGCCAATAGATTCCTAGTGTACTTTGCTTGGCGATGAATATCCCTACGTACTTTGTTTAACTTGGAGACCTAGAATGTAATTCATCGACCCATCATGGACATCTCGAATTTCCTTGCATCGGTTTCTTTGAATCTTTCACATAGGCTCTTGTTAGGAGATCCGAAGATGATGTAGATCACGTAAATCTGAACCATCGAAATATCTTCTCCATCTTCTATTCTCGAATAAGGTTACGTCCTTCGCCCTTTAGTGAACCCACTTTCAATCAAGAAGCGAGAGAGTGTATCATACCGGGCTCGCGAGCTGTTTCGAACCATAAAGAGCTTTTCTTAAACGATACACTTGGTTGCCCTTTTCAAAGCACGGAGGTTGTTAGACATAAACTTCCTCTGCTAGTACCCCGTTTAAGAAAGCACTCTTTACGTCCATCGATACACAATGAACCCTCTCATGGGAAGCATAAGCGAAAATGACCGAATATGGCTTCAAAGGCGGCGGCGGTGCAAAGGTCTCATCGTAATCAATTCCTTCTTGTGAATACCCCTTAGCAACAAGTCTTGCCTTATTTCGGTGATAACATTTTTCTCATCTCTCTTGTTCTTGAAGATCCATTTCGTGCCAATTACGTCTTGATGACACGGTGCGTCTACTAGTTCCCATACTTCACTTCTCTCTAACGTTCCGGCTCCTCCCGCATGGCTAGAATCCGGTTTAAATCTTAATAATTCCTCTATTGTAGTTGGTTCCTTCATAGACGATATAAGAATACAATACATGGCACTTTCACCAATCGATGTCTAGTTTTAATTTTATCGAGCCGGGTCTCCGATTATCGAATCAGTTGGATGATCGGGTTATCCGTGTCCTTCGCTCGATTTGCATCGGTTTTGAGAACATCGTCCGTTTACGATAAAAATCTTATTACTAGCGATTGGGAGTGGTCTTGGGTTATGGTCCACTTGATAAGAACAAGTCTCTCGGTGATGTTGGAATCATCATGTCTTTGATGTCGTTACGGAGAACTTCAGTTCCCCAAACCGGATGGTTCGATTCTTCTTATCTCAAATTTGAATCGACTTTTTTTTCATCGGCAGTTGTTCGTACCTTAGGATCTGATTGATCCGGTGAATCACCTAGATCCGGAATGTAAATTGATACGATTTGATCCTTTTTCCTTGATCGTTAAATTGATCCATTTTACGAATATCGAGTTACGGTAGATCGGTACTTCTTGTTACGAGGCGATTTCTCTTGATCGTAAGATGCTTCATCAAAAGGTTACATGGGGTGTTTCTTCCACAATTAGGGTTAAGTTTGTTGTAGACCCTGAAAGCTTTGCTAGATGAGGAATACCCTAGAAATATACCCTCATCAGACTTGGCCTCAAAAGTCTTCAACTGACTTTTCCCATTATTGTGTATGAAACACTTGCACCCAAAAACATGGAAGTAAGAAACACGAGGTTTTCTGCCCTTCCATAGTTCATAGGGTGTTTTGTAGTGAGCCTTAGTCAGGAGACATCTCATTTCCTGCGTGGCATGCAATGTTGATTATACACGCTTGAAACGGTTTGGTATCGCGTGTTCAATAACATTGTTCGAAAGCGAACTTCTTTGAGAGTTCTGTTTCTCCGTTCACTACTCCATTCTCATTGTGGCGTCCTCATGACTGATGTTTCATCTTTGTATACCAAACTTAGAGCAAAAATCAAGAATAAAAGAGTTCGAAATTCTCACGTACCTTTATCGTCGATCCGATTTTTACTACGCTGACACCCTTCTCATTTTGTAATCTTCTTAGCAGCTCGGGTATCTTGGTTGTCGTCTCATTCTTCTTATGTAAGAATATAACCCAGGTAAACTTGGAATAGTCATCCACGATTACCAGAGTGTATTTGCGTCCGTTGAGACTGACTGGTGTAACTGGTCCAAACAGATCCATATGAAGCATTTGCGCAGATTTCTCTGATGGATCTTTGATCAAAATTCCTTTGAATGAAGCTTTGACCTGTTTTCCCTTCTGACATGCAGAACATGTCTGATCCTTTGAGAACACTTCATTCGGAAGTCCTTCCACTAGAGACATCCTAGCTATCTTATTAAGAGTTTTAAAGTTCAGATGGCTCATTCTTTTGTGCCAGAGCCAACTGCTACTTTTGGAACTCTTAACAATCAGGCACGCATTTCTTGGACAACTGTTCCAATCACCGTAGATAGATCGCCCTTTTCTTGAACCGAGTTAGCAAAATCTGTTGAGTGACTTCGATTTTTGATAGTGCATTGATCGATCGAGAACTCAACACCGAATCCGTTGTCGCATGAATTGTGAAACCGATAATAGGTTGTGCTTCGGACCTTGACATCACGAGACTCCGCCACTTGTACATCATCATTCTCTAAGGTTCCGAACCCTTTGGTATAACCAAAGTTATCATCACCGAAAAGCACACGACGCCTTTCGCTCTATGTAGAACCGGCGAGGAGATGTTTGCTTCCAATCATGTGCCTTGAGCATCCACTATCGATGTACCGGATAGTTGCTTGCACACCTCCTTTGTTGGCGGACCCACGAACTGCAATCGGATCGGGGCTTTAGGTACCCTTTCGGATTGGGTCTGAGGGGTTAGGTTTGGTTTGGGGATCCATACAAACAGAAAGCACTTCTATTGTGATCGGTCGGATCGAAGGCTGATTTGTCTCCCATACTGTCAACATAATCATACTTATCCTCATATGCTTTTTCGATTTGTATGATTACTTGTGTGAACCTTGGATGACTTAGAGGACTTATGATTTAACTTTTCGGTTTGTCTTCTTTTTTATCCATGTGGTTGGTCTGGCTGACCCTAAATTTACTATAGGGGTAGGTATGATTGCTACCATCAAAAGATTCATATCCTTTTTAGATAGATGGTTTTCGCGATTTACGAAGCATGCTTATTAGGCGGTGACCTTGACGGGTCTCAGATTAGACTTCCTTTTGTAGGTTGTCTTTTTACGATTCTGATCTGTTGATCGGGTTGAGGTCTCTTCGTAAGAACCGGTTCTTCCGTTGATTCCTCGGTGATGCTTTACCATTGGGGTCCATTTACATTCCTTTCTACGGTTAGGCACTTACCTTACCCGCTCAACCGGTCTCTTACCCTATTAGATCTGAGTTTAGCTTTTGGTGTATCTTTTTTTAAATTTAAATGACATTACACCTTTACGAGATGAATCGATCGGGGCTTTTGAGGATGTGGAGGGTTTCTCATAGCCAAGTCCCTCCTTATCAATCTTTACTTTCGAAAATAGGCGTTCATGTCTTTAATCGGTTTGAGATGATTTTGAAAAAACATCTATTTTCTTCTGTGATTATCCTCGAGGATTTCGGACTTTCATGCATTCGGAATAGCTCATCGAATTTTGCTTGCAAGATTTTGAAGTCATCGACTTCTTTGTCTATTAGTGCCATCGATCTTTTGATCTCTTTTCTGATCGAAGCTTTAACTTCGAAATTTTAAATTCCTCGATTACATACGGCGATTTGGTGATCTAAGTTAGAGGCTTTTCGAATCATTTTCTTGACAAAAGTGATTATTTACGGTCCTCGGCTTATCATTCTCGGCTTCCACAATAGCATAAGTTTCTCTTTGCATTGAGAGATCTTCAAGCAATTGCTCTGAGTAGAGCCGGCAGGTCAATCTCCCAGCCGGTGTCTTAATGATAGCGGTGTAAAGCGAACGGCGGGTTTGGAGGTTACCTCGGGCCGGTCCTCCCCGCCATCGAGCGAAGAGTTCATCATCGTCGCGAAGAGAATATCGATCTTCATTTTCATAGAAAGTCAGCAACCTTTCTTGATCGGCCCGAAGTCTTCTCTGAGAGGAGTATCCGGAGTCCTCGGAGGCGAATAGGAATCGTCGATTCTGACGATCAGCAACCATGGCTCTTCTGTCTCTATAAGCGTTGCTCTCTTTTTGTTCCTCTTTTCTTCCCTCTCTCTCTGGCGTCGTCCAGTGCAGGCGATCGTGCTATAGTGACACAACCTTCTCCACGGTTGAAGCACGCTCCTTGATCCACCGTTCCTTTCCTTCCGGTGAATCACTCCGTCTCAGTATGACCTATCGGGTGATTTCCTTTTCGATAGTAGTCCGAGTTTCTTCTATCGATTGGTTATCTCTTCCTTCCTTCGCCGTCGACTATCTCTTTCCCTTTCATCTCTTGTGATCCCTCCGATCATCGGATCCGGTTCTTCGGAGATCTATTGTCCGATCTCCTATCTCGTCTCGGCTATGTTGATAGTCCTTATAAAATCTTCGATACTTACCAAGTTGTATATCGACTTCTCAAGCTTCGGTAAGTAAAAGCGATCTGTTACTGACTTAATATATTTCCAATGGGTTCATTGGCCTTTGTTCTACTTGGTTGCCTTGAAAGCAAATCGATTTTGAAGTCGAGGTTTAAAAGAGGGGACCTCGTCTTCATCGACTTGACCTCTTTCAATCGGTCGAACTCGTGAGCTTTAAGACTTAAGAACAAGCTACTAGGTTTCATTCTTGAAATGTCCCGGCAATCTTTGATTCTGTGACCTTCATGTCCCACTTCTTGGTGAGAGACCTTAGGATCTTATAGTTGATATCTTTATCGGACATCTCTCTACCAAGTTCTCGAAGCTTGTTTATAGACATTGTAATTCTTCCATCGAGTTCGTTGATGGTTTTAGATTGAAAGATCTTGATTTTCTCGAACTTCACGGTTAAGACGAAGGCCGGCTGTCTTTTATCTGCTCATTTCCTCGCAGATCTCTCGGCCGAGTATCCCACATTGCTTTCGCAGATTTGAGATACTTAATCTTTTCTTTTCGTGACCTTATCCATTGTCTTCATGATGATATGTCTTGCAATGGTGTCCAGAGTATCTGATTTTCTTTCTTACGTGTCCATCGTGGGCTTTTTTCGTACAAAGACTTCCAAAGTTGGGAAAATCGGATCTCCTCCGACTACTGAGGATTGTCGTAGTAAATGATGATGGGTCCTCTCGATGACTTCCATCATTCTCGCCACCGATCGAGCCTAGATGGTTGGACATATATATGGCTAATCGATACTCATCGATTGAGAACTTCGGCAGATCATGATACATACCCTGGGACGTGTTATCCATCTTTGAAAGATTTTAGAAAATGAATGAGTTTTTAAAAACGGTTTTTCAAGATCGATTCGATTGACCACAATGACCGCAGTCGATTATTCGGAAGAACCAACCGCCTCGATACCACTTGTAGGTCCCGAATCGGGTTAAGTGAGGCGTAAGTCTAGAGGGAGGGGTGAATAGACTTCGAAAAACTTTTCGTCGGTCGGTGTGAGAGCGGATAGCTTTGATCGAGTCTCGAGTGAATCAGTTTGGTCTGATAACCAACTTACTGAACGCCAGAAAGCAGATCAGTTCGGTAACTATCAGATTAACTGATGTGTGCGGAAGCTTAAGTTTTACCCGTGTGAAAAACCAGTTTGTATAAATCAGATTCCAAGTTTTATCTTTTTAATCAGATGACAGAAATTTCAGGTCCGATCAGATCAGAAGCTTGGTGCTAACTGATCTTAACTTAGAATGTATGCGCTTTAAGATTGTGCGATGTGAGAGCGATTAATCAAAGCGATAAAAAGCACACAAGATTTATAGTGGTTCGACAAACCCGGTCCCCACGTCCACTCTTCCCTTTCACAAGGGGCACCAACTTAACCGACTTAACCGACCCGACTTAGTTTAGTGTGTTAGTCCAACACAAAGACACCAACAGATGTTTTAAGAGTTCTCACTCAACCGATCCCGAAATCAAGATTTAGAAACCCTGGATCGAATCTTGCTAAACAACTTATCCTAACTTGGGGTTTGGGTAAGATTGTTGAGGTTCCAACTATGAAATCTTTCCTTGCATGCAAAGCGCCTAAAAGCTAGATGAAAAGATTTCTTGCTAAGAACTTATGGGATGAACACAATATAAAATAAGCTTGTTGTTGTGTTCTTCGTGCGGAAATCTGACTATAGTTTGAGCTTCTTGATTATGTTGTTTGTCCAAGCATTTCCGTGTTTCACTCTGAAGTGTGATCCCATATTTATAGACCTTGAGATCAAAGAGCCGTTGGAGAAACAATTTGAATCTCGGCTATTTTAGGTAGACTTGCGGGCTTGATGTGGCGTCTTGAGAACGGCATGGCGAAAAGCGTGAATGTGTATTTTATAGCCGTTTGAGAGAGCAACATCGAATCCGCGATATCGGCTCTGTTCATCGTGTTTCTTCCTTATTGGATGGAAGACTTGCTTTGCGATGTTGTTCCTCCAACTAAGGTTGGTATTCTTCTTGTTTAGATCGCGGACGTATGATAAGATGAAACATCAATTTTCATCTTATGAGCCGACTGATCGATCTGAATCGATCGATCTACGATAAGTCTTCCGGCGCTGTTGACTTAGCTTCAACCGGCCGACTCGACTGATGTAGGTCTTCCGGTCTTATCTTCCGGAAGTCATCGATCTTCTAGTATCTGAGGTTTGAGCTTCATGACTTCATTTGAAGTTATCGACAAGATCGATTCGATCGATCTTCCGCTCGGTTTAACGTTACGCCTCATCCGGATATCGAACTTTCTTCTGATTCTTCAGATCTGACCTATACATATTGAGTTCCCCCTCAATATGTGACCTATCTATTACATCGGTTTTTCTATACAATCATTATCAACTGTCTCCTATAGCAATAATGTAAACATCGATCGATCGAATAAAAAACGACCGTCCTATTACATGTGTTTTTGGAACTTTCATCAAAACTATAAATTTCCCAACATTCCTAAAAGATTTTGGGCTGAAGCTGTCAACACTGCATGCTACTCTCAGAACAGATCCATGCTGACCAAGAGTCAAGGCAAAACACCTTATGAGCTTTGGAATGAAAGGAAGCCTCTTGTTTCTTTCTTTCGTGTGTTTGGTTGCAAGTGTTTCATACACAATAATGGTAAAGATCAGTTGAAAACTTTTGATAGTAAAGCTGATGAAGGAATATTCTTAGGATATTCTGAAGTCAGTAAAGCTTTCAGAGTTTACAACTGTAGGACTCTTATTGTGGAGGAAACACCTCATGTTGTTTTTGATGAATCTATTTGTGTTCGGAAGAAACAGAACATGATCTTAGTGAACCGACTAAGAGGATCACCAGTTAAGCTGAAAACAAAAGATAAATCATCCAATTGAACCTGAAAAAAGAAGTCACCACATTCTATGATTGGGTGACTCGGACTCGAATAAGGAAGTTCGAATGGAACTCGGGATGGTGAGCCTCGGAAAAACCAACACTCAAAGGTGACCAATCAACAGACACCGCCTCGGACTTCGGGTATGTGATGCCAATGAAGATGTGGTCACACCGAGGCAATTTCAAATCTATCGACCAAAGGAGAACAAATGTCTCGACAATGTTACGAATAGAATTTCCCCGAGGAAGATGATTCTCTTTCTCCTTTCTACATTGTTCCTCGAGTTTGTTGATTTAACCGAACTAACATTTCAAATGTTGAGGATATTATTGAAGGGGGAACATCAAGAAGGAAATGGTTAGATAGTCATCCTACAAATCAGTTGTGGGTGATCTAACTGAAGGTGTTAAGACAAGAAGGTTCCATGGTGAGAGTGCACTATTCTCTGCTTCCTTTCGGAGAAAAGAACCTGCTTGATTGGTGAAGCTCTACAAGATTCTTATTGGAATGAAATTTGAATCAATTCTCAAGGAATGAAGTATGGGAGCTAGTAGATAGACCAGAAAGGCACAATGTCATTGGAACCAAGTGGGTTTTCAAGAATAAAAGAGATGAAAACAACAACATTGTAAGAAACAAGGCAAGGCTAGTTGCACAAGGTTATTCCCAAGAAGAAGGCTTGGATTATGATGAAACCTTTGCACCGTTTGCAAGACTAGAAGCCATCAGATTGTTTCTTGCATATCTTTGCCCACATGAAGTTCACATCTATCAAATGGATGTGAAAAGTGCATTTCTAAGCGGTGTGCTTAAAAAGAAGAGGTTTATGTGGAACAACCTCCTGGTTTCAAACAAAATGACCAAGTTCTGAGTGCTCGGAAAAGCTTTGTATGGTCTTAAGCAAGCACCCAGAGCATGGTATGATACTCTTTCTCAGTTTCTTACTGACCATGGTTTTGTCAAAGGGAATGTTGATAGAACTCTGTTCAGGATAGAGGATGGGGAAGATATCTTACTACTTCAGATATATGTTGATGACATCATTTTTGGATCTCCAAACCATCAGCTGTGTGAAAAGTTTTTCAACAACGATGAAAAGCAAGTTTGAGATGTCAATGATGGGAGAGATGAATTTCTTTCTAGGACTTCAAGTGAAACAATCAAAGGAAGGAATATTCATCAACCAGGCAAAGTACACCAGAGATCTGATTGCCAAATATGGTGTACAAAATTGCAATGCATTTAGGATTCCTATGAATACTAACTACAAGATGGATCCTGATTCAGAAAGCAAATCAGTGAATCATACTGATTATAGAGGAATCATTGGATCATTGCTCTATCTCACAGCAAGTAGGCCGGATATAACATTTGCTATTGGGATATGTGCAAGATACCAAGCTAATCCTAAGACTAGTCACATGGAGGTTGCCAAAAGATACTAAGATATCTTAAGGGCACAGTGAATAGAGGATTATGGTATCGGTGACGATAACCTTGAATTAACCGGTTACTCGATCTTTGATTATGGAGGTTGTAGAATTGACAGGAAGTCCACAACAGGAACTTGTCAATTTCTAGGAAGCAAGTTGATATCTTGGTTTTCAAAAAAATGACCTCGATGTGTAACCAAAGATTAAATTTGAATACATGGTCGCAGGGAAGGCTGCGTGCACAAATTCTTTAGCTCGCATAAACAATTGAGAGATTATAAAGTTGAAGCCAATGAAGTACCAATATTTTGTGACAACAATAGTGCCATTGCTATTTCACAAAATCCGGTATTGCACACCGATGCAAGCATGTGGATATCGACATCACTTCATCGAGATCATGTCGAGAAAAAGGACATAAGGATGGAGAAAATTCATCTTGATAGGCAAAGAGCCGATATCTTGACTAAACCTTTGGTTTGAATCAAGATTTCGTGAACTTTCGAATGAATTAGGGATGTTAGAACCAGTGTATAGAATAAAACCTAAAATTTGAAGATTTTCGGATGCATGAAGGTTTTCTCGAAATTCTCTTGAGAAACTCGGATAAAATGGAAATCTTGAATCGAGTCTCAAGAAACTTCAGATTCTTGAAGGACAATACTCGGTAGTATCTTTGAACCCATTCAAGATTTTCGGTATTATCTTGACATTTTATCAAGATCGATTACTTCGAAAAGACCGATAGAGGAAATTGGTCCGAAGAAGTAAAGACTCATGCGACTCATTTATTGCTCAAGTAAAACTCAGAATCATTCAAGAATAAATACAAAACACCCGAGGAATGTTTTTGGGCGGGATCGTTTCATATTCGAAGAAGGTCTCATATCATTTAATGCTCTGCTACATTAATGACCAATGAGGATGTTTTGGCGGCTTACTTTTTTAGAGATCGTTTGGTTCAGATACCCGATTAATGGAGATTAATCTCAACCGTTGTTTCTCACCTAACCCACACGATCCTCCACAATCTCGGCTATATATACCCCTTTAAGCTATTCAAGCCAAAGGTTTATCAAACCCTTCGCTCCCAAATCCTCTGCAATCAAAAAAATCCTTTGCCCGTAAATCTCCAAACCCTAAAGCTTCAAATTCTTAAATCAATCTCTAAAATGGCCCCAACCTTGTTCGAGAAATTAGCCATAACCAACAAGCCTTGGTACGAAGTTCGTTGTCTCACTCGAAAACACAAACAACTCAAAGCCGTAAGAGGAGGCTCTGCGATATGATCCGATCAAGCAACTCACACCATCTAGTCGCAGTTTACCCGCACCAGAGTTCGCAAAAGAGGTAATCGAATTCATCTCGTAATTTGAAGATAGATGAAGAAGATGGTATGCATTCTTCGATTACCACATCACACTTAGAGCATTCGGCCAAAATACGTCGTTTTTGAGAGGATTTGTGCATAATTCCAAAAAATCAACGATGTGTTTTAACTCGTGATAGAGGAAAGGATCCCGCGATGTATATGTCGGGGGCAGAGAGCAGAGTACCTTGATAGGATTGCCGAGAATCTTGTGAAATTTGAGGCTACATTGAATAAGAGGCATCTAAAGCCACAATATCGCGTGTCGATGGATATTGTGAGCAAGTGCATCATGAGTCTTGGGGGAGTTTTGAGCAGATTAGTACCCAAGCTCGATTGATGGTCACGATCGAGGCATCTCCTACCACCGACTTCAACCGGGTCAAATTCTTAATTCAGATGGTGAAGGAGCAAGCCAAGGTCATAAAAAGGGTCAATGGGACAATCATGATGAAAGGCAAGATCCACCATGCCACCAAAATTGCTTATATTTTGGAGATGCGCCGAGAGGAGGAGGATATCTTCGCCAAATCAACCCCATTCCCTAAAACCAAAATTCTCTTCAAACCCACTCTTTGGAAGAAGGTGCCATTCGAGGAAAAGAGAAAAGAAGGTAGAATCACCTTCTGCCGGGCCGAGAAAGAGACCCAACAAACCCGGGGGAAGGTTCATTGGAGGCAAAAATGGAGCAAGGAGCAAAATTGATGAAGCGGAAGGATCTTGCTCCAAAACGCAGAAGATTGGTGGTTCTCACCGACGAAGGTAGCAGTGATTCTGAGGAGATACAACCTGAAGACAAAACCGCTCAAAGTTCGCCATTACAAGTGTTGGCTCAGGTTATCTCCAGGACACAGATCGGGAGAGGAGCGGAGTCTTCTCGAGGTGCTCGAGACATCACTCGTCTGATGATAAAATTTCTCGGGAAATTTTTAAAGAGCTCGAACCTCGAGATACCTACCTCGGCGTAGGCTCGTGATGAAGAGCTACCGTAGTAGATTCAAGATGCAGCCGTATGCATTTGTTTCAACTCCACACTCAAACCGAGGATATGCCACCAGTCCTCGTAATCCACTCTCAGATGCAACCGAGGACCTGAATGCACAAACTTCGACACTACCGGTGCTCGAGCAAATATTCTCGAGGAGCTCCAGAGTGATCTACCGCTGATCCCCAGCGTAAGCTTCTATCAACCGTAGAGCCCGAGATGGAAGAAGGGCGAGGCCGGCTAGAAGGCGAGGGAGGAGCAAGGGGGAACGGTTCATCTGACCGACACCGAGCTCAGCTATACCTCGGTCTGGCAAGATGTTTTCTTCAGATTATGGATCGATAAAGCATATCCTCAATCGCATTCTTCCCGAGATGCTGACATTGCCGTATTCGAGGGGAAGACCGTGGAATGAGGAGACAAATTTCTTCCTAACCGACTTCTCAGGTTCGAAGACAAAGCTCGATGAAAAATTCTCGATTTTGATGAGTCGGTTCGGAGGAAGCTAGCCGAGAAGAGAACAATCAAGTTGGTGCCCGGAAAATGGAGACAAATCCAAAGATGGAGATGGGGACCAACAGGGAGATCTTGAGGATCGGTCTCAAATGGAAAAAGAGACTTCTTCTTCGATCAACCTCGGATCGAAGTTAAGACTCTTCAGTACCTTTTGCACTATTAACAAATATGCCAAAGTTAATTGAAAGTACTATCTTTAATTACAATTGTCCGATCAATGACTTAGGCTCAATTGGAGTCCCGAGCTCGGGATGAAGCCGAACTCAGGATGATCAAAAGCAGACCGAGAAGGTGCGAAAGGTCACGAGATTGATCTCACTCCCGTAATGGAGAAACTTGAGAAGATTGAGCCAATGGCGATCAAAATTGCTCAGATGGAAGAAACGTTGGCCAATCAAGCTCAGACAATGGAAGGTTTTAGCCATTCTTCGAATCGGTGCGGAATACAAAACACTCGACCAATCGGATGACCTCCATGGAAGAAAAATTTGAATGCAAAGCCGAGGAGTCAACGCAGAGTTAAGTCTTTGAAATGAAACGAAGCACCGTGAATCGATCAAATTTCTAGAGGTGAAACTAGCAGAGAAAAAAATGAGGTCTTGATCAAATCTGGCATTGAGGAAATGAGCTCAATGCTCATGACCAAGATGACAGAGATGCTTAAAGATGCACTCTCTGGCCAGTTTGCCCACATATCTGAAGAACTGTCTGTGGCTAAGAACCACATCAGGAGAATGGAAGATGAGCAAGATCAGTTAGCAGGAGAGATCCGTTGTGTGAGCAAAGAGCAATTATCACATGGACCTGACTCTCTCGGACTTCTTCCAAATTACTATGCCAAGAAGGGGGAAAAGGAAGGTGAAGACCTCGGAAGTTCATGGCACGTACCTTGGAAAGAAGGCTCAAAAAGATCTTTGAAATGTACAATCTAGCCAAAGCCTTAAAAGAAGTCGGCTTTACCGAGAAATTGAAATTTGCTCAAGTGGAGAAGCCCATCTACACTGAAGTTTCGAGCAAACCATGCTTGAGGTTGCAAGAGAGAAACTAAGTGCTAGAACTAAGGTTGGAACAAGCCAAAGCTAGAGCCGAATCGCCTATGAAGAAGAAAAAAGCCTTGGGCGTTGTTCAACCTGTAAGCAAACGTCTTGAAGGCTTTAAGCCAATCCAGAGAAAGTTGATTCGATGAAGAAGATGCGTAAACCGAGTCTCAACCTCGGAAGAAAGTCTTCAACACCGAGATGCTCAAGACACTCCAAAAAGAACAAGCTTAAGAAAGTCCTTCGCTTCGATCTCGTGAGCGCTCAGGATCGAAAGAAGATAGATGAAGAGCGTAAGCCGGGCGAGTGATTTCGTGAGATTTGCGAGCAAAGAGGAAGGAACATCGAAAAGCGAAGGGCCCATCGTTGATAAATGGATGCCCATTAAACTCAACGACATGTGGGAAGAAGTGAAGAGAACCTTACGGATCAATTACGATGTTCTCGAGGAAATGGAGAGGGAAGGCTCGGATCGTAACGAAGCTTTCATTGAATATCTTTTAACCTTCTATCCAAAGTATCTCCAAGGTCGGATTAACCTTGCGGATGAAGGTGGAGTACGAATAGTAGCCCCGATCCATATTCCTATCCTCCTCCAAGACTTGGTAATGGCTTGGTAAATGAGAAGGCCATTACGCAAAGAAATTGCTCAATATCTTTGGTCGGTTAGGATTAACGAGGAACAGCCGGACATCATCAAAGAGAGGAATGAGTCAAGAAAAGATTTTTTTGAATGTTCAACTCCGGAGGTACCAAATGATGAAGTGGAAAATGAAGCAAACCAAGAGCGAATCAAGATCAAGACAAGAAGAACTCGGAAGACTCAGTAATCTTTAAATTTTGTCTTTTTGATTTTGTTTGATAAATTCATTAATGTCTGAAAAAGTATACTTATCATCAATGAAGATTTATCATTATGCTCAAAAGATAATATCTCATTATCTTATTTACATGTCTTTATTTTGATATGCTGAATGAATGTCTCTAAACTGATTGTATGCTGATAAGAGGGAAATTGTTTAAGTATTTGGTAATGAACTAGTTAAAGAGATTCATTACTGAAGAAATTTGATATATGATTAAACCGTTTGAGAAACTCTGAAATTGTTGGGAGATTCTCTGATCTAAGAAATAGTTGGGAGACAACCAATCTTGTAATAGGATAAACTGAAACCTGAGTATAGGTTATATATTTGTAACAAGATAGGTTTTGGCATCATCAAAAAGGGGGAAATTGTTGGGAGATGAATTTAATAAAAGATTATATGATTTTGATTAAGATCCCAAAACCCCTAAGTATGACATGTTCAGAATGATCTTGATAGTTGAGTCGATTCGAGTTATTAGAGTATTCAGGATGTTATCTGCAAAATGTATAGTCAGCAGATATAGTTCAGGATAGGTTCTGAAGTCTCTGAAGATTCAAAGATGAAATCGAGAATCAAGACTCGATATATCGGTCGATATAAATTTAAAGACTCAGAAAACTCTGAAGACGCAAGACTAAAGACTGAGAAACTGAAGATCAAGAATATTTGAATCTTGCACAATAATGCGAAGACTCGATAATGTCTTAAAGCTCGATATGAACTGAATGATCCGAGGCACTGAATATATCTATCTGAAGGATGCAATACTGAGAGAAACACAATGCCTTAGAAAGATAGATATTGCCAAGACATTCAAATCTGGATAAAAGGAACTAAGTCGAAGTGTTGTTAAGGTTATATCAAACTCGAGTTTGTAACCAAAAAGAGCCGATTGAAGGTGTCTACCTTTAATCAAGACAAAAAAAAAAGAGGAAGACGACATCGCACCATCTCGACAGCGACAAGCCAAAAAAGATGTCGGATGTCACGAAAGTTCCGATTACAAAAAAATGAAGACCCCGGTTACATGAAAGGCGATTGCCTAGAAAGTGTTAGGGAGTTTCGGACCTAAATATAGCCGTTTCACACACCATAAGAGGAACTCACGGGTTATCTCTCCAACGGATAGTTTTCAAGAGTAACCTTGGTGTATGCCTAGAAATACTTGGTGACCCTCTACATTGTAAGGTGACGGAAATTTATACGCAACTCAAGAGCTCGAACTTATTCTTGCAAAAAGTAAAAGCACTAAAATACCTTGAATTTCCCAAGTGCTTCTATATTGAAGAGAGCTCACTTTACTAAGCCTAGCTTGATAAGATTTATCCAAAGCTTAGTCGAGATATCCTAAACCTTTGCATTGTGCTTCATTGTAAAGGATATCTCATCCTAGTTGGAAACCAACCAAGAAACCCCAAACCCTTGAGAAGGTAGTTGGAGTGTGTTTGTTGGTGAGTAGAGTTGTAAAGAGTTAGTAAACTACGCGGAGTAGTCGAGAAAAACTCTAGAGGAGAAGTTAGTAAGCTTCGTAGGTAGTCCGAAAGCTTGTGTGTGATTGAGTAAGTAAACTACGGAGGTAGTCGAAAAACCTCAAGGTCGGGTTGAGTAAGTAAACTACGTTGGAGTAGTCGAAAAAACTTCAGGGGAAGTTGAGTAAGTAAACTACGAGGTAGTCGTAAAGCTCGGGTTGATAGTGAATTTCTCTGAAGAGTCGGAGAGAGTGGACGTAGGAGCTTGAGTCTCTGAACCACTATAATTGCTGTGTTCTTTATTGCTTTCCTTATCTTTGCTTATCTGTTGCATTGACCTGATTTTGAAAGCATACTTTTCACTGATATTCAGTTGGAATCAATCCACTGAAGTTGCATAAGTGAATCACAAAATTAATCACTATTTCATAAAGGGAAGGTTTTTTCAAAGAAAGCTTAAAAACGAGTATAATCTAAGGGCCAACCATTACAAGACGATCGAGTAGCTAGAAACAGATAGTTATCAAACCGAACTCTCTTCTCGAGGATTCAAGGCTAGTTATCGATCCAAGCAACTTTCGGGATCTCCTGACACTCGAGATTCGGTTGGGATTATCTCGAGGTATCCGGAAAGCATTTCGGGATCAACATCTCGATAGACTTTGACTTCGAGCGATCTCATTGCTTCTCGAAACCTAATCTTGAGGATTATCGACCCAAAGCTAACCTCGAAGAAAAAGTTTTAAAATCACTGAACACGTGTATTCCCCCCCCCCATACACGTGTAAGACTCGTTTTCACCGGGACCAACATTACTGATTTTTGCTCTAAGTTTGGTATTCAAGATGAGACATCACCGCAAGAACGCCTACAAATGGAATGGAGAGCGGAGGAGAAAGAAACACTCAAAGAAAGCCGCTCGCCGCGATGTTAGCTAAACATGCAATACCAAGCCGTTTAAAGGCGAGCTATCAATCTTGCATGCCATACTCGAATTGCATGTCTTTTTGACTAAGGCTCACTACAAAACACCCTATGAACTGTGGAAGGGCAGAAAACCTCGTGTTTCTTACTTCCATGTTTTTGGGTGTAAGTGTTTCATACACAACAATGGGAAGAGTCAGTTGAAGACTTTTGAGGCCAAGTCGATGAGGGTATATTCTTAGGATGTTCCTCATCTAGCAAGGCTTTTCGAGGTTTACAACAAAGAACCCTAGTTGTGGAAGAAACACCCCATGTAGTCTTTGATGAAACATCTTCTAACAAGAGAAATCGCCTCGAACAAAGTACCGGATCAACCAATTTTGATGCTCGAAAAAATGGATCACCTAACGATCAAGGAAAAAGGATCGAGAACTCGTAAAGATATACATTCGGATCTAGGCGATTTCTTTGGGGCGGATGAGTTACTTTACGGGTCTACAAGTTAAACAAAGTACGAAGGATATTCATCTACCAAGCAAAAGTACACTAGGAGTTTACTGGCTAAGTTTGGAGTTCAACACTGTAAGGAAGCCAGAATTCCTATGTTAACTGGATTCAAGATGGATCCAGATGAGGATGGTCAGAAAACCAATCAGAAAGAATATAGGGCTCTCATTGGATCTTTACTATACCCGATCGTCGCCAGACCGGATATCACTTTTGGCAAAAGAGGTGTATGTGCGGTTTCGTGCAAATCCAATGCAAAGCCACCTAGAAGCAGCTAAGCGGATTCTTAAGTATCTGAAGGGGACAGTAAACCTTGGTTTATTTTACCCATCAGATGATAATCTAGAGCTTAGTGGGTATTCTGATTCTGATTATGGAGGTTGCAAGATTGACAGGAAGTCAACCTCAGGAACATGTCAGTTTTTAGGAAGTAACCGATCTCGTGGTTTTCAAAAAGCGGAGACATCGGTTGTGACATCTACTAGTGAAGCGTAATATATGGTTGCGAGGTCGTTCGCTTCTCCCAAATGCTCTCGCTTAGTCGTGGTGGGGATTATAACATTGTAGCTAAGAATGTACCTATATTATGTGACAGTAATAGTGTTATTGCAATCACTCAGAATCCTGTTCTACATACAAGATGCAAGCATGTGGATGTCAGACACCATTTTATAAGAGATCATGTTGAAAAGAAGAATATCAGAATGGAAAAGATTCATACTGATATACAGAAAGCTGATATTCTAACCAAGCCACTACTAGCTGAGATCGATTCGAGAGAATTATGCAATGAGCTAGGGCTTCTGGATCTTGGAGAAAAAGCACCTAAAATGCTTGATGGACTGATCTCCAGAACCAGCTGGTTAAGAGACTAACCAGGTTAAGATGAATCAATTGAGTTTGGTATCTCAACTGATCAGAAGATCAGTCAAGGAACTGATATGAGAAGACGATCAGATTTACGGATTATCAGATTAAATGAACTGATCAGATTAAAGGATTATCTGATTAAATCAGTTTGGTTATTTCACACTTTGTAAGTCGATTAAGCTGATAATTCAACAAGCAAGGATTCACAAGATTAAATCTTACATCGCATAAGAAAATAGGAAATTTACACAACAATGGAATAATAGAAATTTTCATTGATAAAGACCCGAAGGTCAGATTTACATTACAAGTTACAAGTACAAAAGGACCCGGAGGTCAGTAGATAAACCCTAAACCCTAAACCTAACCCTAGAAGAGGGGGAGAGAGAGAGATTTTAAGATTTGATGCTCTCATTTTCCCCCACTTAACAAGGCTTTGAAATAATCCTAAAAGCCACCCTCAGAGCTTCGGAGTTAGGAGCGAGAGCGGCGTTGAAAGGATTTCTAAGCCAGAGCCCCTTAGACCTGAAATCAATGGGCTCTCCAACAGTTAAATGGGACACAAGTGCCAAGAAAGTGATACAAAGATCATATGGGCACATGTGTCGATGCAAAAAAAAGAGTTGATATCGTAGAGATCACCGTTTTATCCCCGATCAAGACCGTATATCAAACTCATGTTTTATATCAGACTGAGTCTGTTGATGCTAATTCCGTCATCTCGATAGACACACAAGGTGTATTACGGTTAGGAGAAGTGTCTTCTCGATTCTGACAATGAGATCCGGCGCCTCTCAGGTAGAGAAAGCTTAGCAACAATTGAATGTGTAATAAGGGACACACAGGGTTGATTTGAGAAGCTGAAATCATTGAAAAATGGGTAAAGGTTTTTGCCGGAAGTTTCACCGGAAATAAGGGTTCACCAGAATGCATGATTTTACAAAGAAGATAAGTATGGTGAATGGATTATGTTGTGTAAATCATTGGTCCAATTTATAGAGGCCAAGCAAGGGTGAAAATGCAAATTTGATTTCTCAAAACCTTTTAGAGAAATCTGCATCACAAGGACAGCGTGTAGGGAACACGCGACTGGTAATTGGATAAATTTACGGTAATTTGACATTACGAAGTATCCAGACTACTATATCACATGTCAAATCGTGCCGACTTAGGGAATCGAGACTACTATTCAATTCTTCAAGAACTAAGTTTTGGCGGTAACACTTATCCCAAGAATTGGCTTGGTCTGAGTAGAATCAGATTAGGTCAACTGAAATCTGATTAAATAAGAGACTGATCAGATGAGGAAGATCAGTTGAGTATGATACCTCAACAAATCAGATATATCAGTCAATAAGAAATCGAAATAACAATTTGAAGGGAACTTCAACCGTAATTTAGGAGGATCAGAAAAGGAAAATCAGACGCAAAGTGAAGCGGATCAGTTGAAAAGGACAGTTGGGAAATTATAAGGATTAGGCAGAAAACTAAAATCAACAAGTGGTATCAGAGCAGGGGTTCAAAAGTTCACTAGATTTTAATGTGAACACTGAACTGATCTTTTTTGTTAAAACCCATTTAGTTTAAAATGCATATTATTTATAAAATTCATGGAGGTTGACAATCAGATGTAGGAAGAGTTGTCCGAACCACTATAAAAATATGTGTGTTCTTATTTGCTTTCATATTAACTGTCATACATACTTTAGCAAATCTGCATAACACATTAGAAAAAAAAAAAATTTAAGTCACCTCCCATTGAGATTTTACGAGTTTTAAATCGGGTTTTTCGGGACCAACAAGTGGTATCAGAGCAGGGGTTCAAAAGTTCACTAGATTTTAATGTGAACACTGAACTGATCTTTTTTGTTAAAACCCATTTAGTTTAAAATGCATATTATTTATAAAATTCATGGAGGTTGACAATCATCTTCTCATCATTTTTTTAATGCATCAAATGTTCTTCATTATTTCACTTGTTTAACTAACACTGTTTTTTCTCGTATATTTTTATTGTTAGTTAGTTTTGGCATCATTATCAAAAATGGGGAAATTGTTGGGATATTTTAGTTTTGATGAATTATGCCAAAACATTATCAACTTGTGTTATTTAAGTTAATCTACAGATAACAAGTTGAGGGGGAACAAGTTAAGGGGGAACTCATGAAATCGCATTTAAGATGATCGAGATCGACGAGGATCTGACGAGGCCGATCGAGATCGGATGAGTAGGATGAGTTCCGAAAAACCGATGAAATTTGAACAAGAAGAAACATGCTTGATTTTTGAAGAAGAAATCGCGTCTGATCGCGTCGATTTCTTGAATCTGGTGACTGATGTCTTGACCATGTCTGGTGACTGATCTGTTGACCCGATCTGGTGACTGATCTGCTTGACCCGGAGATCTGGTGACTGATGTTCTTGACCCGAGTCTGGTGACGTCGTCTTGACCCGAGATCTGGTGACGATCTGCGGCTGATGTTGGCGGCGGATCTGGTGACGATATTCTTGACGGAGTCTGGTGGCGTCTTTGTGACGGTCTGGTGACTGATCTTCTTGACGGATCACAGTTGACGGAATCTTCTTGACTGATGTCTTGATCTGATCTGCATCTTGTCGAATCGATGCAATCTGCGGACCAGTTCTCTGAGACGAATTCTACCCAGTGAAATGCATATGCGAATCAACGACCTTGGAATCGGAAAATTTGAGCGGTAATAAAGGCGAAATTTGAAATCGGTCAGATTAGACACCTGGTGGCCAATGAGAAGATGACAACACACATATTGATGTGACATAAAGTTGCAAGGAAAAGTGCAAAAAAAAAAAAAGAAAAGTTTGGAAGTTATTAGTATGGATTTGAATATTACTTTCCAACGGTAATATTTAAATCCACACTATAAATACATTGCACTATCTTCAAAAAGAAGATAATGGAGGATCCGCAAAGTGAAATTAAAGCCAAATATTCAAGCAACTCCATTCATAGAACACAGAGCAAGAAATACACACGATATTCAAAAGTGTTCTACCCTAGATCTAAGCACAAATGCTATATCCTAAGCTTAGAGAGATTTTCCCATCCTTAGCATTGAGGCTAAACAAATGTAAGGAAAATCTCAACCTAGTTGAAACCAAACAAACCTTACCCAAATCGATCGGTTAAGTTTGTAGGTGAGTGTGAACTTCGAAACATCTAGCAATCCCGAAAGGGAGGGTAGGTGATCCCGTGAGGGTGATAAGTCCCGTTTGAGTGAGAGCTCGGTAAACATCTAAGCAATCCCGAAAGGGAGGGTAGGCGATCCCTTAGAGGGTGATAAGTCCCGTTTGAGTGAGAACTCGGTAAACATCTGTTGGTTAAGTTGGTGCCCCATGAAGGGAAGAGTGGATGTAGGACGAGTTGTCCGAACCACTATAAAAATATGTGTGTTCTTATTTGCTTTCATATTAACTGTCATACATACTTTAGCAAATCTGCATAACACATTCGAAAAAAAAAAATTTAAGTCACCTCCCATTGAGATTTTACGAGTTTTAAATCGGGTTTTTCGGGACCAACAAGTAGGATAAGATCTGATCATGGAAGAGAATTTGAAAACAGTTTGTTTACTAATTTTTGTGAAAAGAAAGGTATTTTGCAAGAGTTTTCTTCACCTAAAACTCCTCAACAAAATGGAATTGCTGAAAGAAATAATAGAACTTTGCAAGAAATGACAAGAGTTATGCTAACCTCAAAAAGTCTTTCTAAGAAATTCTGGGCTGAAGCTTTGAATACTGCTTGTCACATTGTGAATAGAGTCTATATTCATTCTGGTAGTAATTGTACTCCTTATGAGATTCTGAATAACAAGAAACCAAATTTGAAATACTTTCATGTGTTTGGTTGTGTTTGTTACATTTTGAATGATAGAGATCAGTTGCACAAGTTTGATTCGAAGAGTGATAAAGGATTTTTCTTAGGATATTCTAAGAATAACAAGACATATAGAATCTATAACTTGAGAACTGATACAATGCAAGAATCTGTAAATGTGGTTTTTGATGAACTTGCAAGTCTTGCAGGTAAAAGTGCTGAAGATAATGTATCCGATTTGATAGAAGTATCCAGAAATACTAATGACACTGAAGATAGTAAAAATGTTGATCAGAATCAGAATGTTCCTTAAACATCTGATGCAACATTACCTGTCACATCCCGATTTTTCGTAGGCCAAATATGCATAAATTTTCTAAGAATTTACAGCGGAAAGCGGAAAAATAAAGTAAATAAGAATATAAAGATTCAAAAATTTTTCATCGAAATGTGACTAAAATTTACAATACAATTTAAATTTAAATGCTAATACTAATAAATCAATATGAAAGTAATTTTCCTCAAGATACATCCACCGTCCCTCCACCGCACTCCTTCTTAATCTAAAAATGTTAAATGTATGGTATGAGCAAAACCCCTAGCTCAGTGAGGTTACCTTATCAAGATTAAATATAACATACTAATAAAGTGTTCATCCACAAATAATCATGTCATTCAAAGCTTTTCATCATAATTATGGACAATTATTAAATTATGTTTAATGGTTTCCCCAAGGATCTCTTTGCAATCCCACTGGGTCTCCCGAAGACCTCTTTCCAGTCCTGGGCCATGTGCACGGCAGTTCCCCCAAAGACCTCTTTGCAGTCTATAGGTTCCCTGAGGACCTCTTTGCAATCCCGGGCTATGTGCACGGCAGTTCCCCCAAAGATCTCTTTGCAATCTTACTGGGTTCCCTGAGGACCTCTTTGCAGTCATGGGCCTCTTTGCAGCCTCTGGCCTTTCGTAACTTTCTTTTTACAATAATCTTATAATTTCATATCATCAAATCACGCCCAAGTAAATAATTTATCATATACATCACGCCATATTATATTGCACATAAACAATTTATTCATACGAAAAATTTAATAAAGACAAAGAAACCACACCTTAAATTCATGTCATGGATGCAGATGCATGCAATTAAATAGCTTTAATCATTGTTGCGAAAAAGCTCTGGAGTTTTGAAAAGTATGAAGAAATATTTTTCTGTGTGTTTTGATTTTATGAAAAGATACCTCTATTTATAAGCAAGAAAATATATTTTCTAGTGAAATCTTGAGATTTGATTCTTGTAGAAATAAAAGTTTCAAAGATATTTTCGTAAAATATAATTTAATAGTTAAATAAATAGATTTAAAATAATTATTATTTTAAATAAAAAGAAACATGCTAACCGATTTTTTAAATAAAATAGTAAAAGGATTGGGAATTGCTTTCTGCCAAAATAAAATAAAGAAGGGATGCGTGGGGCTTTGCTTGGAACACAAATTCAAAGCCCGTACCCTTATTTTAAAAATAAATAATCTTGATATTGGAATTTGGGCTTAAGAAACTCGTCTTGTATATATGAGAAAGAAATTGAAGATTCTTAAAAGAAAAGATAGAGATTTAAATTTCGTGTATATTTTATAAAAGATATTCGATAAAATTGGTAGAGAATTTTGTATTAGATAAATATCTTTTGTAAATATTGAAAGATGGACTTGAAATCTTAAAAGTATTAGAAAAATATCTTATTAAAGTTTTCATAAAAATATTACTGACTTGAAATTTACGGGGTGTTACATCCTACACCCCTTAAAAATATTTCCGTCCTCGAAAATCAGTTGTTAATCGATAAAATATGCTTTCACGTGTAAAATTTTGAAATAGGCATGTAATGAATGTACTTTATAGCATGATTGTAGAATAAAATCACTTTGAACTTAAAAATTGAACTTTAGCATGTGATGCATGTACAATATATCATGTGATCATCTTTTCCATGATCAAATTGTAAAATAGCTTATAAACTTTCATGTCATACCTTGAAGTTGTAGCAGTGGGAGGTGGATATCGTAACATATACTCAATAATGCATGTTTAAAATTCTTTTGGAAATATTTTTTCTTGGCATCAAAAGTAAGAGATTTTTCTAATTTAACAAGTCTACAAGGACGTAGACCTGCTCTGATACCACTCTGTCACATCCCGATTTTTCGTGGCCAAATATGTATAAATTTTATAAGAGTTTGCAGCGGAAACAAAAATAAATAAATTTTCACTTTCAAAATTTGTCTAAGAGATGTGACCAAAATTTAAAATACAATTTAATTTAAATACTAATACTAATAAATCAACATGAAAATATTTTTCCTCAAGATACATCCACCGTCCCTCTACTCTGTCACATCCCAATTTTCGTAGGCCAAATATGCATAAATTTTATAAAAATTTGCAGCGGAAAGCGGAAAGAAATAAATTTTCACTCAAAGATTCAAAGTTTTTCTAAAAGAGATGTGACTAAGATTTAAAATACAATTTAAATTTAAATGCTAATACTAATAAATCAACATGAAAATAATTTTCCTCAAGATACATCCACCGTCCCTCCACCGCACTCCTTCTCAATCTGTAAAATGTTAAATGTATGGTATGAGCAAAACCACTAGCTCAGTGAGGTTACCTTATCAAGATTAAATATATCATACAAATAAAGTGTTCATCCACAATTAATCATGTCAATTACAAATTATCACATAAAGCTTTTCGTCATAATTATGGACACTTATTAAATTATGCTTAATGGTTTCCCCAAGGATCTCTTTGCAATCTCACTGGGTCTCCCGAAGACCTCTTTGCAGTCCCGGGCCATGTGCACGACAGTTCCCCCAAAGACCTCTTTGCAATCTTACTGGGTTACCTGAGGACCTCTTTGCAGTCCCGAGCCTCTTTGCAGCCCCTGGCCTTTCATAAATTTCTTTTTACAATAATCTTATAATTTTATATCATCAAATCACGCTCAAGTAAATAATTTATCAAATACATCATGTAATATTATATTGCACATAAACAATTTATTCATACGAAATATTTTAATAAAGATAAAGAAACCACACCTTAAATTTATGTCGTGGATGCAGATGCATGCAATGAAATAACTTTAATCCTTGTTGCGAAAAAGTTCTGGAGTTTTGAAAAGTATGAAGAAATATTTTTCTGTGTGTTTTGATTTCATAAAAGGAGACCTTTATTTATAGAGTGAAAAATATAATTTTATTATTGAAAATTGGGATTTGAATTTATCTCATGAAAATCTTGAGATACTTTTGTAGATAGAGATAAAATTTGCAAAACATATCTTTGATCAAATCTAATTTAATAAAAACAAAAAGTTAGACTTTCAATAATAATAATAATAATAATAATTTGTTAAATAAAGAGAGGAGATGACGCCCGGCCGAATTTTGTTAATAAGATTTGGTATAGAGTTTGAGTACTCCACAACGTGAGTTTTAATTTCTACATCTGAGATAGTAAAATGTTGATCAGAATCAAAATGTTCCTTCAACATCTGATGCAATATTACCCAAAAGTTCAAATACTGAAAATCTGTCACAAGATTCACAGTATCCAAAACATTTGGTTCCCTCAACAAAGATAATGAAAAGTCATCCATCAGACCAGATCATTGGAGAAGCTACCACTGGTGTATAAACTAGAAGAAGAATGGGTATTCATATCAATAACCTTGTAAGATCAGTTTGCATGTCATCCATATGCAATCAGGTAACTTTTGAGTGTTATCATTTTGAAATTGAGCCTAAAAATGTGAAAGAAGCTCTTGATGATGAAAATTGGATAAATGCTATGTATGAAGAGCTTAATCAGTTTGAAAGAAATGATGTTTGGACACTTGTACCTAGACCTAATTCTGATATTAATGTCATAGGAACAAAGTGGATTTTCAAAAATAAAACTGATGAATCTGGTAATATTGTGAGAAATAAGGCTGATTGGTTGCTCAAGGATATACTCGGATTGAAGGAATAGACTTTGATTAAACATTTGCTCATGTTGCTAGAATTGAATCTATTAGATTACTTCTTGCTACTGCATGTTTTATTAACATTAACTTACATCAAATGGATGTTAAAGCTGCTTTCTTAAATGGTATTCTGGATGATGATGCTTATGTTGAACAACCTAAAGGTTTTGAAAATCTGGAATTTCCTAATCATGTTTACAAGTTAAAGAAAGCTTTGTATGGTCTAAAATAAGCACCTAGAGCTTGATATGGTAGACTTACTGATTTCTTACTTGAGTTTGGATTTTTGAGAGGTGAAGCTGATAGAACCTTGTTCATTAAAAATTCTGAGAATGATATCATGGTTCCTCAAATATATGTTGATGATATTGTATTTGGTTCAACTAGTAATGATATGCTTGAGAGTTTTGTTAAAGAAATGACATGTACCTTTGAAATGTCCATGGTTGGAGAACTGAATTTCTTTTTAGGTCTTCAAATCAAACAAATGAAAGATGGTATTTTCTTTTCTCAAAACAAATATGCTAAGAATTTGGTGAAAAGATTTGGTCTTGAAACTGCTAAAACTATGAAAACCCCTATGGGTTCAACTCAAAAGTTGAGTAAAGACTTGATTGGAAAAGATGTTGATCCTACTTTGTATAGATCAATGATTGGAAGTCTTTTGTACTTAACTTCTAGTAGGCCTGATATTATGTATAATGTATGTCTTTGTGCTAGATATCAAGCTAATCCTAAGTAATCACATCTTAATTCTGTGAAAAGAATTATAAGATATGTAGCTGGAACATGTGATCTAGGTATTTGGTACTCAAAGGATACTAATTGTTCTTTAGTTGGCTATAGTGATGCAGATTGGGCAGGTGATTGTGATGACAAAAAGAGTACTAGTGGATGATGTTTCTATATGGGAAACAACATTATATCCTGGCAAAGTAAGAAACAGAATTGTGTTTCACAATCTACAGTTGAATCTGAATATGTTGTTGCTGGAAGTTGCTGCACTCAACTGCTTTTTCTTAGAAAGATGTTCGATGATTATGGGTTGAAAAATGGTATTTTGACTGTTTATTGTGATAATACTAGTGTTAACAATATTTCCAAGAATCCTGTGCAACATTCTTTGACTAAGCATATAAATATAAGACATCACTTTATAAGAGATCTTGTAGAGAAAGAAGTTGTGAAGTTAGAATACATTTCTACAAAAAAACAGCTTGCTGATATTTTTACAAAAGCCCTTGATAATGAGAGGTTTTCTTTACTTAGAAAATCTCTTGGTCTTTGCTATATCTGAACATAAACACTAGATGTTGTAACAAATGTTTCACAACATTTGAAGCAACATTGTGGTTCTGATAACGTGTTTATCTGTTGTTTTGCTTATGTTTGAACTTTAAATGATAGTATTATGATCTTATTGTTGAATCATGGTTTAGATACAGAGTCCTGGGCATATATCTCTTAAATGTATTGAAAAATAAAGCACAACTTAGATGTGTAATCACTGAGTAACTACGGGACACGGAGCTCGCTACTACGATGTTCTCTTTTCAAAAGGTGATTAAATATACATCCATATTTGTTCACAATCCATTGAGTAACTATGGGGCACGGAGCTCGCGACTACTATGTTCTCTTTTGAAAAGATGGATCAATGTGAACATGTGTTTATAAGAAAATTAAAAATATGCAACACTTTGATGATGAATTTCATGCAAAATTGAGTGTTGAGATATATGTGTGCCGACATTTTGTGAAACCTTAAATGATTCGAACTTTATCTATCATACATAATTTAATTAATGTTCTAATTAAGTTAAATTCGCGGTTTAAATCACATTATTCAAACTGATTTTGTGTTTATTTAAGTTGGATATGGTTCTTTTGTTTTCAAAAATGTTTTTGGCGGATCCTACACAATCACACGATCACACTTACCTTAGTGGGTAGTTATTTTATCCCATTTTTGGTCGGTTTCTGAGGTGGTTTTGTGTAATAACCTCCGAGTTCCTCTCTACTTAAGGTAGATTTAACTGTGTTGTTCATTACTGAAAGCTGAAAACTTTGTTGTTGCACATAAGAATCGAGGTTTGTGTTGATTTTATTGTGTGTTATTTCATTTTTTGGTCATATACTATACTTTTCCCTCCTATTTTCTCATTGCATTATTTTATTTGCCTTTGCTTTAATCTGATTGGACAGAAAAAGGGTAGGATGGCTGATAAACCAAACCCTTCGGGCTTCTCTCATCATTCACTCAAACACGCGAGCCCTTCATTTACAGAAAACCCTCCTTTACTCCTTCTTCACCAGAAAATTCAAACCCTTTGAATCTTCTTGCTGAAATGGCCGCTCAAAATCCAGAGTATGATTCCACTAATGTTGGTGGATCATCGTCTTCATCCGTACCAAAACCCACTCCGTACGAATTTCCTGAAGATACCCCTCAATCTCTGATTCGAATGATCATCGAACAGATGCTCGAGAAAAATCCTCCCATTCTTCCTGATGTTTTTGTTGGCAAAAGACAAGTTAACGTTAATGACTTTGTTGATCTTTCTGCTAAACCCTTAGCCACATAAATTCCTGATGAACCTTCTCCAAAACCTGTTGAAAACCCTGGTCAAACGACCGATGTTGAGATGGACAAAGTTGATTCCTCTGATTCTGAAGAAATGGGGGAGAAACTCAAGAACATTCGGTTGAGAAAGAAGCAATTGAATCCAAAAAGAGGTGGTGGAAAATGGGGAAAGAGGAGAGTCTCATAGAGGAACCTTGGAAAGAAAGTAGATTACACTGGAAAACGTCCTAAGAGGACTGATGGTGGTGTTGATGATCCTATTATTGTAGAGGATTCAGATGAAGAAATGGTTGTTCCAGATGTTCCTGTTGCTGAGCCAAAAGACTCAGATGATGACTTAACCTTGGAGGAATTGATGGCAAAGAAAGGGAAACGAACCAAAAGGAGAAATGAACCATCTGTGAATGCTGCTTCCGATGCTGCAAAACCATCTGAGAATGTTGAAAGAGATGATTATGAGAGAGAGGAATCTGAGAAAGATGAAGCTGAGACAGATGAGTCTGAGGAAGATGACCCTGAAGAAGATGATGAAGCTGATGTACAGGAAGATGAGCCTGTTGACAATCAAACTGATGATGAGTTTGATCAACTCTTTGATTAGGTAATGGATTCTGACTCTGACTCAGATGATAAGGTTGAGCATGATAGAAAATCTGTTGTTGTTAAATCCATACTTAAGAGATTCATTGTAGATGGAAGGATAATCAAAATGCTTGATTTTGAAGCTCAAAATATGATAGGTTTTCTTGAGAGTAGATCTTTGTTACATGCTCTACAATATGCCAAACAATATTATGTTGCTTGGGTTGCTGAATTTTATGCGAATTTGAAGAAGAGTTGTGGGAATAGGCAGTCTACAAATTATGGGAAAGTAAGGTTTAAATACAATGTTGTTACCATTACCCCTAGGATTATAAACATCTTTCTGAAAACTAGACAAATTGAAGATGATTCTGGAGAATTGGACATAGGGGAAGTGATGTCTGTCATCACTGGTGGTATACATTCTGTATGGACTTTACAATTTTCTACTGCAAAACTGACCTCTTTATACTCTGTGATGCATAAGCTGCTAGTCTCTAATTGGTTGCCTTCCAAGAATTCTACTGTGTTGTTGGGATATTTTAGTTTTGATTATTTATTCCAAAACATTATATATTTATCAACTTGTATTATTTAAGCTCATTTTTACAGGTAACAAGTTGAGGGGGAAGTGCAACTTAAGGAGGAACTGATCTTAAGTCTCCAGAAGAAAATAGGCCGGAGGTCAAAATGGTCCGAGTGAAAATAGGCTTGAAGAAAATTGGCCTGAATGGAAGAAGGCTGAGTCCAAGATCACTGAACGTCAGATGGCCTGAATGCTGAAATCCTGGATGCTGAAATGCTGAAATCCTGAGTACTGGAATCCTGATCCTGAGTGCTGGAATCCTGATCCTGAGAGCTGAATGCTGATTTCAGAAGGCCTGAATGCTGACGTGGACCAATCAGATGAGGTTAAAAAGCCTGCCAAAAAGCTGCAGAAATTACAGAATAGTATGGATTTGAATGTGACTTTCTCCAACGGTAACATTCAAATCCACACTATAAATACAAGTTCTTCCATCATATTAAGTGTGGAAAAATGCTATCAAACCAAGAGCCATATCTTCAAGCATTTCCACCATAGAACACAAATTTGTAGATATAAAAAATATATTCAAGAGTGTTCTAAACCCAATCTAAGGCACACATGATATATCCTAAGCTTAGAGAGATTTTCCCAACCTTAGCATAAAGGCTAAACAATTGTAAGGGAAAATCTCAACCCAGTTGGAGACATCACCAAACCCAAACTCCATTCTTGAGAGAGAAGTAGTGGTTAAGTGAGGTAGTTGAAGAGGCAATCCCGTGGAGGGTGATAAGTCCAGAGGCGAACCCGTGAGGGTGATAAGTCCAGTTTAGAGGCGAACCCATGAGGGTGATAAGTCCCGAGAGTGAGAACTCATTAAACATCTGTAAGAAATCCCGCAAGGGAGGGTAGGCAATCCCGTGGAGGGAGATAAGTCCCGTTGAGTGAGAGCTCTATAAATATCTGGTTGTACTGTGTTGACTAACACAATAAACTAGTCGAGTGAGTTGAAGGAATTTCCCTACGGATTAGGGAGAGTGGACGTAGGAGCTTGAGTCTCCGAACCACTATACTTTGTTGTGTTCTTTATTGATTTATGTTCTTGTCATGTGCAAATGCTTAATAACAAGCAAAGCAATTCTTGTAAGAAGAAAGATTTTTTTTTTAAAAAGCCACATTTTTCCCCCATCCCCTTTTTCATAAAATTAAATTATTTTTTCGGGACCAACATGTGTTAACCAAGGAACATGCATTCTTGTTGTACAAGAATGTGCTCCTAAACAAGTTCAACATGGGTCAAATCATATTTGACAACATTGTATCCTATGCTGGTAAACACTCTAAAGGAAACATTCTGCCATATCCAAGCTTGATATGTCAACTCTTGGATAGACTGGAGTTTGAGAGACCTAGAGGTGAGAGGATCAGTGGTTATATGCCAAGTTTGGGTATCTCACATGTACTGAGGTCTGAAAACCGCACTTTTGATCTACCTTTGGAAGATGCTACACAGCAAGACAAAAATGTTGCCCATCCTGTTGGCAACATTCCTTATACAGTAACCAAAAGACATGGTACACCCTCTGTTCATTTTACAAATTGTTTCATTACTGATCAAATTCAATCCATCCAGCGGAATATAGATGCTCTACTTAAACATCAAACCTTCTGGAGAAACCTGCTTTCTACTCCAACAGGGGGAGGATCAGCTGATGATGGTCCTGATGATGATGGTAATGATGGAGCTGGTCCATCTGGCCATGCAGGTAAGAAGGATGATGTACCAGATGATTGTAATAATGTTGCTGAGGATGATGATGGTGTTGCTGCACAAGATGATCAAAATGATGCTGAAGACAGAGAGGTTGAGGATGTTGTACAAGATGCTGTGAATGAGGCTGTGGAGGATGCAGTGAATGATGTACTCAATGATGCTGCTGCTGAACAAGTTGTTCCTGATCCTGCACCAATTGACCCTACAACTGATGATAGCACTGATGAAGATCTGAGAAAGACTCCAGACAGGGAGAACATGTCTCCTGAGAGTATTGCCTTGCTTGATGAGAGACAATTGGTGAACAGATTCAACACAGGGTGAGTTTTTGATGTATGGGGGAGCATTTGCAGATTATGGAGATGCAGCCATTCCAATGGCCCAGTCCTTCCCTATACTTCACTTTAAAAATTCCTTTCTGTATTGCAATCTTTTATTTACTGCTCTTTACTTTATGAACTCTGTTAATGGACAATTAGTTGATAGGTTTATGTTTCTGTCATTTAATTTATGTTGGATATTTTTTGCCTAAGTACACTGCTGATGTACTTAGTGCTTGTGTTGGTTGTTTATTTTTAAATTATGATTTGGTTGAATAGTAGTTGTTCTCTGAATGTCTATTATTTGTTTCTTTCCTGACACAAGTTCATATGTTTTTTTAACATCAGGTGTGTTGTAGTAGAAAGGCCAAATTGGGGGAGTTTATTGATGTTGCACGGATGTTGTTCCAGATGTTGGACAACATTCTGCACAACATCTTAAAATTTACCCTTTCTCCTAACACTGACTCCGGTTTATTAGACGTGTTTTTCTATGTTTCCTACATTGTAGGTTGAAGCAATTTCAGATATTGTCAAGCGGTTGCACTGATGGAATAAGAATAGAAAGATCATGGGTGGTTACACCAAGATCATGGAGATTGTGGAGAAGATCTTCAAGGTTGTCCACACCAAGTGGATAGGACAATGCAGTTGTCCGAATGTCTATAAATAGATTGCATTGGACGACATTAAAGTCTGAGTTAAAGTGAAATCCCATTTTCTCTACTCCAAACTTAAGAGAGTAGCATCCGAGACACAACCGTGAGTGGAGTGTGAGGGTCGATGCTATGCCTATTTGTACTGGTCGAGTGTATCCCAACATTTCCCATCAGTATTGTGTTTATCTTATTAGATCAAGTTTTAGGTTGAATAAAATCACTAGTTACTTGATTGAATATATTGATTTTTGGTGTGTGGTTTTTCACTACACCTTTTAGGATCTTGTAAGAGATTCGTGTGTATCTCACTACTTGATATAGTGATGTTTTTAACCATGAGGTTCGTATAGTCTGATTATAGACTATACACAATTTTGGAAATCCTTTGCACTGCGTTTTTATACTTCCGCTGTCATATGTTGTTTTATATGTTTCACAACATTTTCAACAACACTCTGAAAAATACACGCACACACACTTTCAATGGTTGCTCAAATATATGTTGATGATATTGTATTTGGTTCAACTTGTAATGATATGCTTGAGAGTTTTGTTAAAGAAATGACCTGTACCTTTGAAATGTCCATGGTTGGAGAACTGAATTTCTTTTTAGGTCTTCAAATCAAGCAAATGAAAGATGGTATTTTCTTTTCTCAAAACAAATATGCTAAGAATTTGGTGAAAAAAAATGGTCTTGAAACTTCTAAAACTATGAAAACCCCTATGGGTTCAACTCAAAAGTTGAGTAAAGGCTTGATTGGAAAAGATGTTGATCCTACTTTGTATAGATCAATGATAGGAAGTCTTTTGTACTTAACTTCTAGTAGGCCTGATATTATGTATAGTGTCTGTCTTTGTGCTAGATATCAAGCTAATCCTAAGGAATCACATCTTAATTCTATGAAAAGAATTATAAGATATGTAGGTGGAACATGTGATCTAGGTATTTGGTACTCAAAGGATACTAATTGCTCTTTAGTTGGCTATAGTGATGCAGATTGGGCAAATGATTGTGATGACAGAAAAAGTACTAGTGGGGGATGTTTTTACATGGGAAACAAAATTATATCCTGGCACAGTAAGAAACAGAATCGTATTTCACAATCTACAACTGAATCTGAATATGTTGCTGCTGGAAGTTGCTGCACTCAACTACTTTGGCTTAAAAAGATGTTTGATGATTATGGGTTGGAAAGTGGTATTTTGACTGTTTATTGTGATAATACTAGTGCTATCAATATTTTCAAGAATCCTGTGCAACATTCTTTGACTAAGCATATAAGAATAAGACATCACTTTATAAGAGATCTTGTAGAGAAAGAAATTGTGAAGTTAGAATACATTTCTACTGAAAACAACTTGCTGATATTTTTATAAAAGCCCTTGTTAATGAGAGGTTTTCTTCACTTAGAAAATCTCTTGGTCTTTGCTATATCTGAACATAAACACTAGATGTTGTAACAAATGTTTCACAACATTTGAAGCAACATTGTGGTTATGATAACGTGTTTATCTGCTGTTTTGCTTATGTTTGAACTTTAAATGATAGTGTTATGATCTTATTGTTGAATCATGGTTTAGATACAGAGTCCTGGGCATATATCTCTTAAATGCATTGAAAAATAAAGCACAACTTAGATGTGTAATCACTGAGTAACTATGGGACACGGAGCTCGCTACTACGATGTTCTCTTTTCAAAAGGTGATTAAATATACATCCATATTTGTTCATAATCCATTGAGTAACTATGGGGCACGGAGCTCGCGACTACGATGTTCTCATTTGAAAAGATGGATCAATGTGAACATGTGTTTATAAGAAAATTAAAAATATGCAACACTTTGATGATGAATTTCATGCAAAATTGAGTGTTGAGATATATGTGTGCCGACATTTTGTGAAACCTTAAATGATTCGAACTTTAACTATCATACATGATTCAATTAATGTTCTGATTAAGTTGAATTCGCGGTTTAAATCACATTATTCGAACTGATTTTGTGTTTATTTAAGTTGGATATGGTTCTTTTGTTTTCAAAAATGTTTTTGGCGGATCCTACACAATCACACGATCACACTTACCTTAGTGGGTGGTTATTTTGTCCCACTTTTGGTCGGTTTCTGAGGTGGTTTTGTGTAATAACCTCCGAGTTCCTCTCTACTTAAGGTCGATTTATCTGTGTTGTTCATTACTGAAAGATGAAAACTTTGTTGTTGCACATAAGAATCTAGGTTTGCATTGATTTTACTGTGTGCTATTTCATTTTTCGGTCATATACTATACTTTTCCCTCCTATTTTCTCATTGCATTATTTTAATTGCCTTTGCTTTAATCTGATTGGACAGAAAAAGGGTGGGATGGCTGATAAACCAAACCCTTCGGGCTTCTCTGATCATTCACTCAAACACGCGAGCCCTTCATCTACAGAAAACCCTCCTTTTACTCCTTCTTCACCAGAAAATTCAAACCCTTTGAATCTTCTTGCTGAAATGGCCGCTCAAAACCCAAATTATTATTCCACTAATGTTGGTGGATCATCGTCTTCATCCGTACCAAAACCCACTCCGTATGAATTTTCTAAAGATACCCCTCAATCTTTGATTCGACTGATCATCGAACAGATGCTCGAGAAAAACCCTCATGTTCTTCCTGATGTTTTTGTTGGCAAAAGATATGTCAACATTAATGACTTTGTTGATCTTTCTGCTAAACCCTTAGCCACAGAAATTCCTGATGAACCTTCTCCAAAACTTGTTGAAAACCCTGCTCAAATGACCGATGTTGAGATGGACAAAGCTGATTCCTCTGATTCTGAAGGAATGGGGGAGAAACTCAAGAACATTCTGTTGAGAAAGAAGCAATTGAATCAAAAAAGAGGTGGTGGAAAATGGGGAAAGAGGAGAGTCTCATAGAGGAACCTTGGAAAGAAAGTAGATTACACTGGAAAACGTCCTAAGAGGACTGATGGTGGTGTTGATGATCCTATTACTGTAGAGGATTCAGATGAAGAAATGGTTTTTCCAGATGTTCCTGTTGCTGAGCCAAAAGACTCAGATGATGACTTAACCATGGAGGAATTGATGGCAAAGAAAGAAAAACGAACCAAAAGGAGAAATGAATCATATGTGAATGTTGCTCCTGATGTTGCAGAACCATCTGAGAATGTTGAAAGAGATGATTCTGAGAGAGAGGAATCTGAGAAAGATGAAGCTGAGACAGATGAGTCAGAGGAAGAAATGGATGTGGAGGAAGATGACCCTGAAGAAGATGATGAAGCAGATGTACAGGAAGATGAGCCTGCTGATAATCAAACTGATGATGTGTTTGATCAACTCTTTGATGAGGTAATGGAATCTGATTGTGACCCTGATGATAGACTTGAATTTGATAGAAAGTCTAGAGTTGTGAAAACCATGCTGTAAAGACATATTGTTGATGAAAGATTCATTAAACTTTCTGAATTTGAAGCCAACAATATGATAGGTTTTCTAGAGGAAAGATCCTTACTGCATGCTCTACAATATGCTAACTCATACTATGTGCCTTGGGTTATTGAATTCTATGCTAATTTGAAGAAGAGTTGTGGAAATAGACAATCTTCAAATTATGGGAAAGTAAGGTTTATGTATAATGTTGTTACCATCACTCCTAAGCTCATCAACATTTTCCTAAAGACTAAGAATGTAGAGGAAGAACCTATTGATCTAGAAATTGGTGAAGTGCTGTCTGTGATAATTGGTGGAAGATATTCGGAATGGACATTGCAATTTTCTGCTGCAAAATTGTCTTCTCTCTATTTTGTGATGCATAAACTGTTGGTCTCAAACTGGTATCCTTCTAGAAATTCCACTGTGCTTACTAAAGAACAGGCTTTCCTGCTTTACAAGATTTTTCATCTAAACAAGTTTAATATAGGACAAATCATATTTGATAATATGATGTCTCTTGCTGGAAAACATGGTGATGGTGGAATGTTCCCATATCCAAGTTTGATTTGTCAATTCTTGGATAAGTTGGAGTTTGACAGACCTAGAGGAGAGAAGATCAGTGGTTTTATCCCTAGCTTTGGGATTTCCCCAGTTCTGAAATGTGGTAACCGTGTGGTTGATTTACCTATGGAAGACCCTGAACAGAAGATAGAAAATGTTGTCCATTCTGTTGGCAACATTCCTTACACAGTCATAAGAAGTAATGGTATCCCCTCTGTCACTTTTACTAATTCTTTCATTACTGATCAAATTCAATCCATCTAGCACAGCATAGATGCTCTTCTTAAACAACAAACTTTCTGGAGAGGCCTGCTTTCTACTCCAACAGGGGGAGGATCACCTGATGATGGTCCTGATAATGATGGTAATGATGGAGCTGGTCCATCTGGTCATGCAGGTGAGAAGGATGATGTACCAGATGCTGGTGATAATGATGCTGAGGATGATGATGGTACTGCTACACAAGATGATCAAAATGATGCTAAAGACAGAGAGGTTGAGGATGTTGTACAAGATGTTGTGAATGAGGCTGTGGAGGATGCAGTGAATGATGTACTCAATGCTGCTGCTGCTGAACAAGTTGTTCATGACCCTGCACCAATTGATCCTACAACTGATGATAGCACTGATGAGGATCTGAGAAAGACTCCAAACAAGGAGAATATGTCTCCTGAGAGTATTGTTTTGCTTGATGAGATGTATGGTCATGACAATTGGTGAACAGATTCAACACAGGGTGAGTTTTTGATGTATGGGGGAGCATTTGCAGATTATGGAGATGCAGTCATTCCAATGGCTCAGTCCTTCCCTATACTTCACTATAAAAATTCTTTTATGTATTGCAATCTTTTATTTACTGCTCTTTACTTTATGAACTCTGTTAATGGACAATTAGTTGTTAGGTTTATGTTTCTGTCATTTAATTTATGTTGGATATTTTGGCCTAAGTACACTGCTGATGTACTTAGTGCTTGTGTTGGTTGTTTGTTTTTAAATTATGATTTGGTTGAATAATAGATGTTCTCTGAATGGCTATTATTTGTTTCTTTCCTGACACAAGTTCGGATGTTATTTTTAACATCAGGTGTGTTATAGTAGAAAGGCCAAATTGGGGAAGTTTGTTGATATTGCACGGATGTTGTTTCAGATGTTGGACAACATTCTGAACAACATCTTAAATTTGTCCTTTCTCCTAACAATGACCCCATTTTATTAGATGTGTTTTTCTATGTTTCTTACATTGCAGGTTGAAGACAATTTCAGATATTGTCAAGTGGTTGCAATAATGGAGTAAGAATAGGAAGATCATGGGTGGTTACACCAAGATCATGGAGATTGTGGAGGAGATCTTCAAGGCTGTCCACACCAAGTGGATAGGACAATGCAGTTGGTCCGAATGTTTATAAATAGACTGCATTGGTCGACATTCAAGTTTGAGTTAAAGTGAAATCCCATTTGCTCTACTCCAAACTTAAGAGAGTAGCATCCGAGACACAACCGTGAGTGGAGTGTGAGGGTCGATGTTATGCCTATTTATACTGGTCGAGTGTATCCCAATATTTTCTGTCAGTATTGTGTTTGTCTTAGTATATCAATTTTTAGGTTGAATAAGATCACTAGTTACTTGATTGAATAGTTTGATTTTTGGTGTGTGGTTTTCACTACACCTTTTAGGATCTTGTAAGAGATTCATGTGTATCTCACTACTTGTTATAGTGATGTTTTTAACCATGAGGTTCGTATAGTCTGATTATAGAATACTTGTTATAGTGATGTTTTTAACCATGAGGTTCATTTCTATGCTGCGACTTCTGAAGAAAGTGCCGACTAGCCTCCCCCGGGATGATAGCTGTGAATGAGCCAACCATGGCCGCCGGAATCCGATTTCCGTTGCATCCGGCCATTTCCCATTTGCTGGCGGCTTGGAATCTGAGCCTCACACAGATTACCCCGAACAGGTGGAGCTACATCATTTCTACCATGGTTGTGCTGGGGCAGGCCGGCTTGAGGAGATTGCCCAATCTGGGGGAGATTGGTTATGTGATGTCTCCTGTCGCTCAGGCCGGAGGCTATCATGCCATGCGGCTTCACAAGGGCAAAGAGCTCGTTAGTGGAATCCCCAATAAGGTCGACGGATGGCACCAGAAGTGGTGGTTCATCGGAGGAGCTTGGGAGTCGGTTCCTTTGTCTAGCCCGCTATTAATCCGAGTTCCAACGGATTACGCAATCCGAGTGGAAAATGGTATACCTTCTTATGACCTTTAAACTTCAGTTGTACTGATCTAATTCTTTTCCCGTCTTGCAGTGTATACGCCATGGACTTCTGACCTCTATTGGGATTTCTCTGAGGCGTTCAAGATTGTACGAGATACACCCCCGAGCTGGCTAGAGGTCGAGTCGCTGAACACCGAGCTTAATCGTTTGGCGGCCAAATTGTACACCTATCCCCGCCATTTGTGGATTCCTTGTAAGTCCTCTGTTACCTTTCCTTTGTTGCTCTTTTAGGTCAGTGCTAAAGATTGTTTGTTGTGCAGATCCCGACATTCCAACCTACCGCCGTGAGCCTTCTGCTGCTGAAATGGCCTCTAGACCGAAGTCGGTTCTTGGCTCTATGAGGCATCAATCGAGTTCGGGTACTTATGCAGGTGCCCCGGTCCAGACCCCTCCCCCTGTTGCCGACAAGGGCAAGAAGAAGAAGTACACTGAATCTGCCCCAGCGGCTGGGCATCGTCCTCACAAGAGGGCAGGGGAGGAAGCAGGCTCTCATCGGTCCAAGTCCCATCGGGATGCCGGAAGGAGTACCCCGATATCTACTCCTCAACCAGCCTTGTCTCTAGCCGGAGGTCATCATCCGGACGATGATTCTTGGATCGGCTAGGACGAGGAGGTGACGAAGAGGTAAAACCTTTGCCTGTCTTTGCGGAATGTCATTTCAGGGCTAACAATCTGATGCATCCCTTTGTTTCTCTCTTTATGTCACAGCTCGGACCTAACGCCTCACAAGTTCTCGCCTGAGGTACTGAGTTTCTTGAGATCGAAGCTCCCCACCCTGGATGGCGTCCCTGATGATTGGCCCCATTACTTGACGAGGACAATGAACAATGTTCCGCGAGTATGGACCAAGGATGACCACGCCACCGCTCGCCGCCAAAAGGTCACGGGTAACATGTACTCATCGATCGTGCACACCCTAAAGGCTGCCCTTTACATGGAGAAAGCTTGTGCCCAATCTGAGTTAGAGCTCTCCGACCTGGAGAAGGCCCGGGCGATGATCTCTGAGCAGGCCAAAGCCGTGCTAAACGCCCATGAGGTGCAGAAAAGGCTGGAGGTCGAGAAGTCCGACCTGGCCAAGAGGGTCCAGGAGCTCGAGGAGCAACTGAAGGGTGCCGAGGGCATGTTGGTGGCGGAGAAGGATTCTGTGGACCGGCTGAAGGGGGATCTGGCCAGCAAGGATTCCGAGATCAAGGTTAAGTTGGCCACCGATGCCGATTTCTCAGACCTCATCTCCGAGCTGGCCAGTTACATTGGAGCCTACCCGCTTGATCCTGACATCGTGCTCGAAATTAAGGACTTGGAGGGATATGGTATTGACCTATCCTTCTTTCCCAATCAGAGTCAGATTGTGCTCCCCACTCCTGATCCCGACAAGACGCAGCCGACAGATTCAGAGGTGGTCCTCGAAACTCAGGCGGGCAAGGTCGGAGGCCATATAGAGTCTGCTGAGGCCTCAGGTGCGGACCCCCCTGACGAACAGGCCAGAACCGGCCTCTAGGGAGGGTACCCATGTTGGGGTTATACTGAAAAGTATGTTTTTACTTTGTATAACCAAACTGAAGTTTCTTAGTTATTTACTAAAATAAATTATTTAATCACTGTGCATTAAATATGAATGAATGTTATATATGTTTATTGCAAACCAGTTCAATAAAGACAGTACGTATTACGTTGTAGTTAATTTGGTGATACCCGATCACCGAAGATCAAATTAACAGCCCTCGTAATTAAGTACAAATTCACAACCCAGATGGAAATGAACGAACCATCATGAACGGTTGAAGTGTGAGACCCAGATTGGCCTGTCTTGACCAAGGGATCACACTAGCGCATTTAGGTGCGCTGAATGAGGACCTACAGGAGGACAAATTCTTCGGTACTGAATATACAAGAATTAGACCTCAGTGGTGCGTTGTTTCTTAATCTCCGTCCCTTAAATAAGATCGTGTGAAATTAATAACTATTGCTATGACTTATGATTAGAAGAGAGTCAATGCGATTTGATACCTTATATCTTGGGCAATATTATTAATTACATGACGATTACTGACATTTAATACGGAGAATCGCGTGCAAGTACGTCTTGCTTGATTTGTCCCCTTGGTGGGCTCATATCCTTTATCATGCCAAATCTTGCAAGTGGAAATTTATTTCCGGCATGGATAATAATGTTGAGCTGTCTTTACTCCAAGGAAAAAGATATTAATTAATATAAAGCTTGTTCAGTGGCTTAATTAATTAATGAACTAAGATAATCTTAAATGCGGAAAATAATGACCGGGAGCCATGTTATATGTGAAATCGTAATATGGGTTAAGATGGATAGTTCAATATTAATTTTATAGTGGAGTAAATTAATATTAATGGACTTGAATAATATTTGGCCCAAAATATTAAAGCTTCATAGTCCATTGGAAGTCCAATCTTAATTCTCCTAAAGGCCCCCCAAATAGCCCAAAAATAAAGTCCAATTAATGAGATAGGTAGAAGTCCAATCTTGATTTTCTTGTAGATATTTTATGGAAAAAGTTTATTATTGTAGAAATACATAATTATCTCATAAATTCAAGAAGTCAAATCTTGACTCCTTTATTAGTGTAAATTTTTGAAAATATAGGTAGAAGAGGGGAAAGAGATTTTTATGGAAAATTTAATTAAGAAGAAAACAATATATGAGATATATTCAAGATTTCTTAGAGACCAAGAAAAGATTTTCTTCCTTATTTTCCTAGCCCTATTTTTCGCCCCCCTCCTCCCTATTTATAGGGGATGAGCTCTTCATTCCCAAGTGCAATTACATGTGTTGAAATATTAGAAATCCACAAAGGTGGTAGCAAAATATTTAATTTCTCTCCCATTAAAATCGTTCGTTGAAATCTTCCCACCGGATAGCGTTCGTGGACTTTGGGGATATATTTGGGAAGACTCTGGGTTGTTTCATCCGTTTGATTCTTCAAGAGGTTAGTAATTCCGTAACTCCTAGTTCCGCATGTTTAGGATATACGTGAATTATGTGTACTCATGTTGTTTATTATTATGTTGAATTGATTTAGGATTAATTCATGTTACTAATTAACTGTTTAATTTAAATATGTATTTAAATAATCACCTCGAATAGATCCGGGCACCCCGATTTTCCAAACAGCCCAAGATTCGAGAGATGAGCTGCCCACATATCCGCCATTGTTACTCAGCAACAATTAGGTGGGCAGCCTTTGAACATAGTCAGTGGTGATGCTGATGGGATTCTGGATGTTCTTAAGAATGATAACATCAAGAATCCCGATAAGAAAAAGGAAATTGAGAAGTTGTTGAACCCCATCCCCAACAACACTTTTGATCAGCACCACCCGAAGTAATATCAAGAATCCCGATAAGAAAAAGGAGATCGAGAAGTTGTTGAACCCCATCCCCAACAGTACTTTTGATCAGCATCCCTGAAGTCAATGGTCACTAACGATCTGTCTAGGAATTGAATCTTGGTGAATTTCTAGTCGTTTTAGTTTCCCGATGTATCTTTACTTTCTTGCTGGCTTTTGGCCGCCTAGCGATTTACCTTCGGGCTTTCCGATGTAATTTCAACTTTTGATGTATCGACCTTTGGACCTTTGTTATTAATGAATGGTCTCTTCACTTTATTGTGATGACCTGATTTCCTTACGCGACTTTCTGTTTGCATCTGTTCTTATCGTCTTATTTTCATTGCGAAGTGTTTGTGAACTATGCCTAGTCGTCTTACAAAGTTTGGGGAGGATCGCACCGTTTCAAGGTGGTTACCTCGCCGCAAGTATGTCGAAAGTCGTTCTTAGGGAAGTCGATATGGTGTATATGTAACTTTCCTTAGTTTAACACAGCATGAAAAAGAGATTATTATTATATAAGCCGAAAATTATTACAAATAGGCGACTCTAGCTCATTGATAGTATTTCTTCAAATGGATTGCGTTCCATGGGTATTGAGCTGGGGAACCGTCCGGGTTCTCGAGGTCATATGCCCCATTGGTTAATACTCTTGTGACCTTGTATGGTCCTTCCCAGTTCGGACCAAAAACTCCTTTAGCTACTCCCAATGTCTTCTTCAGGACCAGGTCGCCGATCTTGAATTGTCGAATCCGTACTTTCGAATTGTAATATTTCTCCGATTGCTGCTTGTACCTAGCATTTCTTACATGGGCCTCTAGTCTTTTCTCCTCGAGTAGATCCAAGTCTCTGGCTAAAGCCTTCTCATTGTGATCGATCGCGACCTGAGACATATGCAGCGTCTGAAACTCGACTGCTGAGGGAATCACAGCCTCTGTGCCGAAAGCCATCGAGTATGGGGTCTCCCCAGTTGAGTTTCGGCATGTTGTTCTATATGACCATAGTACATCTGGCAGTTCCCTGGCCCACTTTCCCTTCTTATCTTCGATCTTGGCTTTCAAAGTATGTTTGATAATTTTGTTCACTGCTTCGACCTGTCAATTAGACTGTGGATGATATGGGGTCGAAAAGAGCTTAGTTCCATTTCTTGAAAAAACTGTAGATCTTGAACCCGTCAAATTGTTTCCCATTATCTGATATGATTGCTTGGGGTAAGCCGAATCTGCAAATGATGTTCCGCCAGATGAACTTAATGACATGCTCTTGATCTATGGTTGCCAGAGCTTCAGCCTCGGCCCATTTTATGAAGTAGTCCACTGTAACTAAAGCGTACTTGATCGAGCCCGGGGCTGTAGGGAGCGGCCAGATGATATCTATCCCCCACTTCGCAAACGGCCAAGGACTGAGAATGCTTGAAAGTTCTTCTGGGGAGACTTTGATTGAAGGGGCATGGATTTGGCACTTGTGACATCGCCTTGCAAATACTAGCGCATCAGCCCGTAAAGTGGGCCAAAAATATCCTTGTCTAGTCACCTTATGTGCAAGCGATTGTCCCCCAGCGTGGTTTTCGCATACCCCATCGTGTATATCACGTAGGATAACTTGTCCTTGTTCTTGCGTAACGCATCGGAGCAAGGTTATGCTGAAGCCCCGCTTGTATAGCTCACCATTGATCAGAGTATATCTAGCTGCTCGAAGTTGTAGCTGTTTTGCCTGAATTCTATCCACCGGTAATTTCTCAGATATCAAGTAATCGATGATAGGAGTCATCCAGCTCATAGGGTGGGCCTCGAGTGTAGCGATCGTGGTATTCGCAGTGGAAGGGTGGGAGAGCTTAGTGAGGGTGACATCCTTCATCTCCGCTGGCCCCTCTGAAGTTGCAAGTTGTGCTAATGCATCGGCTCGCGAGTTCGCATCTCTTTGCACAAACTTGATGTGAATTTGTTCGAACTTCAGGCATAATGTTTTGACAACCTCTTGGTAGGCCGACATCTTGTCATCCCTGGCTTCGTATTCTCCCGATACTTGGAATGATACAAGCTGAGAGTCGGTAAATACCTGTAGCCTTTTTATGCCCATGGCTATGGCCATTTCGAACCGCTAATAGGTGCCTCCACTATAACCCGTTGTTGGTGGCAGGAAATTCGAAAGTGATGTCATTCTGAAAAGACATGCCATCCGGGCTAATCAGTACTACGCCCGCCTCTGATTTATTAGACGTCGCGGACCCATCTACGTACAACTCCCAAGGAGGGTTGGTTGTGCCGCTATCCCCCGGTGGAAAAGTTAGCTCGACAAGGAAATCAACTAATGCTTGAGCTTTAATCGCAGGTTGCGGTGCGTACGTTACACCATACTGCCCGACTTTAATAGCCCACTTGAGGCACCGGCCTGATGTATCAGGTCGATGGAGAATGTTGCGAAGAGGCAAAGATGTAAGGACTTCGACCTGATGATCGAAAAATATGGCCTTAACTTTCGCACGCTCATGACTAGAGCGTAGGCTAACTTCTCCATGCTGGGGTACCGTTGCTCGGTCTCGTTCAACGCCTGACTTACAAAGTAAATGGGCAGGTGATCTTGACCTTCGGCTCGTACGAGTATGGAGCTCAGAGCTGTTTCTGAAGCCGCTAGGTATAGAAAAAGTTTCTCTCCGGGGATTGGCTTGGCCAGTATTCCGACATTGGCCAAGTAGGCATTGATTTTGTCAAGTGCCTCCTGGCTCTCCGTCGTCCACTCGAACTTTGACTTCCTCCGGATCGTGTCGAACATGGGTTTGCATTTATCCCCCATAACCTGTTCAAAGCGGCTAAGCATCCGGTTAATTTTTGGACTTCCTTCACTGTTCTTGGCTCCCCCAGGTCCAGAATAGCTTGTATTTTGGCTGAATTCGCCTCAATCCCCCGCTTGCTAACCAGATGGCCCAAGAATTTGCCCGACTCGACCCCGAAGTTGCATTTCTTCGGATTGAGCCTCATGTTGTACCTTCTAAGGACTTTGAAGGTCTGGGCGAGGTGCATTAGATGATCCTCTTTTCGTAAACTTTTGACGACGATGTCATCTACGTATACCTCTACCGATTTACCTATTTGCTCGGCGAACATGTGATTGACTAGCCTCTGATATGTGGCTCCGGCATTTTTCAAGCCGAAGGGCATTCTTTTCCAGCAATACATGTTCTTTTCGGTTAGGAAAGACGTGTGTTGACGGTCAGGCTCGTGCATGGCTATTGATTGGGTGTCGTAATTGCTCATATTTATGTGATTTTCGTGCTCAATTTTATAGAAATTCATGCTTTTATTGCACTAATTTCACTTATTTGTGCATAAATGTGGAGAAAGAGCGTATTTGGTTTATTTGTGCAGGAAACGGGCTGGAATTTATTAAATAAACTTCTCTGATCTAGAAGGATGTAGGATAAAATATTTGAACCATATGAAGCTCCTCGAAAAGACGGTCACAATAAAAAAAGAATCCACTCAATTGGAGTTTGGGAGCTCGAGTTATGGGCGAAATAAAAATGTTGCGCTGCTGAAATATACTCTCTCGGCCCACCTCGCGAAAATCAAGAAAAAGTCCAAATTGCAAGTTTCTGCGGCCCAAGTGCAAATAATAATTATTTGGGCTCATTAGTTGAAGAATCTTTGTGAATTAATTCATGAAAATGGGAAAGGAAGCAGCTGGAATTGATTTGCAAGGTCCCACGTTTATTACACCTTTTCCATTCCACTCAGCCGAAAAAAGAAGCAAGAAGGTTAGCACTGGACCCCACAACAAACTTGTTACTTGGCTTGAAGAGTTTCTGAATATTTGGAAAAAGAATTAACACTTTTTGACGGGGAACAATAGCAAAAAAGAGAAATCCAGCAGTAGCAAAAAGGGGAGAAAAAAAACAGAGCAGCGGAGGAAATAGATAGAAGAGAAAAAGGGGTTTTAGATAGGGTTTTAGAGTTTTCTCTTCTACACACACCAACACTCCATTTAGATAAATTTATTGTTTTTTAGAGTAGAATTTCTTTGGGTTCAAGAGTCAAGACAAGATTCAAGTTGTATTTGCTTTATTTGGTGACTTCTATCCATTTTATTGTTTTCTTTTATTTAATGACTGTGTTTATGGGTTTATGTTTTTTATTATTTATGGGTTTGATTAGAATTATGATGGGCTAAGGTTATTAGTGTTTGGGTGTTTGGAATTGTGGGGATGATTGTTTAGTTGCTTGATTATGAATGTTTATCTCTATTGATGGTTATCCTTTAGATTAGGGGAATTTTATTGTTCTATTTTGGTGGTTTTGCTATGAGCTTGTGTGTTTTTGCTAGTTTACTTCAACGAGAGTTGGGTAGATGGGTTTAGGCATATGTGTATTGGTTTAATTCACCCGAATTGGAGTCGATTAAGTTCTATCACAACGAGAGTTGGGTATATACTTTAGAACCTCCCTAATATTCTACATTATCTTCTTGAGTTAAAACCTTGGGTGGGTAGTGAAGAGCACATAGAAGCATCAACATAAGTCTAAAAGTGGGAACACACGGAGACGGAGTAGTTAGCTAATTAGAGGACCATATCCGTGCAATTACCCGGGTTAGCAAAGGGAGATTCACCTCTCGATCCTAGGATTTCAACCGATATCGTACCCTAGGCTTACCAAGTACGGGAATGGTATATATTTAGAGATCGCCCTTATGGAATAACCGGAAATAGAGGTAAACACCATAATTGATTTTTTGACAATCGTCTCACAAGGAAAAACACCTGATCACATCTTCTCTCGCTAGTGAACAAGCTCGTTTGCTATTTAATTGTTTTCGTTTGCTATTTAATTGTTTTCTCTTAGCTTCTCGATTTTTAGTTTGATCTTTGTTTCAATTGTTGGATATTGCTTGTTTTAAGTTTCCAAATCGTTTCACACTATAATCATGCGACAACACATAGCAATTGGGCTATATTCACCATCCTAGTCCCGTGGATCGATATTTAACCGGGCACGAAACTGACCCTCTTATACTTGAGAGGTTAGTGTGTTGCAAAACACGTGTCAAGTTTTTGGCGCCGTTGCCAGGGACTAGGTTGTGTTGAGTATAACTAGTTGTTCGTTGAACGTCTTTTTCTTTAAAGTAACTAACATTGCTAATAGTTGGCTTGGAGATTTGTGGGTCTTGTTGATTCTCTAGGTGTGTATGAACACAAGAGCAAGTGGGATAAAACCTATTCCCATTGATCTTGAGATTGAAGCCATGGCTAGGAGAAGAAATCGAGACCGAAATCGAAGATTAGCCCAACAAAAAGCAATGGGCGAAAATCAAAACAATCGGATGAACATGGAAGGGGGTGACAATAGAGATCGCCAAATGTGGGAATACTTCAACCCTCAAGTGCAAAGGCACTATGATGGCATAGCCCGTCCGGCGATTGCGGCGAATAACTTTGAAATCAAGCCGACCCTCATTCAAATGCTCCAAAAATAACAATTTGGTGGAGGAAAGAATGAGGACCCAAATCAGCATATCGCTCAATTCTTGGAGTATGCGGACACCGTCAAGATCAATGGGGTCACGGACGATGCTTGGAGAGCTCAAACCTTCACCTTCACCTTGAGGGACAAGGCAAAAGATTGGATAGTCTCCTAACCCCCCGATAGTCTTGGCTCGTGGGACATACTATGCCAAAAGTTTTTGATGAAGTTCTTCCCACCCGCAATGACACTTCAATGCAAGAAGGAGATCGCCCAATTTCGACAAAGGGGTGGGGAGAACTTATACGAAGCTTGGGAGAGATATAATGTCATGTTAAGGAGATGCCCACAACACAATTTCGTCAACGATCAAGTGGTGAATTATTTCTACTATGGTTTGAACGATGAGGGAATTGTTCATCAGTTCATCATCGGGTGGATCGATTTTTGACAAGACCGGTAAGGAAGGGTTGACATTGATTGATCGGATTGCCAACAACACCTTCACTTGGCCGTCCGATGTTCAAAAGATTTCTCAAGTTGATAGTGATCCGAACAATGCAATGGCGGAAGCAATGAGAGTTTTAATGAACAAGGTTGATTCGTTAGCGGAAAGCCAAAGGAGAGGAATATTGGGAGGGAACATGGAGGTGTCATTGAATGCTAATCAAGTTGAGGAAGCCAATTACATGGGAAGGGGGAATTATCAAGGAAACTACCAAGGGAATCAACAATTTCAAGGTAACTACTACCAAAACCCCAACCAAAACTTCCAAAACCAACCTTCACACTACCAAAATCCCAACCAAAACTTCCAAAATCAATCCTCAAACTACCAAAACCGTTACCAAAACAATCATTCACAAAACTACTCAAACCAAAACAATCCATCATCAAACTTCCAAGGCCAAAACAAACAAAACCTTTTCATCTAGCCAAAACCAAGGTCAAAACCAAAACCAAAATACTCAATCCTTCCCACACAATAACTCCTACAACCAAAACCTCCGTAAACACGAAAACTTTTCATACTCTAATCCGAAGGCCGCCCTCACTCTACCACCGGGATTTGATTCCGGAGCCCGTGCCCCAAACAATGAAGGAAGACCTACTTTGGAGGATAGTTTGGCCACCTTCATCAATCTCTCAAATCAACAAACTCAAAAGTCGAATCAACGGTTTGATAAGATTGAAGAAGACTTGAAGAATCTTGAAAATATTTCAAATGCTATTACATCTCTCTCTAGCCAATTGAAGAACTTAGAATTCCAACTAGGGCAAGTGGCATCCTCAAGCCAAGGGAAGGACAAAGGAAAGTTTTCCTCCACGACTGAGGTGAATCCTAGAGAACATTGTAAGGCCGTGGAGTTGAGAAGTGGTACGAGGTATGATGGGCCGAACATGCCTTTGGAAGATGATGAGGTAGAAAAGGAGGGAGAAAAGAAAGATAAGGAAGAGGAGATTGTTGTAGAGAATACATGTGTTGAGGAGGAAGGTGTTGAAGAGAATAGAGTTCCGAAATGGAAGAAGGCTAAAGAGTTGAAGGAGAAAAATGAAAAGGTTGAGTGTGATGGATGGGGAATTCCTAAAACCCCCATTCCACCACCTTTTCCTCAACGTTTCATGAAAAAGAAGCTTGATGATAAGTTCGCCAAATTTTTGGAAATTTTCAAGGAAGTGACCTTGAACGTGCCCTTCTTGGAGGCAATTGAGGAAATGTCATCTTATGCAAAATTTCTTAAAGAGTTGGTCACCAAGAGAAGGAAGGCGGAAGGTGGTGAGATGATAAGCCTAACAAGTGAGTGTAGTGCTCTACTACAAAGGAACCTTCCAAAGAAAGTCAAAGATCCCGGGAGGATCACTTTGATGTGTGAGCTAAGCAATACGGAGAAGAGAAATGCTCTATGTGACGTTGGGGCGAGCATAAATCTTATGCCAAGATCAATCTACGATCGTTTGAAAATTGGTGAGCTCCAACCAACGTCCATGACATTACAATTGGCAGATCATTCCATCACCTACCCGGATGGTATTGTGGAAGATGTGCTCGTAAAAATTGATAAATTCGTGTTCCCGACGAACTTTGTGGTGCTAGAGATGGAAGAGGACGTTGAAATTCCCTTGATCTTGGGTAGACCGTTTCTAGCTACCGCAAGGGCGGTGGTGGACATGTATACGGGGAAGGTGACCTTGAAGCTCGATGATGAGAAGCTCGTGTTTGACTCCTACAAAGCCATGAAGCATACACTTGAGAAGGAGGAGTGCAAAATGATTGATGTCATTGAAAATAGTGTTCAAACGGAATTTGAAAAATCCTTTGACCCCTACTTTGCCAATGGATACTACAATGCACTCTTTGAGAACGGTGAAAGCTCCTTTGAAGAGGATGATTGCAAAGATGTGCTAGAAGTGAATCAAGTCAATGAAGTGTGGGGAAGGAACAAGATCCCAAGCTTTCCATTAAGGGAACCGGTTAAAGGAGTGGAAAAGCAAGAGGAGAAGAAAATCGGGTTAAAGCCATTACCCGAGCATCTCACATATGCCTATTTTGAGGATGGTGAAAAATTTCCGGTAATTGTTTCTTCCTTTCTCAATTCGTGTGAGTTAGATAAATTATTGGGGGTGCTTCGTAAGCACAAGTCCGCAATTGGGTGGACAATTGAGGATATCAAGGGAATTAACCCCTCCTTATGCATGCATAGAATAAGAGTAGAGGAGGGTAGTAAACCAATTGTCCAACACCAACGGAGGGTGAACCCTATCATACAAGAGGTAATTAGGAAGAGGTCATCAAATTTCTTGATGCGGGTATGATTTACCCAATTTCGGATAGTCCATGGGTGTCACCACTCCACGTGGTGTCTAAGAAAGGGGAATGACGGTTATAAAAACCGAGAGTGATGAGGTGGTAGCTACACGAGTAGCTACGGGGTGGAGAGTGTGTGTTGACTATAGAGAATTGAACAAGGCCACTTGTAAAGATCACTTTCCCCTCCCCTTCATGGATCAAATGCTAGATAGGCTTGGGGGTTTCGATTTCTATTGCTTTCTTGATGGGTACTCCGGGTATAATCAAATTATGATTGCCCCGGAGGACCAAGAACAGACGACATTCACTTGTTCCTATGGAACGTATGCTCGGAGACGCTTGCCCTTTGGGTTGTGCAATGCCCCGGCTACGTTCCAAAGGTGCATGATGTCGATCTTCCATGGGTTGATTGAAAATGTGATGGAAGTGTTTATGAATGATTTTTATGTGTTTGGTGAATCATTTGATAGATGTCTCTCTAACCTTGAACTCGTGCTAACAAGGTGCCAAGAGACTAACCTTGTCCTTAATTGAGAAAAATGTCATTTCATGGTTAAGGACGGGATAGTACTTGGTCACCATGTTTCTTCAAAGGGACTTCAAGTAGATCGAGCAAAAGTGGTGGCAATTGAGAAACTTCCTCCACCTTCTAATGAAAAAGGCATTCGTTCCTTCTTGGGACATGTCGGCCTCTATAGAAGGTTTATAAAAGATTTTTCCAAACTCTCAAAGCCCCTCTCTCATCTACTTGAAAAGGATGTCCCATTTGTGTTCAGTAATGATTGTCTTGAAGCTTTCTTAAAATTGAAGAAAGCACTTATAGCCTCTCCGATTTTGGTGACTCCGAATTGGGAGGAACCATTCGTTCTCATGTGCGATGCAAGCGATTATGCAATGGGGGTGGTACTTGGGCAAATCCGGGAGAAAAAGTTTAGAGCTATCTATTATGCTTCGAAAACTTTCAACCCCACCCAAGCCAATTACACCACAACGGAGAAGGAACTATTGGCCATGGTCTATGCGTTTGATAAGTTTCGCCCCTATCTGGTGGGGGGGAAACTATTGTGTACATGGACCATGCAGCGATTTGGTACCTTATGGCAAAGAAAGATGCAAATCCAAGGTTGATCCGATGGGTGCTCCTCCTTCAAGAGTTTGATATAGAGATTCGGACAAGAAGGGGACCGAAAATGTGATAGCCGATCATCTTTCGAGGCTAGAGAGAGACCAAGACTTTGTAGAAGAAGAAACCGAGGTGAAGGAAGAATTCCCGGATGAGAAGCTTTTAAAGTTGGAGGAGTTCTTTGAAGAAGTTGAGAAGATTTTGGTAATGAGAATTGAGGTGCAAGAGCCATGGTATGTAGACTTTGCCAACTACTTGGCTTGTGGAAAGCTTCCCAATGAAATCCCTTCACATGCCAAAAAGAAATTTCTCAAAGATGTGAAGAGTTTCATTTGGGATGATCCGGTGTTATATAAGAGAGGCCAAGACTCGATCATGAGAAGATGTGTTCCAAAAGAAGAGGTTGACGAGATCTTGACTCATTATCACTCTTTGCCATGTGGAGGCCATTTCGGAGCATCAAAAACGGGAATGAAAGTTCTCCAATCGAGCTTCTTTTGGCCTACGATCTTCAAAGATAGCCAAAAGTTTGTTCAAAGATGTGATCGATGCCAAAGGATGGGGACCATCACCAAGAGAGATGAAATTCCTTTGAACATCTTCTTGGAGGTAGAGATTTTTTATGTTTGGGGGATTGACTTCATTTGGATTCATATATATCCTTGTGGGGGTGGATTACGTGTCAAAATGGGTTGAGGCCATTCCTACCAAGCTGAATGATGCAAAAACAGTGATTCAATTTCTCAAGAAGAATGTGTTCACCCGATTCGGAGTGCCAAGAGCCTTGATAAGTGATGGGGGGACCCACTTTGTCAATCGAAGTATGGGGTCAAGCACAAGGTCGCCACCGCATATCACCCACAAATAAATGGATTGACGGAGGTTTCAAATCGTCAAATCAAGCACATCTTGGAAAAGACGATGAACTCGAATCGAAAAGATTGGGCGATTCACCTTGATAATGCCTTGTGGGCCTACCGAACGGCTTACAAAACTCCATTGAACATGTCTCCGTACCAACTTGTTTTTGGTAAATCGTGCCATCTCCCGGTTGAGCTAGAGCACAAAGCCTATTGGATCACCAAACAATTGAACATGGATGACGATAAGGCGGGGGAGAATCGATTGCTTCAACTCCATGAGTTGGAAGAGTTCCGTGAGAATGCTTATGAGAGCTCCCGAATTTTCAAGGAAAAGACTAAGCGTTGGCATGACCAAAGGATAAAAAAAAAAGGAGTTCAAAGTTGGAGATAAGATGTTTCTTTTCAATTCCCGGTTGAAACTCTTTCTCGGGAAGTTGAAATTTCGTTGGAGTGGGCCGTTTGAGGTTGCCAAAGTGTTTCCAAGTGGATATATGGAGTTGAAGAATTAAAAGGGTGACCACTTCATGGTCAATGGTCACCGGGTCAAGCATTACCTTTCCACATCCCAAGTTGGGATCGTTGGTATCGATTTTCTTGAATGAAGTTGAGCGACTTTAAGCTCCGTCCGGCAAAGGACGTTAAACCTAGCGCTCAATGGGAGGCAACCCATTTTTACCACTTTTATGTGTTCGTGTGTTCGTTTGATAGTGTTTTGTATAGTGTTATTTTTTTTGTAGGTGATGGGGTCGTGTGTTCGAGGCTTGGTGGATTATCGAGCTTTAAAGGAAGATGTGTACTCAAAGGGCACTTTAGGTACAAGCACTTTCCCCGAACTTAGATTTGCTTTGCAAAGTCTAAGTTTGGGGGGGTGTGCATTTTCTTATGCATTTTTGTTGCACCGGCACACCCTCGTTTTGAGTTTTGGTGGTTGTTCACCTTTTGACAACTTTTTGGGCTTAATTGGTGACATATACTTGTACATGAGTTTTGCCTTGGTGTTTAAGTGTGGAGTTGAATTTGATTTACTTGTCTATATTTGAAGTGTGTGCTTATGAGTATGGTGCTTGGTGCAATTTCATGGCAAACTACTCATTTTTCCCAAACTTAGAATTGCTTAGCAATGTCTAAGTTTGGGGGGAGGGTAGTCGTTATTTTACGTTTCATTTGCACCGACGCACCCATTTGTCTACTTGGTGGAGGTCATTACTTGTTGGTGGTTGACATTGTGCTATATTCTTGGATGATTTGGTGGTATATTTGCTCCTTGGGTTTTGATTGGATTGTGGTGGATGCTTTTGTGTGTGATGTTGAGACTTTTGCTTGGTTGATGGGTAATGATGGATGTGATGAGGTGGCTACTTGTTGGAGGATTGCACTACTTGATTATATGCTTTGAAATTGGTAGACTAGGGATGGTGTAACTATTCCCTATTGCTAAACTTGAGAGACGGGCCATTTGAATCATTCATATTGTGATTTATCTTTCTTTTCATGAGTGGATAGTTCACAAAATGCATGCTAGAACTTGCCCCTTTGTCTTGTTTGAGATCGTATTTTTGGGAAGGTGTTAAAGATGATTGGAGGCCATTTTTGGTTTGATGAGTCACTTGGCCAAATAAATCCCACCGAATGAGTCAATCATTAGTAAGCCCCTTTGAGCCTTTAAACCTATTTTTGTTGGCAAGCTACATTGATTTAACCATTTTTACCATTTCTTTCTTGAGCCCCATTTTGATCCCTATTGACTTGTAGAGCTTCATGGTTGGTAAATAATGGAAGGACAAAATTTAAATGAGTGGATTTTGAGTTGTCAATGTGAGAAAGTTGAGAAAAATGCAAAAAAGAGGTAGAACAAGGATAAGGAAAGGAAGAAAATAAGCCTTGAGAAAAAAAAATGTGAAAAAGAGAAACAAGGCTAGAAGAAGAAACCTTGAAAAATGAAAAGAAAAAAAAACAAGGATTCAAAGGAACTTGAAAAAAAAGAAAAATGGCTCCAAGAGAAAAATGGCTCTACAAGGAATTGAGTCACTTTTCCCCAAATTTTACCCCACCTTTGTCCAAAGAGCCTACATTACCACCTTGTGAAAGTCCTCCTTGATTTGATTAACTAATACAAAAGAGTTGATGGAGAATTGAGATGAGGGGCATGCCTATGGATGTTGCATGGAAGTGAATTGGTTGAAGGAGTGTACAGAAGTCCCTTGAAACAGGTGAGCTTTGAGTGAAATACTTCCATAAGAGAGTGGAGATAGTGCACTTGAACTTGTCTTGTCTTGATCATTGCATGTTTGATTGTGGTATGAGATTTCACTTGTGACTCCTTGTTCATTTGATATGATCCTTGAAGTCCATTGCATGAGTCTTGGTGTCCATACATTGCATACTTCACAATTCCTCCCTCTTGTTCTATTTTCTTTCTTTGCTCGGGGACGAGCAACACTTTAAGTTTGGGGGTGTTGATTGGGTGTCGTAATTGCTCGTATTTATGTGATTTTCGTGCTCAATTTTATAGGAATTCATGCTTTTATTGCACTAATTTCACTTATTTGTGCATAAATGTGGAGAAAGAACTTATTTGGTTTATTTGTGCGGAAACGGGCTGGAGTTGATTAAATAAACTTCTCTGATCTAGAAGGATGTAGGACAAGAGATTTGAACCATGTGAAGCTCCTAGAAAAAACGGTCACAATAAAAAAAGAATCAACTCAATTCCAGTTAAGGAAATTTCGAGTTATAATAAAAATGTCATTTTCCGAAATATACTCTCTCGGCCCACCTCGCGAAAATCAAGAAAAAGCCCAAATTGCAAGTTTCTGCGGCCCAAGTGCAAATAATAATTATTTGGGCTCATTAGTTGAAGAATCTTTGTGAATTAATTCATGAAAATGGGAAAGGAAGCAGCTGGAATTGATTTGCAAGGTCCCACGTTTATTACACCTTTTCCATTCCATCTCAGCCGAAAAAAGAAGCAAGAAGGTTAGCACTGGACCCCACAACAAACTTGTTACTTGGCTTGAAGAGTTGCTGAATATTTGGAAAAAGAATTAACACTTTTTGACGGAGAACAATATCAAAAAAGAGAAATCCACCAGTAGCAAAAAGGGGAGAAAAAAAACAGAGCAGCGGAGGAAATAGATAGAAGAGAAAAAGGGGTTTTAGATAGGGTTTTAGAGTTTTCTCTTCTACACACACCAACAATCTATTTAGATAAATTTATTGCTTTTTAGAGTAGAATTTCTTTGGGTTCAAGAGCCAAGACAAGATTCAAGTTGTATTTGCTTTATTTTGTGACTTCTATCCATTTTATTGCTTTTTTTGATTTAATGGCTATGTTTATGGGTTTATGTTTTTTATTATTTATGGGTTTGATTAGACTTATGATGGGCTAAGGTTATTAGTGTTTGGGTGTTTGGAATTGTGGTGATGATTGTTTAATTACTTGATTATGAATTTTTATCTCTATTGATGGTTATCTTTTAGATTAGGGGAATTTTATTGTTCTATTTTTGTGGTTTTGCTATGAGCTTGTGTGTTTTTTCTTTAGTTCTTGTTGAGAGTTGGGTAGACGGGTTTATGCATATGGGTATTGGTTTAATTCACCCGAATTGGAGTCGATTAAAACCTATCACAACGAGAGTTGGGTAGATACTTTAGAACCCCCTTAATATTCTACATTATCTTCTTGAGTTAAAATCTTAGGTGGGTAGTGAAGAGCACATAGAAGCATCAACCTAAGTCTACAAGTGGGAACACACGGAGACGGAGTAGTTAGCTAATTAGAGGACCATATCTGTGCAATTACCCGGGTTAACAAAGGGAGATTCACCTCTCGATCCTAGGATTTCAACCGATATCGTACCCTAGGCTTACCAAGTACGGGAATTGTATATGTTTAGAGATCGCCCTTATGGAATAACCGGAAATAAAGGTAAACACCATAATTTATTTTTTGACAATCGTCTCACAAGGAAAAACACCCGAGCACATCTTCTCTCGCTAGTGAGCAAACTCGTTTGCTATTTAATTGCTTTCTCTTAGCTTGCTCGTTTATTGTTTATCTTTGTTCGATTGTTGGATATTGCTTGTTTTAAGTTTCCAAATCGTTTCACACTATAATCATGCGACAACACATAGCAATTGGGCTATATTCACTATCCTAGTCCCGTGGATCGATATTTAACTAGGCACGAAACGATATTCTTATACTTGAGAGGTTAGTGTATTGCAAAACAAGTGTCAGCTATCTGATGGTACCCGGCGAAAGAATCCATGAAAGACATCATTTCATGCCCTGCCGTGTTGTCAATTAAATGGTCGATATGCGGCATCGGAAAGAAATCTTTTGGGCACGCCTCATTGAGGTCGGTGCAGTCGATACAAAGTCGCCATGTACTATTTGATTTATTCACGAGCACAACATTGGCTACCCACCGTGGCTGGTCGGCTTGCATGATCAAATTGTTATCTAGTAATTTTTTCACCTCCTCCGCGAGGGCAGCATACTTCTCAGGGACGAATTTCCTTTGTTTCTGAGCTATTGGTCGTCTCGTTGGATCAATATGGAGACGATGACATGCGATCTGAGGATCGATTCCGACCATGTCCTTGTGTGATCAAGCAAAAACATCCAGGTTTTTCTTCAGGAAGTCGATTACATCTACCCTTTGGTCGCTGGGTATTTTGGACCCAATAATTACTTCCAACTCGGGCCGAGTTGGATCCACTTGAATTCTCTCGAGTTCCTCCCCGGGCACTGCCCTGGGCCCTTCCACTCTCGGGTCGTCTATTTCAGCTTCGAGCATTAATTCCTCTGGTTCGGGACCCAATCTAGGGTCGAGATCTTCGTGCTTTCTCTTATTTGACTTTTCATTGGTTAATTCGTTGTTTAACATCATTACTTGACAGTTGCGTTCCCAAAGCCTTTCACCTTGTGGTCGCATAGGGTGATGCATGCTTCATAATCGCCGAGCTGGTCTAAGGTCTTTTTTAATAGAATATTGCAAAAAGCCCCACCATCGACCAGCAATCGCCACACAGTGGTCCCCATGATGTTTGCCTTGATGACAAGCGGGTCAATATTAGGGTAGACAATCCCAGCCTTGTCGACCTCCCCGAACTCAATTTTATGAGTCTCTTCGGTGACGGCTAAGATGGGCAAGACCATTTTCTGGGCATTCTCCATTGCCCTGATCTCCGCCTTCATTCTTCATTTCGATGAGGAGGCCGGGGAGAGGCCCCCTATTGTGGCGAGGCGAGATGGTATGGATGACGCGACCTTTCGCACCTTCGAGCATCGGAGGTACATGAAACTCGCCTCGTGCTCCCCCGTGGATGGGATCCCCCTGGGCTTGTTCTCCCTGGTGGGGTTGACGATCCTGCGGTCGACCCTGCTCGTCGCGGCCATTGGTGCGGGGTTCGTGACAAACTCATTCAGACGTCCATCTTCGTAGAGTTTCCATAGTTGCTTCAAGAGATCCCTGCATTCACTAGTATAATGCCCCTTCTGTGCATGATAGTGACAGAACTTATTGGGGTTTTATTTGCTTTTGTCCTTGATGGGGCGAGGAGCGTGCAGCATGTCCCATCCTTGGATTTGGGTATATATATGAATTTGGCGTCGTCATACCTAAAGACCTCCATCGACTTCACCGGAATGGATTCTTCAAATGGCTTGAAGTCAAGAAGTGCCTTTGTATTGACCCCGATTTTCTTGGAACTCTTCTTTGGTTCCGCTTCTTTTGTTCCATGGTGTGGATTCTAGGTCGATCGCTAGCTTCGAAAGTTACATCACGCGTGGGAAGAAGGGTAATCTGTGGTCATACGTCGCTAAAGCTTGGTCCCCTTCCTGAGGCCGGAGACGGCCCCCAGTAGCTTAACCTCATCCCCTATGGGGTCACCCTAGATGATAAGCCAATCGATCCTTTCGACATAGGATTGATCTGACTTAGTTTCCCCTTGTCGGGTATTCATGAGCCGTTGTCTGGTCGTGGGTCAGGGAGCTAAGGCGGTATAGTGACTCAGGAACAATCGAGCCAACTGTTCGAAGGCGTCCACCGAGAAGGCTAGTAAGGAAGTGTACCTCATATGGGCTTGGTCGCTCAGTGTCAGGGAAAACAACCTACACTTCATCGCGTCCGATGCCCCCATCGAGGCCATATACGAATTGTATTTGACCACATGGACTTTGGGATCCGTACTCCCGTTTGTAGCGATCTAGAGCCGCTATGCTGATTTTCCTCTAGGTGGGGGCCAGAGTAACCATCATACCCAGTGGAGAGTCTGGGATGGTGAGACCATCGTCTGCTTTCATGGAACCATTCTGGTCCCCAACCTTCTCCAACAGTTATTGGACAGTTCTTGCCAACGGCGACTGCGCGCCATCGCCAACGGTTGTTAGTCGCGTTAATCCGGGCCCCGTGCTCGGTTGATTGCTTTGGAATAAGTTACCTAACACTTATACCTCCATGATGCATGTTTAGGGCCATGATTAGGTCCTGCTCCACCTGTTCCACGCGGCGGGGATGGGAATGGGCTTCATCACCATCTTCCGAAGAGTTTTCAGTAGCTGGCTTTGGTGCTGTGAACACATTGTTCGACGCCGTTGGTCTTTCGAGGGCAGTTAGTTAGTTCGAATGATGGCATGCTTGGCCCTCATTGTACGTAAAAACCCACCCGTGGATCGCCCCCTTTTTGGTCATGTGGCCCTTGCCTTTGGAAGTTCCAGCATCGTGTATGGTCTTTTTGGCCAAGGGTTGATCCCCCCCGCCTTCCATAAACAGGCGCTTCTTATTGAGGACAACAATGACCGCCTTGGCATCCTCTGGGGTCTGAACTAGGTTCCACCATCCGGGTGAACCCGGTATCCATTTATAGAGGAATCATTGATCGCCCGATGGGTGCGTTAGGAACTCTGTGATGCCTCAACGCCATCACGCGTCGTCCCGTGAATATAGAGTGTTTCCTTGGTTGGCCGCCATTGCTATTTCTTCGAAAGGTGGGCTTTTCTAGAACTGGATTAGTTCTTCAAGAAAATGAATTAAATCTTTCCACAGACTGCGCCAATTGTTGTAACTAGCTAAAATCTGTCTAGTTTAACAATGAATTTAACAAGTAAAATAGCTGAAAATGGTCAAAAACTATAAAAGAAACACGTCAATTGGTGACCCGGTTCGTCCTTTGAATCAGACTACGTCCGTGGGTGTCCAAGCCAGGTGTAAGTGTATAATATATTTGCCTAGAATGCTAAGGTGTTCAACCCTTACAAATGTGACCTTATCGGTCTATTTATACTATGCATCCCGCCTTTAAGACGGAGATTACATAAGGAAAAGTACCCATCAAGTGCCTTAGATCCTGCAGATCGCCCGCTTCATTGGTCTGATTTGAGATCGCCTCTTCAATGAGCATCAATCGGGGGATGAAGTTCCCGGGAGGATTAGCCGGCTTATCGGATGCCTGGCTTAATTGGGTCTGATTGTCCGTTACTTGCTGCAAGTCGGACCCCGACCTGGACGTTCATTGGCGGATGTCGTATTGCGACCTTCGATACCCGCCCAGGTCGCTTATGTGACCTCCCTGTTCCTGCGACTTGGGTGCTTCGCCTTTTAGGGTGACCTCCCTTTATTTATGTCACCTTGAGATGTAAGCCTCTTTGACTTGTATATATTGGGGCCGTGGGACAGTGGTGTATTCCATGCTACAACAATTACCAATTGTACAAAATAATATACCAATCGTCACACCTTCATAACTGGAACCTCATCGTAGTGGGAGGGTTGTCAGACAACCAGAGCGATTCTTAGGGATTGGAGAGTCTTGGACTTGATCTCAGGCGAAGAATCAGATCACTGGTCTGACAATGAGGCGATCCAAGACAAAGATGCACATCTTGGAAAACAGCAATGGAAGCCGAAATGGGTTCAATGGATCACAATAAAGTGTGGGAGCTAGTCGAACTACTTAATGGGGTAAAACCTTGGATGTAAGTGGGTATACAAGAGAAAGAGGGGACCGGACGGAAAGGTTGAAATCTTTAAAGCAAGAATAGTGGCGAAAGGGTACACTCAGAAAGAAGGGATCGTTTATGAAGAAACCTTTTCGCCCGTAGCCATGCTCAAGTCCATCCGCATTCTCTTGTCGATTGCTGCGCATTTAGACTTTGAGATTTGACAAATGGATGTAAAGACAACTTTCCTCAATGGAAGTCTTGACGAAGAAATCCATATGCAACAACTCGAAGGCTTCATTGAAAAAGGTCAAGAGCATCTGGTTTGCAAGCTTAGGAAGTTCATTTATGGGCTGAAGCAAGTATCCCGTGCTTCGAATCAGTGTTTTGATCAAGTTATAAAATTCTAAGGTTTTGATCAAAACAACTTTGAAAGTTGTGTTTACAAAAAGCGTGATGGCATACTGCTCATCGGAAACGATGTAAAGGTGTTGTCGGACGTAAGGGCATGGCTATCAAAACAGTTTGATATGAAGGATTTAGGGAAGCGGTCACATCCTAGGGATCAAGATCACTTTCGAGATCGCAGAAAAATGAATGATCGGGCTTTTTATGAAGCCTCATACATAGACACTATTTTGAAGCTTGAAAGACGAAGATTCGAAAGGCTTTGTGCCCTGGACATAGAATCCATCTATCTAAAGAGATGTGTCCCAAAACCACAGAATGAGATAGATGACATGAAGATTCCAAGAAGCCTCAATGTTTGTGCCTTTGTGCAAAAATGAGACCGGATATCTGACTTTCTTGGAGTAATCCAGATATCAAAAGCAACCACAAAAGAGCATTGTGTCCCAAAACACGTAATGTTGGTTTATCGAGATATCTAATCCCCATGACATGACTCGAATTTCTAATCGGTGGACTCCCTCTACCTCGGGTAGTGTGTTTTGCATGGGGAGGAGCCATGACATGGAGAAGCGAAAGGTAAATGCATCGCCCATTCTACCATGGAAGCCGAATCGTTAACGTAAAGCGGCGAAGGAAGCGGTTTAGCTCAAGAACTTACTAGTGGACTTGGGCGTTGTCCGGTTGCCAAAGACAATCACGGTCTCATCGTGATAATGCCAGAGATTCAGAGGGAACCGAGAGCACACAAGGCCAACAAACACATTGAAAGAAAATACCATCTTATACGAAAATCATTAAGAGATGAGACATTGAGGTGGCAAAGATTGCATGATTTGAAGACAACCCAGCGATCCATTCTAAAGTGGGTCGCCTCTAAGTACATTCGAGAGACATGTGGAAGGAATGAGTGTCAAGAACGTTGCCAATCTGCTTTGAGTATACGTGGAAGAAATTATTAGGTTCGTTTAGGTCACATTAGATGTCACATAGAACACGAGACATGATGTAGTATACTTAAAAGCAGACTTTGAGTATAAGTGGGAGATTGTTGGGGTTATATTGAAAAGTATGCTTTTACTTTGTGTAACCAAACTGAATTTTCTTATTTATTTACTGAAATAATATATTAATCATTGTTGCATTAAATATGAATGAATGTTATATATATTTATTGCAAACCCGTTCAATAAGTCTAAGTGATTATTACGTTGTAGTTAATTTGGTGATACTGGATCACGCAAATTAACATCTCCTCGTAATTAAGTACAAATTCACAACCTAGATGGAAATGAACAAACCATCATGAAAGAGATTATACTAGTGCATTTGGATGCACTGAATAAGGACCTATAGGAGGATAAATTCTTCGGTACTGAATATACAAGAATTAGACCTCAGTGGTATGTTATTTCTTAATCTTCATCCCTTAAATAGGATCCTGTGAAATTAATAACTATTACTTTGACTTATGATAGGAAGAGAGTCATTGTGATTCGATACCTTAAATCTTGGGTAATATTATTAATTACATGACGATTCTTGACATTTAATATGGAGAATCGTGCGATCGCCTTTTGCTTGATTTGTCCCCTTGGTGGGCTCGGAATCTTTATCATACCAAATCTTGCAAGTGGAAATTTATTTACGGTATGGATAATAATGTTGAAATTTGTTTTACTCCAAGGACAAAGATATTAATTAATATAAAGTTTGTTCAGTAGCTTAATTAATTAATGGACTAAGATAATCTTAAACACGGGAAATAATGACCGGAAGCCATATTATAGTAAAGTCGTAATATGGGTTAAGATGGATAGTTCAATATTAATTTTATAGTGGAGTAAATTAATATTAATGGACTTGAATAATATTTGGCCCAATATTATAGCTTCATAGTCCATTGGAGGTCCAATCTTAATTCTCCTAAAGGCCCCTCAAATAGCCCAAAATAAAGTCCAATTAATGAAAGGGAGAAGAAAATATCATTGCCTATATTTCCTTGAAATTTTCGAAAATTGTAGGAAAAGAAAAAGAAAGATTTTCTTGATTTTCTTGTAGATATTTTAATCACATAATCACATCTTGTGTAAAGAGACATTAAAGTTCACCACAATTAATTGCATCTGATTACAATAATCATAACGAAAATTACAAAGAATCGAGTGCGATTTCTCTACTACTGTATCCACGTAATCCCCAATTCTGATTTTGCGGATTTGCGGCGTTGAATCCCCCGAGAGGCATTTCTTTAGGAAAATCCAAACTCTAGATCTTATGGAGAAAATATGAAGTAACGTTGTTTGTGAATTCCCAAGAGTGTATATATATAAAACGGAGGCCTAGTTTAAATCTTAAGCTAGCCCAATTAGGGAAATAAAAACCCTAATCTTGAATTAAATTAATTTCTTTTAATTTAATTCCATAAATATAAATCTCTACGGATTTAAATGTCTAATATGAAAATCTCTACGATTTATTTCCATATACATTAAATCCTACAATTATATTCCAAATATAATTATTGGAAATTCTTATTTAATTAAATCCAATTTAATTAAACATTAATAATAATTAATTCCAAATTAATCTATTATTAATTACCTTCTCCATAAATTAAATATTAAATCCAATTTAATATTTAATCAACCAACTATAACCCGTAAAAGGGAACTACTTGTTGTGTGACCTATAGGCCCTCATATACCGAGCGATTAGTCAAACTAACGGTCTTAATTGAACCCTAATCAATAAATCAGACATTCTCAATATATGAGGTACGTTGCGAGAAACATGCAACTACATGTAAATGTAACGTGGACTATTATGTTTTCCCCCTTTCATTCACGAATACTCGATTAGTCTTAAACATGATGAAGTGTCTATTCAAATAACTTAATCACTTTATCTCAAATCAGTAATTGATCACTTATGTCACACTTGGCCACAAAGTCCAAGTTGACGTGCATTGGTCAATGACTTTGATCCAATTATGATGAGAAGGAGAGTATTCTCTCTAAATCCACTTTGAGGAATGAATCCTTTTCTTGGCTCAACTACCACGCACATGCACTTCGTGATGAACCCAATCCAAGCCACATCTACCCACAGAAGGGTGCAACCATCGGTCATGGTCAAAGTTCATCACTCCACACATGTCGTGTACATTGACCTCAAGTTTAAGGAGTATCACATTGCTCCCACTAACCGAGACACCAGTAGACACATATAGTGGAACTACATCAAACGGTTTCTCGAATAGGTATACCAATACCCTCTAAGGTATTTGTGCATCCATCGGTCATGGTCAAAGTTCATCACTCAACACATGTCGTACGTATTAACCTCAAGTCAAAGGAGTGGAATTACATCAAACAGTTTCTTGGATGGGTATACCAATACCCTCTAAGGTATCTGTGCATCCATCACGAGATACCTAGTATCTCGTATTCGGGTGAGATCTTACTACACTCTCTAAGAGTATGATGCAGATCGCACACCAATCTCCATTGTATCATCAATATCCCTTTCTTGATGATCCTATTTAAGAATCATGCTTAAGTCATCTGAGTTCTCACTCACTCAATGACAGCAGTGACTCAAGGGAACACATATAAGAATAAATGCAAAAAATCAAACATAATATTCTAATGAGTGTAACGCCATACATTTAATATTAAACAAATAATAATATTAAACCAATACTGAATATTATCTAAGTATTATGTCCTTACAAAGGATTGTCTCTAGGACACTAACACTAACACTTGCATCCAATGGGTTTTACCCCACTGGGTGGTTCAACTAGCTCCCACACTTGATTATGATCCATTGAGCCCATCTCGGCTTCCATCATAGTTTGCCAGGTTCTGAATCCTTATCTTAGACCGCCTCCTTGTAGGGCCAGGGGTCTGATTCACTATCCCCGGGGATCAAATCCAAATATTCTCCTATCCCCATGAATCTCTCAGGTTGTCGGACAACCTTCCTAATACGACGAGGTTCCGATTGTGTCGGTGTGATGCTTAGTATATCTACTCGTACAGTTGGTATAGGAATTTGCCCTCTTATTTAAGGTAATCTCACTTTTGGCCTTGCGATTATTCATAAAGTCTTCTTTCAAAAATCTAAAGTGCGTACTGATTACCACCTTTTGATCTTCGGGAACATAAAACACGCACCCTTTCGTTCCTATGGGATATCCTATAAACAACCTTAGCTTCGAACGTACGTCCAACTTACCGGCTTCCTTGTCTAGCACGTATGCCGGACACCCCCAAATCCTAAAATGTCTCAGACTGGGCTTACGCCCAGTCCACAACTCTTTAGGGGTTTTGGGAACTGATTTGGATGGCACCAAATTCAGAACATAAGCCGTTGTTTCCAAGGCATGACCCCAAAACAACTTGGGTAGATCTGAATAACTCATCATGGATCTGACCATTTCTAAGAGTGTTCTGTTTCTTTGTTCTGCAACCCTGTTTTGTTGAGGGGGTTCTGGGTGCAGTCAACTGGGAAACAATGCCCTCGTCTGACAGGTAGTTCAAAAACTCATTGCTGAGGTATTCACCTCCACGATCAGATCATAGAAACTTGATACTCTTTTCCATATGATTCTCTACTTCGGCTTTGAACTCTTTGAATTTATCAAAGGTTTCCGATTTGTGTTTCATAAGGAAAATATACCCGAACTGTTGAGATATGGGTTCTAGCAGTTCCCAGCCAAGGTCGTGTGCCAGATGATGCGAGTCCTGAAATATGGTCTGATCGTAGCACGGCTAAGGTATTCAGCACAAGGCACGTTAAAAGGAATTGATTAGTACTACTCATACCAACAAGGTGTATCTTCTTTTCTGGTGTCCATTGTGAAAGAACTCTAAAGTTAAGCGTGCTTGGCTTGGAGCAATTTCATGATAGGTGACCCCCTGGGAAGTTTTTAGGGTGTGTGCGAGTGAGGACAAAACACGCTAGAAAAGACCCGCGTTGGTTTGCGAGGACAGTACATCAATTCTGATTGTGCTCCCGGTCCAACACGAACCTTGAGTAATCAGCAGTGAAAGTCACGAAATACTCATAGTCACCTCTAGCTTTAGTTGACATTGGACCACACACGTCAGTGTGAACGATTTGCAACACTTTTGTGGCTCTAGTCCCCTAGGCTCCAAATGCCCTCTTGGTCATTTTACCCTCCAAATATGATTAGCAGGTTGGAAGTGGTTCGAGTTGTAGGTCCGACAGTGAACCATCTTTCACCAACCTTTGGATTCTATTCAAATTAATATGACCCAATCTAAGATGCCATAGAAGTGTCTTGTTCACATTTTCTGAACGTTTTCTCTTATTGTTTGAAACAATCGATGTGTTATAAGATGCATTTTGTGAGTGATGTGCACAGTTAATAGTATAGAGATGGTTCCGTAAAGTTCCATGACAAATAAACACATCGTTACGAAAAACAGTAACTTGCTTAGAAAAACGAACATAATATCCATCATTAAATAGTTTAGAAACTTGAAATAAGTTTTTTGCGAAAAACTGGAACATAAAGAACATCTCTCAAAACTAAAATCTTGTCTTCAAAAGACAAGTGCATGTCTCCCACTGCTTTAGCTGCCACTCTCGTAGCATCACTCAGTGATGAGGATCTCACTTCCACTAAGTTGTTGGGTCCGCTTGAACACGTGAAGCAAACATGATCAGTGGATCCCATATCAACTACCCAAAAATGAGAAATATACATCGCTAAAAAGGTTTCAACAACTAGTGCATGAGAATTACCTTTCTTTCCGGCCCTTTTGGGCTTGGAACAGGCAAACCTCCATTGTCATTTTTTACCGCTGTTGAAGCACTTCCCCTTTGGATTTTCCTTGACACCACAGCATTCCTCATCTTACCATTTCCCTTGGCAACAATTGAGTTTGATTGCTTATGGCTTTTTGTCCTCTTCTTCTTCTTGTCTTCCCTTGGCTTAGAAGATGAAGACGGATCACTTACCGTCAAAGCTTGAATTTGGTGTCCCATCAACGTCTCTTCCGAGACCAAAGCTTGGAACGAATCAACTAGCGAGGCCAAAGTGCTCAAAACTTTTGGGCAGAGAGTGGAGTACTATAATGATCTGGGTCTCCAGATCATAATATGCACCCAGAACCTCAAGTTTGTTCAGATGGGCCATCAATTTTGAGGACGTAATCCCTTACGGGGTTGCCCTTCACCATTTTCAGTGACAACATCTCTCGACGAGCACCGCATTTTAAGCTCGTCAGTTGGCTCATCTGATTTTTGGTGTGTCAAGAATCCAATTGTGCTTTTGTACAGTTAGGAGAATCATAACTTTTCGTTTCCAATCAACATAGTTTCCTATACAATTATATGGACTTTAAGTATATTAACAGTGGATTAAAAGGTTGCGACATGCTGAACTGAAATAAACAACAAATGTACAAACACAAAATTATCACATAATTTGTTGGGAGATGAATTTAATAAAGAAGTTTTGATTAGATCCCAAAAACCCTGAGTATGACATGTTCAGGATAATCTTGATAGACTGAGTCAGGTTTCAGTATAGATTGTTCAGGAAGTTATCTGCACCATGTATAATCAGCATATATAGATCAGGTTAGATTTTGAAGACACTGAAGACTCGGTATGTCATCAAGATATCAAGACTCGATAAATGGCAAGACATCAAGACTCAAGATGTCATGAAGACAATCAAGACTCAAGAAAGTTCTTTGAAGACATCAAGATTCATGAAAGTAATCAAGACACCGATGACTCGGTATGTCATCAAGACATTGAAGACTCAAGATGTCACCAAGACACGTAAGACTCGATGAAGTTCTTTGAAGACATTGAAGACTCAAAGATGTCATCAAGACATCAAGACTCGTAAGATATCAAGACCTAGTAATAATCAAGACTCAAGAAGATATCTTTTTTGAATACTCAAGATAACTCAATGTTCAGAGGCACTGAATAATATCTATCTGAAGACTACAAAACTGAGAAAAACTCAAATATTCAGAAAAGTAGATATTGCCCAAAACATTCATATGTAGACAAAAGGAACTAAGTCTAAGTGTTGTTTAAGGTTGTCTCATTCAGAGAGATTGACCAAAAAGAGCCATTTTGTTTGTCTACATTCACTGAAGACAAGAACCAATCAGAGGAAGACAACATTGTACTTTACTGACACTGAAAGTGATAGGACCCCTGAATCATGTCAGTAGAACTAAGTTCCAGAATGCAAAAATTGGTGATTGGCTACATGACTGCATATTTCCTAAAACATGCAAGGGAGTATTCAAACCTTAAATATAGCCGTTCATCAAACACCAGAAGAGGAAACCCTTGATACTATCTCCTCCAACGGATAGTTTTTCAAGAGTGAACTTGGTGAAGTTGCCTATAAATACCAGTGACCCTTTACATTGAGAGGTTACGGGAAATTTCAAAGCAACTCAAGAGCTCATTCGTATTATTGCAAATTGAAGCACTCGAAAAACCTTGAATTTCCCAATTGTTTCACATTGGAGAGAGCTCATTCACTAAGCCTAGATTGATAAGAAATATCCAAAGCTTAGTAGAGATATCCTAGCCTTTGCATCTGTTCTTATTGTAAAGGATATCTCACCCTAGTTGGAAACCAACCCAAAACTCAAACCTTTTGTTAATGAAGTTTGTGTGTGTTTTGTTGGTGAGTTAGAGTTGTAAAGAGTTAGTAAGCTACAGTGAGTTAGCCAGAAAACTCTAGAGAAGAAGTTAGTAAGCTACTTGTGGTAGTCCGAACACTTGTGTGTGTTTTGTTGGGGAATAATGTGCACGGATCTATTCGGGATAAATATTTAAATACAAATTTAATTCTTATAATTATTACTAGCATGAATTAATCCTATATTAATTCAAATAATAATCCAACAACAAATCATGCATATAATCAATTCACGTAAATCCTACGCATGCAGAATTTCTACGAGTTTACGTGAACGTGCCTCTTGGAATGGTAATGGCCTCGTTGATTAAACACACCAAAAGAACCTTCCCAAGTATTCCCTTAATCCTTGCTCGACAATCCGGTGGTAGGACGCTTGCGAACAATTAACAAAAGGAAAATAAACTTTGTTGCACCACCTTTGTGGATTTGCTAATGTTTCCAGCACATGGAATTGTACTTGGGAATGAAACACTCATTCCCTATTTATAGAGGAGTGGTGGTCGAATTTTTAGGGAAAAAACAATGTGGGAAAATCTTTTCTTGATCTTCAAGAAATCTTGAATATATCTCCTATATTCTTTTCCCCATAATTATAATATTCCACAAAATCCCGCCTCCTCTTTGTTATGGAATATTTTCGAAAAATAGGGGCAAGAATCCAATATTTGGATCTTCTTGAATTTATGAGATATTCTTGTATTTCAAGAAATACATATATTTCATAATATCTTTTCAAGAAAATCAAGAAAATCTTTCTTTCCCCCTTTTTCTCAAAAATTTTGAAATATGCTATATGGATAACCAAGTGGGAGATTTCTTGAATTTAATGAGATAATCTTGTATTCAAAGAATACATATCTTCATTCCATAACAAAATTCAAAGAAAATCTTTCTCCCCTTTTAATCCATAATTTTCGAAATTCATGGAAAAATAAGGCAACAATATTTATTTTATTTTAAACACCTTTTTCAGTTATTGGACTTTATGTTGGGCTACTTAGGGGGCCTTTAGGAGAATTAAGATTGGACCTTCCAATGGATCTTGAATTATCAATATTGAGCCACAATATTATTCAAGCCCATAAATATTAATTAATCTCACTACATAATTAATATTGCACTATCCATCTTAACCCATATTACAGTCAATATGGCTCCCGGTTATTATTTCCCGTCTTTAAGATTATCTAGCCCATTAATTAATTCAAGCCTCTGAAATAGCTTTCCATTAATTAATATATTTTGTCCTTGGTTAAGAAACGGTTCAACATTATTATCCATACTTAAAACTAGTTCCACTTGCAAGATTTGGTATGATAAAGTTTATGAACCTCCCAAGGGGGCGTCGAACAAAAGCGTGCTTGCACACGATTCTCCGTGTTAAATCTTAGCAATCACATGTGACCAATAATATTGTCCAAGATAAAAAGTATTGAATCTCGTTGATTCTCTACCCATGATAAGTCAAAGCAATAGTTACCAACCACACGTGATCCTATTTAAGGAACGAAGATTAAGAAATAATGAACCACTGAGGTCTAATTCTTCCTTGTTCGATTCAAGAATTTATCCTCCTCAGAGGTCCTATTCGATTGCATCACCATGCACTAGTGTAATCTCTTGGTCAAGACAAGTCAATCCGAGCCTTTACACTTCAACCTTTCACGATGGATTGTTCATTTCCATCTAGGTCGTGAATGGTGTACTTTTTTAGTTACAAGGATTGTTAATTTAATCTTCTCGTGATCTAGTATCACTAAATTAACTACAATGTAACACGTCTTATTTATTGAACAGTTTATCAAAGAAATATATGTAACATTCGATGATATTTAAAGCATCAGTGATAAACAATTTATTTCAGTAAATAAGTCCGAAATTCAGTTTTGATTATACAAAGTAAAAGCATACTTTCCAGTATAATCCCAACAATCTCCCACTTATACTCAAAGTCTGCTTTTAAGTATACTACAACATGTCTCGTGTAGTTCCTAATACGTGACATCTAATGTCACCACACGAACCTAATAATTTCTCCCACTTATACTCAAAGCAGATTGGCAACGGTCTTGACACCCATTTCTTCCACATGTCTCTTGAATGTATTCAGAGACAGACCCTTTGTGAATGGATCTGCTAGGTTGTCTTCTGACGCTATCTTTTCCACATCTATATCTTCTCTCTTAATGATATCTCGTATAAGATGGTATTTCCTTTCAATGTGTTTGCTAGCCTTGTGGGCTCTTGGTTCCCTTGAATTTGCAACTGCTCCGGCATTGTCACAATAAAATGATGATTCTTTGCAAATCGGAACTACATTCAAGTCCACTAGGAAGTTCTTGAGCCAAACCGCTTTTTTTCTTTGCCTCATGTTGACTACATATTCGGCTCCATGGTAGAATATCGCGACGATTTCTTGACGCTTCTCCATATCACGGCTCCTCCCCCCATGCAAAACACACTATCGGAGGTAAATTTTCTGGAGTCTATGTCTGATTGGAAATCCGAGTCCGTGTAGCCGATGGGGATTAGACTATCTGATCGATAAATTAACATTCTATCCCGAGTTCTTTTTCGGATACTTGAGAATGTTTTTAATCGTCATCAATGTTCTTTCCCTCGGGTTACTTTGATATCTTGCCACCATGCCAACGCAAAGCAAATATCCGGGTCTCGTATATAGTATTGCATACATAAGGCTTCCGACGGTAAAGAAGCATATGGAATGCCTCTCATGTCATATATCTCCTTTTGTGTCTTAGGGCACATTTTCTTGGATAGATGGATTCCATGTCTGAAAGGTACGAAGCCTTTCTTGGAATCCTGCATGCAGAATCGTTTCAAGACAGTGTCTATGTATGAAGCTTGCGATAAGCCTATCATTCTTTTCTTGCGATCTCGAGTGATCATGATCCCAAGGATATGTGCGGCTTCCCCTAAGTCCTTCATATCAAACTGTTTTGAAAGCCATGCCCTTACGTCTGATAACACCTTTACATCATTCCCGATGATCAGAATGTCATCTACGTATAGTACTAAGAATACCAATGCAATTCCGACATGCTTTTTGTACACACAACTTTCGAACTCGTTTTGATCAAACCCATAAGACTTTATAACATGATCAAAACATTGGTTCCAAGCTCTGGATGCCTGTTTGAGTCCGTATATGGACTTCATGAGCTTACAAACTAGGTGTTCTTGGCCTTTTTCAATGAAGCCTTGGGGTTGTTACATATAGATCTCTTCATCAAGTCTTCCGTTAAGGAAAGCTGTCTTGACATCCATTTGCCAGATTTCAAGGTCGAGATGCGCAGCAATCGATAAGAGAATTCGGATGGACTTGAGCATGGCTACGGTTGAAAAAGTTTCCTCATAATCGATCCCTTCTTTCTGAGTATAACCTTTCTCCATGAGTCTTGCCTTGAAGGTTTCCACCTTCCCGTCCGGTCCTCTTTTTCTCTTATACACCCACTTGCAACCAATAGGTTTGACCCCATTAAGTGGTTCGACTAGCTCCCACACTCTGTTATGATACATAGAACTCATTTCGGCTTTCATTGCTGTTTGCTAAGAAACTGCATCCTTGTCTTGGATTGCCTCATCATATGTCCATGGGTTTGATTCGTCTTGACCGGGAATCAAGTCCGAGGACTCTCCTATTTCCATGAATCTCTCGGGCTGTTTCACAACCCTCTCACTACGACGAGGTTCCGGTTGTGTAAGTGTGTCGTTTAGTATGTCATCTTGTACAGTTGGCATTGAGGTTAGCTCCCTTAGCTCATTTAAGGTAATCTCACTTCTGGGTCTTCTTTCGTTCATATAGTCTTCTTCCAAAAATCTAAAGTGGGTGCTTATTACCACCTTTTGATCTTCGGGACCATAGAACATACACCCTTTTATTCCCTCGGGGTATCCCACAAACAACCTTAATTCTGATCGAGGATCCAATTTACCGGCTTCCTTGTCCAACACGTAGGCCGGACACCCCCAAATCTTCATGTGTCTCAAACTGGGCTTGCGCACAGTCCACAATTCTTTGGGAGTTTTGGGAATCGATTTGGATGGCACCAAGTTCAGAATGTAGGTTGCTGTTTCCAAGGTATGACCCCAGAACGACTTGGGAAGATCCGCATAACTCATCATAGATCTAACCATTTCCAAAAGAGTTCTGTTTCTTCGCTCTGCAACCCCGTTTTGTTGAGGGGTTCCGAGTGCAGTTAGCTGGGATGCAATCCCTTCATCAGACAAGTAGTTCAAAAACTCATCGCTGAGGTATTCGCCTCCACGATCGGATCATAGAGACTTGATACGTTTTTCCCTATGATTCTCTGCTTGAGCCTTAAATTCTTTGAATTTCTCAAAAGTCTCAGATTTATGCTTCATAAGGAAAATATAACCGTACCTTGAGTAATCATCAATAAAAGTGACGAAATACTCATAACCTCCTCTTGCTTTGGTTGACATTGGACCACATACATCTGTGTGAACGATTTCTAACACTTCTTTGGCTCTATTCCCCTTGGCTCCAAATGCCCTCTTGGTCATTTTACCCTCCAAACATGATTCGCAGGTTGGAATTGGTTCAACTTGGAGAAACTCCAGTGAACCGTCTTTCACCAACCTTTGGATCATCTTTGGATTTATATGTCCCAATCTTAGATGCCATAGAAGTGTCTCATTCCCGTCTGATGAACATTTTCTTTTCTCGGAAATAGTTGATGTGTTATAGGATGCATTTCGTGAGTGGTGTGCACAGTTAATTGTATAGAGATTATTCGACAACGTTCCATGACAGATAAATTTATCAAAAAGAGAAATGGTAACAACTTTATTAAAAGTAACCGAATATCCATCAAAAAAAAGTTTAGAAACTGAAATTAAATTCTTTCTAAAAATCGGAAAGTAAAGAACATCTCTTAAAATTAAAACTCTGTCTTCAAAAGACAGGTGCACTTCTCCCACTGCTTCAGCTGCCACTCTCGTAGCATTGCCCAGTGTGATGAGGATCTCATTGTCACTAAGTTGTCGGGTACGCTTGAACCCCTGTAAAGTGAAACAAACATGATTAGTGGACCCCGTATCCACTACCCATAAATGGGAGGCATACGCCGCTAAGCAAGTTTCAACAACTAGTGCGTGAGATTTACCTTTCTTTCCATTCCTTTTGGGATTTGAACAGGCTGACCTCGAGTGTCCTACTCTCCCGCTTTCCAAAACTTTCCTCATGCTTGATTCCATGCTCTTATTTGATGTTGAGTCTGGTTGGTTCAACTTTCTTCTCTTTTCATCATCCTTATCACCACTTGACCTAGGATGAAAAGAAGATTTCTGTTTTCCCAAGTTCTTTTCCTCGTTCTCCCTTTCCCTTTCAACCAAAGTGAGAGCATTTACAAGATCATCCATTGTAAAATCTAGATCTTCCAATAGATACTCAAGATAGTGGTGATTATAGCTCTTTGGTAAGGATTGGAGAATGAAATCAATCTTAGTCTTGAAATCACATTTTTCGCCGAGGATCTCAAGCTCCTCAAATAGCACCGTAACCCTAAGGACGTGTTGTGTTGCAGTCGTCCCTTTTTCAATTTTTAATTCAGCAATTTCTTGCTTCACACTTTGGATTGCCACATGGGTCTGATGTGCTAACATCGCTTCGAGATTCTGTAAGATGTCTGCAGCCGACTCATATTCTTGATGAAGGTGTTTCAACGCATCTGACAGATGTGCCAGAATTGTATCCTTCATCAATTCATTTGCCAGCTCCCATTCACCATATATCATCTCATCCCATATTCCGGCGTCCTTAGCTGGTTTTTCGGGTTTTGGTGTATCAAGTACCCATTTGGAAGGTGATGCAGTTAGGACAGGTTTTAGTTTGTATATCCAATCAAAATAGTTTTCACAAGTAAGAAAATTGTCTTTAAGTATATTGAACAGTGGATTAGAAGGTTGCGACATGATGAACTGAAATAAACAATAATATGCATAAGCACAAATATATCACAAGGTTCTATCACATGCATCATATTAAAATCTCAAAAAAAATATGAACATGCATTAGCCAACATCTCAAAACAGTTTAAATAAGTCACGTGGGGTGGGTCATTATTTAAACACATTCAAACAGGTTACAAACAAGAACAATTATTAAACCTTTAATATCCAGATTAATAGTTGGCTCCCACTTGACCAATATAAAATTGACAGGGACTTCGGGAAGTATATGCATATCAATTTTATACCTAAGTAATAACCATGATTAAATACAGAATCATTATTTCGCTTTGAACGAGCCTCGTGGGGAGGGTCATCATCGCCACTAGTAATAATCCACAATCATCCATTTGGAATTCATTCATGTGAAAGCTAACTTTTGACATTCCCGTGGGGGGAATTTCTCCAAAAGAATTCACAAATAAATAAATCATGGAGGTCAAAATTAATTCAATTTTATTATCCGAATAAAATTATCAATTAATTATTTAAACATACTTAGTAATTTTTTATGGTGAGATTTTTCATTGGGCAACTCTCATGCAAACACATTTAAACAAATTAAATAAAGCACAAGAAAACACAATAATAAATCAAGCAAAGCGGAAAAATAAACATATTGGGCACAAATTATCCAATTGTCATGGTTTGATTTTTCTTGGCTTGATTTTGAAGAAATGTCGTCTTGAATTTATCCCACTCGATCGTCTCGAAAAGAACTCCGTCTCGAAACACCATGCCAAGTAGCTCGCAGCCGGGATGCAAGCCCACATCCGACCGGCCCCTTGGTCAAGTCAGCCTCGGCATACCTCGGTAGGTCTCATGCACCGCACCTCGACACATCTCGGCGGCTCTAAGAAGCCCTCGCTCCGCAAGATCCGCGTTCTTCCGCCCGATCCGCCCGGCCATGCCGCCCGCAAGACCTCAGCGGCGCCACGTCCCTGCCATCCGCCTCGCCGCCCATCCGCCTCGATGCCTGGCGCATGGTCCATGCGCCCGTAAGGCGCCAAAGTCTTGCGCCAGCATGCTCAGCCCAATCCCACCCAATGCCTAGCATCACGCCCGTGTGCATTGCGACGTCCGCGTCGCGCTCGTGCCTCCCTTAGCATGTTTTGCGCGATGCACATCGTCTGCGTCTTGGTTACGGATCTATCCTTTAATTTTTTGTCTCGCCTTAATTTCCGATCCTAAGTTATAATTTATTTACAAAAATAAATAAACCTAGATCTAGACTAGTCTATTACATTGATCAAATCAAACATATCCTAATCTACTCGTGGATTTTCTCACGAGGCAAAACGAATTCGAACGAATCGAATTAAAAACCACAATTTATATGCATGCATAAATAAACACATTAAATTCCATGACAATTGGATTGGATCTAGCAATTCTACTATCCAATTTCAAATTTAATGAAAAACGAATTAAATTACAATTTAATAAATTCTACTCGATACCGCTTGTTGGGGAATAATGTGCACCTGATCTATTCGGGATAAATATTTAAATACAAATTTAATTTTATAATTATTACTAGCATGAATTAATCCTATATTAATTCAAATAATAATCCAACAACAAATCATGCATATAATCAATTCACGTAAATCCTACGACGCGAATTTCTACGAAGTTTACGTGAACGCAATCTTGGAATGGTAATGGCCTGTTGAATAAACACACCAAATTAACCTTCCCAATAATTCCCTTAAATAAAATTTAATTCAATTAACAAAAAGGAAAATAAACTTTGTTGCACCACCTTTGTGGATTTGCTAATTTCACATGGAATTAATTTGGGAATGAAAACTAATTTATATGGTGGTCGAATTTTCAACAAAACAAATCAATCTTTTCTTGATCTTCAAGAAATCTTGAATATATCTCCTATATTCTTTTTCCCATAATTATAATATTCCACAAAATCCCACCTCCTCTTTGTTATGGAATATTTTCGAAAAATAGGGCAAGAATCCAAGATTTGGATCTTCTTGAATTTATGAGATATTCTTGTATTTCAAGAAATACATATCTTTCATAATATATTGTTGGTCCCGATGGGAACCCTTTATTTTAAATTTATAATTTCGGTGCATATAAAATGAATTAATCTCTTTTGAATGTGTAATGTTTTGCTTATACAACTAGATGCATATGAATAAACACAAAAAAAGAACAACAAAAAAGAACCTTCCCACCAAGTATTCCCTTAATTCCTAATCAACTTCGAGCTCGACTTAAACTTACCCTGAAGTAGGACCGAGCTTCATTTACCTCCGTAGTTTACTAACTCAAACTCTTAGATGTTTAACAATTAACAAAAGGAAAAACAACTAAACTTTGTTGCACCACCTTTGTGGATTTTCTAAATTTTTCTCAAAGACAATGGAATTGTACTTGGGATATGAAACAACTCTCTTTTATCAGAAGCATCCTATCTTCTCATTCCACTCTTCAACACCGATAATGAAGGAAGAACTTTGATTTATAGGTGGTTTGAATGTTTCCGCTGGAAAACAATGTGGGAAAATCTTTTCTTGATCTTCAATAAAATCTTGAATATATCTCCTATATTCTTTTCCCTCTAATTATAATATTCCACAAAATCCCACCTCTTGATTTCTTATGGAATATTTTTGAAAAATTAGGTTTTCTCAAGAATTCGGTTTTCTCAGATTTGGATCTTTCGTGAATTTATGAGATATTCTTGTATCTATCAAGAAATACATATCTTTTTTGGGATCTAATAAAATATAAATTTTTCAAGAAAATCAAGAAAATCTTTCTTTCCCCTTTTTTCTCAAAATTTTCAAAATATGCTATATGGATAACCAAGTGGGAGATTTCTTGAATTTAATGAGATAATCTTGTATTCCAAGAATACATATCTTCATTCCATAACAAAATTCAAAGAAAATATTTCTCCCCTTTTAATCCATAATTTTCGAAATTCATGGAAAAATAAGGCAACAATATTTATTTTATTTTAAACACCTTTTTCAGTTATTGGACTTTATGTTGGGCTACTTAGGGGGTCTTTAGGAGAATTAAGATTGGATCTTCCAATGGATCTTGAATTATAAATATTGAGCCACAATATTATTCAAGCCCATAAATATTAATTAATCCCACTACATAATTAATATTGCACTATCCATCTTAACCCATATTACAGTCAATATGGCTCCCGGTTATTATTTTCCGTGTTTAAGATTATCTAGCATTCCATTAATTAATATCTTTTGTCCTTGGTTAAGGAACGGTTCAACATTATTATCCATACCGAAAACTAGTTCCACTTGCAAGATTTGGTATGATAAAGTTTATGAACCTCCCAAGGGGACAAATCGAACAAGCGTACTTGCACACGATTCTCCGTATTAAATCTTAGCAATCACATGTGACCAATAATATTGTCCAAGATAAAAAGTATTGAATCTCGTTGATTCTCTACCCATGATAAGTCAAAGCAATAGTTACCAACCACACATGATCCTATTTAAGGAATGAAGATTAAGAAATAACGAACCACTGAGGTCTAATTCTTCATTGTTAAGTTCTGAAGAATTTGTCCTCCTGTAGGTCCTATTCAGTGCATCAGTCATGCACTAGTGTAATCTCTTGGTCAAGACAAGCCAATCCGAGCCTTACACTTCAACCTTTCACGATGGATTGTTCATTTCCATCTAGGTCGTGAATGGTGTACTTTTAGTTACAAGGGATTGTTAATTTAATCTTCTGTGATCTGGTATCACTAAATTAACTACAATGTAACACATACTATTTATTGAACAGTTATGCAGTAAATATATGTAACATTCGATGATATTTAAAGCATCAGTGATAAACAATTTATTTCAGTAAATAAGTCCGAAATTCAGTTCTGATTAATCAAAGTAAAAGCATACTTTCCAGTATAATCCCAACATGTTTGAGTTAGTAAGCTGCAGTGAGTCAGCCAGAAAACTCAAGGTAGAAAAGTGAGTAAGCTACAGTGAGTTAGCCAGAAAGCTTTAGGAAGTGGTTAAGGAATTTCTCTCAAGATCGTAGAGAGTGGGCGTAGGAGCTTGAGTCTCCGAACCACTATAATTCTTTGTGTTGTTTTGCTTTCACATCTTTGCATTATTATCTGTTGCATGTTTTTCACTGAAAGCATAGTTCACTGATATTCAGTTGGAACCAATCCACTGAACTTGCATCAAATTGATCACAACCTTAATCACTGTTTTATTGAAGGGAAGATTTTCAAAGAAAGCTAAAACGAAAGTATAAACTTAGGGCCAACCATTCCAAGACACTTGAGTAGCTATAATGAGATAGTTACTAAACCGAACTAACTCTCTTGAGGGTTCAAGAAGATAATTATCTGATCCAACCCCCTAAGATCTCTCGATAAACTCGAGGCTCAATTAAGGCTAATGAAGCTTCCGAAAGCGGCCGGGATCATTGTCTCGATGAGACTTTGACTCGAGGCAATCCGTGCTTCTCGAGGGCAAAATCATCGGGATAACTGACCCATCCGACCTCGAAAAAAGAAAAGTTTTAAAATTCTTCGAACACGTGTATCCCCCCATACACGTGTGAGACTCGTTAGAAGACCGGACCAACAAGTGGTATCGGAGCGGTGGGTTCATTTTGACCACTTGCTTTGGTAGCCATAGTCTATTTTGGCCGAAAGACTTTGGTGGTCTCTTGAATAGATCTGTTCTTCGATATCTTACAAGGCTCGACCATCATGCCTTCTAAGAAACTTCCTATGTTCTCTGTTGAGAGCTATGACCTATGGAGATTGAGAATGCAGGCTCATCTCAGATTCAAAACATGAAAGAATGTGGAGAGTGGTTTCGAAGGACCATTCAAATTCTTCATTGTGAATCCCGTAATCAATCGAGCTTTGAGAGGAATGATCCCAGATGAATTTCCAAAGCCCGATGATCAACTTACTCGATGAGAGAAAGTTAGTCAATCTGGACTACATTGCTAAAAGATACTTTGTATAACACTATTGATGATGGTGTTATTGGGATGATTTCTCACCGTGAAACCGCAAAAAAGAAATATGGGACACACTTGTCAATTTATGTGTCAAGGCACATATCATATTAAGGAAAACAAACTTTCTATTGCTATTGGAAAGTTTGATAGCTTTGAAAATGGAAGATAGTGAATCCATTGACAAACTTGAGGTCGATTCACTAGCATCATGAATGATCTGAGTGCTCTTGGGAAAAGATACCCACAGAGAGAAGTGGCACTGAAAATTCTTAGAGGATTATCTAAGAAATGGGATATACATGTTGTGGTGATTGAAAACACCAAAAATATTGATTACATGCCATATCAACAAGTTTTCTCTGAACTGAAAGCTTATGAGTTTGTGATTGACAAGAAAACTAAGAAATCGACAAAGAAAGATGATTCTTCATCTAGCAAGAATGTGGCTTTCAAAGCCAAAGAGAAATCCTCAGAAGTCTAGAGAGTTCGAGAACTCACTTGCCAAAAAATCGGGATGAAAGCGGGATGATAAGCTAATCTTGATGGCAAGGAGGTTTGAAAGACTCAATAGCGAGATATGGGAAATATAAGAAATATTACAGAATCACAGTGCAAGAGAGACTCGGTCGAGGACGATCTGTTGAGAAAAGGAAGGACCATAAAGCTGAAGGATCCTTATCCAAGAAGAAGGACTCCAAGACCAAAGAGGAAAGTGATCAGGATGATGATGCCAACAGATGCTACAACTGTCAAAAGAAAGGTCACTTCCAATATGTCCATCTCCGAAATGAAAAGCTAAAAGAAAGAAAGGAAAGACAAGCCAAGAGAGACAAAGATCTCCAAAGAAGAAAGCTATGATTGCGAAGTGGAAGAACATTCTAAAGAAGGTTCCAGTTCCTCGATGAAATTTTCCCGAACGATGTGAAAGATGATGTCCGTCTTTATGGGCCGTGGAGGAGGTAAATTCTTCTATCTCTCTTTGTTGCTCCTACACAAGCACATGAGTTCTCAAGTTCTCATCATGAAACAAGAACTTTGACTGATGGATTCGTTTGAGAATCTTATGAAGGACTATTACGTATTACAAGAACTACTCATCGAAACTCAAGAGCGTAACAAAAGGAACCGATCACGAGAATTTGAAGTGGAAAGACTTTAAAAATCTTTGAGATCACTTCTCAATTGATGGGAACTCTTGATGAACTAGATGTTCTCGAAAGTACAACTCTCGAAAAAAAGAAGGTGATAGAGATCCCTGAATGGAAAATTAGAGAAATCCACTAAAGAGATTCAAATTTATCGAATCGAGTTCAATGACCTCTTTGAGAAGCATGAAACTCTAAAGAAATGTGAGGATAGTCTTGCAGAGAAAGTTAGCTCTATAAATTCTCGCTCTAAAGTGATAGATAAAATTCAGAGTTATCAAAGACCCGCAACTATAAAAGCCGGGGATACATTCCGGGGGGACCTCACAAGGTCTTCAATCTTTGCTTCTAGTAGCACCAAGATCGTTTTTGTTAAACCAAAGGCATCTAATCTTCTTCTTGAAGAACCGCGAGTTTTAGATAAGGGTAAAGGACCTATGGTTTCGAAAAAATCAAGGTTCGGGGAAAAAGTCCGACCTCTCGAAATGGCTAGAAAAACCCGAACACTCAAGAGGAAATTTTCAAAGCGAAGATTCAAAGCCTCGGGCTAAGAATACCAACCTAAAGAGATCTCAAGACCGAACCATCGAGGAATTTTCGAAAGAAAACACTTTCAAAGAGAGATATTCTCAACCGAAAAAGACCAAGTCCTCGACATTCTTGAAAAACCCCAATTTCAAAGACAGCAACCCAAACCCCACTTGTCTAATGGTAAAGGTTTCCTGAACCCAAGTCAGTAGAGATAGAGACCAGCTGCACCAAAGCTAAGGCACTTGAACAAAAGGCCTGAACCCAAGAAGAACTCTAAGGCTCATGTTCATTCTAAGGCTGGCACTCATGCACAAGATACTGCCAAGGCACCTAGGGTGGTGAATGTGTATGTAGATGTTTATGAAAGACAAATCAACCACTCTAAAGTAATTAGAGTTGTTGGGCAGATTTGGGTTCCAAAAGGTACAGCTAACCTGGTAGGACCCTACACCAAATGGGTACCTAAGAACTGATTTATTTTTCAGGTGAAGGAAAAGGGCACTGAGCTGAATGAAAACAACATAGCACTAATGAGTGAAAATGAATTGGCTCCTGTTGTATGGAATCTGGACAGTGGATGTTCAAGACATATGACATGATATAAGCAACTAATCACTGACTATGTTGAGCAAAAAGGCCCTCAAATCACATTTGGAGACAATTCCAAAGGATAAACTGAAGGATGTGGAACTCTTGAAGTTGACTCTGTTCATATCCATGGTGTTTCATATGTGTCTGGTCTAAAGCATAACTTGTTTTCTATCAGTCAATTCTGTGACAAAGGATTCATTGTTTAGTTCTCAAAGAACTTATGTTATGTAAAAGACAATACTTCACATAAAATTTTACTGACTGGTACTAGAAAAGAAAATGTGTATCTTGCTGATTGGAGTTCAACTCCTAAAGATACATGTTTGGTTGCAAAAAAGTTCCAATCGATACCCGGTTGGTTGTGGCACAAAAAGAATGAATCACTTAAACTTCAAAACCCCTGAACAAACTTGCAAGATTAGCACTTGTAAGGGGTTACCCAATGAAGTGTTCAAGAAAAGATCATGTATGTGATGCTTGTCGAAAGGAAAACAAATCGAGCATCTTTCAAAAGCAAAGTAGATGTTTCTCCTGATAGAATACTACAACTGTTACATATGGATCTCTTTGGTCCAGTAACACCTGTGAGCACTAATGGCAGAAAATACACATTTGTTGTAGTTGATGACTACTCTAGATACACATGGGTCATATTCTTACTCAATGAAAAGAGACTCGAACAAAAGCTACTGAACTCTTGAAAAAGGCTCAAGATTGAAAAGAATTTGAGTGTGGTCAAAATCAGATCAGATAAAGGAACTGAGTTTATCAATCATATCATATCTGATTATTGTGCAACAAATGGAATAGCTCATGAAACATCACCGTAAAGGACCCCACAACAAAATGGTGTTCTTTGAAAGAAGAAATAGGACTCGAAAAGAAGTTCGCAAGGACAATGATTCTTTGAAGTTCGATATTCCTAAGAGATTTTGGGTTTTGGTTATCAACACCGCATGCTACTCTCGGAAACATCCATGCCGACCAAGAACCAAGGAAAAAATTCCATATGAGCTTTGGGAATGAAAGGAAGCCTTTTGTTTCTTTCTTTTTCGTGTGTTTGGTTGCAAGTGTTTCATACACAATAATGGTAAAGATCGGGTTGAAAACTTTTTTGATAGCAAAGGCGATGAAGGGATACTCTTAGGATATTCGAAGTCAAAAAGCTTCGAGTTTACAACCAGTAGGACTCTTATTGTGGAAGAAACACCTCATGTTGTTTTTGATGAATCTACTTGTGTTCAGAAGAAACAAGAACATGACTCAGGAGAACTGATCAAGAGAATCACCAAACTTAGCCTGAAAAAGAATGATAAAACATCCTCTGAACCTGAAAAGAAGAAGTCAGTCACTTTCTATGAATGGAGTGAATCAGACTCAGACAAAGAAGTTCAGGATGGAAAAACTTAGGATGGTGAGACTCAGGATGGAAATTCTCCACTGAAGGAAAGCCAACACACTGAAGCTGACCAATCTAAACATACACCAGTTCAGACTCAGGTATGTAATGCCGATGAAGATGTGGTCACAGCTGAGGAAATCTCTGAATCTATCAACCAATGGGGAACAAATATCTCTGACAATGTTCTGAATGGAATTTCCCCTGAGGAAGATGATTCTTTTTCTCCTTTTCTGTTGTTCCCTAAATTTAATGAATTACCTAAACCTAACATTTCTGATGTTGAGGATACTACTGAAGGGGGAACATCCAGGAGAAAATGGTTGGATAGTCATCCTACAAGTCAGATTGTGGGTGATCTATCAGTTGGTGTCAAAACAAGAAGGTTCCATGGAGAAAGTGCTTTGTTCTGTTGCTTCCTATCTGAAAAAGAATCTACTGAGATCTCTACAAGATTCATTTTGGATTACTGCTATGCAAGAAGAGCTGAATCAGTTCTCAAGGAATGAAGTTTGGGAGCTAGTGGATAGACCTAAGAGGCACAATGTGATTGGAACTAAGTGGGTGTTCAAGAATAAGAGAGATGAAAACAACAACATTGTGAGAAACAAGGCAAGGCTAGTTGCACAAGGTTATTCCCAAGAAGAAGGCTTGGATTATGATGAAACCTTTGCACTTGCAGAAGACTAGAAGCCATCATTGTTTCTTGCATATGTCTTTGTCACATGAAATTCACGATCTATCGGATGGATGTGAAAAGTGCATTTCTGAATGGTGTGCTTAAGGAAGAGGTTTATGGAAACAACCTCCGGTTTCGAACCAGAATGACCAAGTTTACCGCTCAGAAAGCCTTTTATGGTCTTAAGCAAGCACCGAGCATGGTATGATACCCTTTCTCGTTTCTTCTTGACCATGGTTTTATCAAAGGAACTGTTGATAGGACTCTGTTCAGGGATAGAAGATGGGAAAGACATCTTACTAGTTCATTTATGTAGATGACATCATATTTGGATCTCCAAATCATCAGCTGTGTGAAAAGTTTTCTACCCTGATAAAAGGAAAGTTTGAGATGTCAATGATGGGGGAGATGAATTTCTTTCTTGGACTTCAGGTGAAACAAACTAAGGAAGGAATTTTCATCAATCAAGCAAAATACACCAGAGATCTGATTGCAAAGTATGGTGTACAAAATTGCAATACAGTTAGAATTCCTATGAATACTAACTACAAGATGGATCCTGATCCTGAAGGCAAATCAGTAAATCACAATCGATTATAGAGGATCATTGGATCAATCGCTATATCTCACGCGACAAGTAGGCACGATATAACATTTCTTTGTTGGGATATGTGCAAGATACCAAAGCTAATCCTAAATTTAATCACATGGAGGCGCCAAAAAGATTCTGAAATATCTTAAAGGCACTGTGAATAGAGGATTATGGTATCCAGCTGATGATAACCTTGAATTAATTGGTTATTCAGATGCTGATTATGGAGGATGTAGAATTGACAGGAAGTCTACCACAGGAACTTGTCAATTTCTTGGAAGTAAACTGATATCATGGTTTTCAAAGAAACAAACCTCAGTAGCAACAAATCTTCTTTGAAAATTTGAATACATGGTCTGCAGGAAGTCAAGCAGTGCATGATTCTTTAGCTCGCACAACAATTGAGGGATTATAAGATTGTAGCCAATGAAGTACCTATATTTTGTTATAATAATAGTGCAATTGCTATTACACAAAATCCTGTATTGCACACCAGATGTAAGCATGTTGATATCATACATCACTTCATTCATCAGAGATCATGTTGAGAAGAAAGACATCAGAATGGAGAAAATTCATAATGATAAACAGAGAGCTGATATCTTGACTAAACCTTTGGCTGAATCAAGATTTCAGGAACTATCAGTTGAATTAGCGATGATGGTGTACAAATGGCTTGGGGAGCTCTTGCAAAAGATGGAAATGGCCATTCGTTGTTTTCTGTGGAAAGGCGACATCACGAAGAAGGGGTCTCTTAATGTGGAGTGGACCCGCTGTTGTGCTCCTATTGCAGGGAGGGGGGGTTGGGCCTCAGATCCATCCGACTTGAGAATGCTTCATTCATCTACAAGTTGACTTGGGATATTCTTACCTCCTCCAACGATCAGACTTGCTTACTTAGGGAGCGATATTTCACCTCAGATGGGTAACCCCGGAATGCCCAACACTGGTCCTCTATCTGTTCGGCCCTTCATGTGCATGTGCAAAAAATCCACGAGGGCTCGTACTGGTTGATCGGTCGTCAGTCGACGATCATGTTCTGGACAAACAATTGGTTGGGTTACCGCATTGCTGACAGGCTTTCTATCCCACAGGACATCCTTGTTGATCTTGACTGTACTGTGGGGGACTTCTTTATGGAGGGGGTGTGGTACTTCACTACCTTCTTCATCACGCATCATCTGGATGTGGTCCTTGATATTCTTCAGACCCCGATTCATGAGGGGGGCCAGCGGATATGGCCTGTCTCTGGCACGGGTAGTCTTACTTCCAGACAGGCTTATGATCTCTTGATGGCCCCCTTACGTCCGGTTCACTGGGCTTCTTGGTTTTGGGCCCCTTCATCCCTCAGATGCGGAGCACCACCATTTGGAGGACCATCTAGGGGAAGCTCCCCACCTCGGAGGCCTTTCACCGCTACGATTACCCTGGCCCCACTGCTTGTCCTCTCTGTTTCTAGGCTTCAGAGACACAGGAGCACATCCTCACTCAATGCAGTTTTACTCGTTCTATCTATACTTCTATCTCTGATATCTTTAGTGTTCTGCTCTGCTATGATACGGGCTTCACCGACTTGGTTTTACAGGCATAACAGCTCCCCCAGAACAAGCAGATACATAATCTCTGCCGCCTTACGTTTGTCATGATGGTTTGGGCTATTTGGTCTACTTGGTGCAAGGCTGTTCATGAAGACATTGCTCCTTCGCACCATGGGTGCATGACTCTTATTCTTAGCTTGGTTCGGGAGGCTCAACCCTTCAAGCTAAGCTCGACATACGGGATGGATGATCTGCTGATCTGTCGGAAGCTACGAGTTTTGAGTGTTCCACGGCCGCCGAAGACGACTACTGTGGTCAGATGGAGCCCCCCCGTCCAGGGTGCTACAAGCTAAAAGTGGATGGCAGTGTTGCTAATGGGAATATCTATGCTGGGTGCGTCGTCTGGAACTCAAGAGGGTTATTTGTTGTTGATTTTTCGGTTACTTTTTGCAAGGGTATTGCCTTGGATGTGGAGATTCTTGTGGGTATGCATGAGATTGTCTTTGCTAGATCCATGGGTTGGACAAACCTCTGGATCAAGTCTGATAGCACGATTGCAGTCAAGGTCCTTACTAGCGGCGAGAGAGACTTACCATGGCGGATAAAGGCCAGTTGGCCGAAGTTTGAAGATGCTCGTCGACAGGTTTCCCTTACAGCATCACATATCTTTCGAGAGGGGAATTCTATTGCTGACAGACTAGTGAAACTCCATAGGGATGATGTTTGGATCGGGGGTTGTCCCGACTTCCTTGCGAATTTGTTTTTTTCTGATATGAATAAGGATTTCTTCTACCTTTTGAAGTAGTTCTTTGTTTTAGAGGAGTAACTCTTTTCCCTTCGCTAGGGGTTTTGTCCCAAGGGGGTTTTACCCTAGCAAGGTTTTTAGTGGGCCTCCGGCCTCTTACGACTTTTGTACTTATGACTTTAAGTTTTTCTTTTTATTTTAGGTGCTGCTTATTTGTTATATATAGAAATAAATATTCACATTGTTTCAATGATATTTATCGTCTATAAAAATATTACATAAATTTTGCTATCTTAAAAATATATTTAAAATCTAATTTTGTATGTATTGTAACTTAAGTATTAATCATTGCAAATAAAATCTTTCTTATCACATGTTTACATTTATTTAATAAAACGATAATTAATTTAAAATAAAATTTAATTATAAAATATCAGTTAATATAAAACGGAAAGTGTATATAAATTAGTGTAACAAGTAATTTGGGACACGTATATTTCTTAGGAGAATTATAATAGGAGATTCTAAACCCTCTTTAACACGTAATTTCCCTACCCAATCCTAATAATTAAATGTAGCGATTATTATTTTTTATGTCTTTTTAAAGTAGTAGTATTATAATATTCTTTTAGGAAAAAAATAATTTTATTAATCAGGAAATTAAAAAGCACAACCACCCTAATGATCGAATCTTGTCAAGGCAAAGAAAGATTTACAGTGTTTAAAAAAATAAAAAACAAACACAAAAACTTGTATGTAATATTGCATACAAGTGATATGTGCAATTGAATTTTTTTTTTTCGTGGGTCAAATAATAGGGCCGGGTTAGAGCAGATTGCTGGCGGGTTAATGGGCTTCCTCCTTCATCTTCACGACTCGCGTAGTCAGGGCAGATTTCTTCTTCTTCACGCTCGCGCAATCACAGGCAGATTTCTTCTTCTTCCTCTTCTCGCGTTACAACAAACGCGACCAGATCTCCGTTGATTTTGATGGTGGTGCGTATCTAGATTTTTCCTCTTCTTCTCTTGTTCTTCCTTTTCTCTTTCTCTTCCATATTCTTTTTGCTTTCTTCAATTTTCTCATCCTCGCAAATTTATATGTGATTTCCTATCGTTTTGTGAAGCAGTTTTTCAGATCTTTTTGCGACTATTTCTGTTTCTGTAAATCTGTAATTCTGGACTTAAGATTTTTTTCACGTCTGTACTGTTTTTTTTTCATGTAGTAATACTCTTTTGCTCATATGGTAACACTCCTTTTGTTCATGTAGTAACGCATCAAGTTGTCTTTTAAATCTGTAATTTTGGACTGGAATTTCTTTTCGCGCTTGTACTGGTTTTATTTATGTGGTAACATGTTTTTCTTTATATGGTAACACTTTTTGTTCATGTAGTAACACGTGTTTTTTTAGTAATATGTAACACTGTTCATATATCGTCGTAATACTATGTGAATACTCATGTGTTACCATATGAATAATAATGTGTTACCATGTGACCCATGTTACGTTATGAATATTTATATGTTACGATATGTTTTATTAAGTGTTACGTAAGATATGAAGTTTTTTCAATATAACAATGTAGTAACACTTATACATGGATGTAGTAACACACAAAAAATTTGACAAAAAATAAATAAAATTTAATATAACAATGTAGTAGCACTTATACATAGATGTAGTAACTAGGGGTGGAGGAAATATCGAAAATACCGGTATACCGCACTTACCGTACCGAAAAATATCGATTTTATCGAAATTTTCGGTATATCGAAATACCATACCGTACCAAAAATTTCGGTACGATAACGGTATGAAAATATAGAAAATTTTGGTATACCGAAATATTTGAAATATTTGAAAATATTTTTCGATATCTTAAAAAATTTCCTGATATCTTAGGTATATATTGAAATTTCGGTACGGTATGGGTATGTAATATCGGAATACCGAATATTCGGTACGACAACGGTTGAAATTTTTCGGTATCGAAAATTTCGGTACGGTAACGGTATGGCGAGAAAATTTTCGGTATGCCGTACCGTCCACCCCTAGTAGTAACACACAAAAATTTGACAAAAAATAAATAAAATTCAATATAACAATGTAGTAACACTTATACATAGATGTAGTAACACACAAAAATTTGACCAAAAAAAATTACGTGTACAGTAGGAATTGAACCTATGACCAAATTCATTAGCAACAAACCTGAACCACTAGGCTACAACACATATTTGATAAAGATATCCTTCTATAAATACATATTCATCCACGCCAACCTGAACCCCCTGCCCGCCCTGCCCGCGCCCGACCTGACCCGACCCGACCCGCGCATTGACCCGCGAAATTTAGACAATTTACCTTATTTATGTTGTATTGCACATAACACTAGTGTGCAATATTTCACTCAAGACTTTCTAAAAAACAAAAAGAAAGATTTACAGGATTTTTAGTATCCTCAAAATTCGGATTTTAAAGGAAGTAAAAAATTGAAAAAATACAGCATGCAATATAATTAATTAAATAGCTATGGTAAGAAAATTTCATTATTCATTGATTTCCTGATTCTTAGCGAAGAGAATATTTTGTGCCATATTGTAATTTATAGTATTAGTAAATATATTATATATCAGTTATTATTAATATTTATGATATTAAATGAACTTTAACTTTATATTTTTGGTATATATATTGTAAATTAATTATAACTAATTACTTATTATATTTAATTAAAGCAATAATATTGATATACAAATAAAAATTGTATCATTATTTCATACAGTATTAGTATTCCCTTTGCAAAAGTATCAGATAATGAAATAATCTAAACAGATTAATGGATTTCGTTCGAGAAATATTACACCAAAAAAAAAAATACAGTGGTTGAAGGATCATCATCACTTACATTATAAAAAAGTACGTTATTCTAAATCTTAAAACAAATTTATTAGATCGATATACATATAAGCTTGTTTTCATCTTCATAGTAGAAAACACATAACATTCATTCATTCATTTTCACATAATCTTTTTCTGATATCTCGTAATCTTCTCCACATACAGAATAATTTAGATCACCTAAAAATCAAAATATTAGAATAAAATAAAATAATAATGAATCCAAATAAGAATCAAGAAACATCGAAATAAATCTGTAAATGGACTTTAAACTATATAATGAATCAAAACAATTACCTAAAAAAAAAAAGAAGAAAAGAGAGAGAGAGAAGAACGATAATCTTTGTGTACCGTGAGTGAATATGTTTACGAGAATGAATGAAAAACGAATAAGAGATGTGATAATTTATAGAAAATAGTAATAAAAATCAATGGTTGAGATTAAAACAACACTAAAAATGAATGAGATTAGAGGGATTTGAAATAGATGAATGTGGCTTTGTCACATCATATTATCAATTGACACATCATGTAATAGAGGTTTTGCATTATAGAGATTATAGATTTTAAAGTGTTATTCAATTTTCACGTGATGTAGAATATATAAAGATTGCTAACGGATTTGATCATATGCCCCGTAGGTGGGCACAAACTTATATGCCCACCATTTATGTGGTGTTCCACGTATGCAAGGTCCCCACCATTATTTAATTAATTTAATCTCCACATTTATATGTATTCTATATTTTATCCCATTTCATTAATTAGATCAAATATCTTAAATTTTAATTTTTTTTTTCTATTTTAGATCAAATATATATTCCAAAGTAATTACGGTGCGTTTTTTAATTCTATATTTTTAATTAAAATAATATATTTTATCCTATTAATTTTTATTAATTTTTACGTTACCTTTTTTTTTCAAATATTCCTTTTCATCGTCTATTTTTTATCCAACTTGTATGTAGGTCCCGAACGGGTTTAATGAGGGCAGAAGTCTAGAGGGAGGGGTGAATAGACTTCTGAAAACTTTTTGTGCAGATCAGGTGTGAGGCGCTTAGCTTTGATCAGAGGCGAGTGAATCGGTTTGGGTGATAACCAACTTCTTGACGCTTTAAAGGCGGATCGGTTCGGTAACTATCGTTTTAACCGATGTGTCGCGAAGCTTAAGTTTTACCCGTGTGAAAACCGGTTTTGATAAATCGATTCCAAAGTTAATCTTTTAATCAGGTTGATTTGAAGTGTCGAAGTTTCATCGATCGAAGCTTGGTGCTAATCGATCTCAACTTGGAATATGTATGCGCTTTTAAAGGTTGTGTGCGATTGTGTAATCGGTTAATCAAAGCAAAAAAGGCACACAAGATTTATAGTGGTTCGGACAAACCAAATCCAACGCCCACTCTTCCCTATCACAAGGGGCACCTACTTAACCAACCGGACTTTGTTTTTATGTGTAAGTCCAACACAAGACACCAACTAGATGTTTAAGGAGTTCACACTCAACCGATCCCGTGAGATCGAACTAGAATCCTAGTGTCTCGAATCTTGCTAAACAACTTAACCTAACTTGGGGTTTGGGTAAGATTGTTTTTGTTCCAACTATGAAATCTTTTCTTTATATAAAAGCTTCAATAAACTAGATGAAAAGATTTCTATGCTAAGAACTTATGGGATGAACACTTAATAAAAAATTAATCTTCTTGTTCGTGTTCTTGTGCGGAAATCGATATTAGCTTGAGCTTCTTGATTGTTCAAATAAGTTTCCGTTATTTTCACTCTAAAGTGTAATCCCATATATATAGACCTTGAAATCAAAGAGCCGTTGGAGAGCAATTTGAATTTCGGGCTATATTTGGTAGACTTGCGTTTGATGTGAAGAGCTTGAGAACGGCATGGCCAAAAGCGTGAATTTGTACTTTGTAGCCGTTCTGAGAGGTAGCATCAAATCCATAATTGCGGCCCGATCATACGTGTCTTGTTCTTATTGGATAGCGTACTCAACTTTTTCGTTGTTCTTCCAACCGAAGCTTGACATTCTTCTTGTTCGGATCATCGACGTATGATTAGGTGAAACATCGATTTCACTGGTGAGTACTTTGATCGATCTGGCGATCGATCTACTGATAAGTCTTGATGCTTAGGTTGACTTAGCTTCAACTAGCGTACTCGATGATGTAGGTCTTCGTCCGATCTTGAGTATTCGAGTTTGATCTTTATGACTTTTAGTTGAGATATCGACCCGGTCGAATGATCGATCTTCTATTCTTGTCTTGCATTACGGCCCGCGGGATATCACCGCCCTTTGAGTCTTGGATCGACCTATACATATTGAGTTTCCCCTCAATATGTGACCTATCTATTTCATCGGTTGTTCTATACAATCATTATCAAGCGGTCTCCTATAGCGGTAATATAAACATCGATCACTAATGTGTCCGACCGGTCCTATTACATGTGTTTTTGGAACTTTCATCAAAACTATAAATTTCCCAACAATTTCCCCTTTTGATGAAACCAAAACACTTTGAGAAACCAAATACATTGATAAAAAATAGAATGATTAGGAGCATATAATCGAAAACAATGAGACTTTGTCTTAGGATCGAAAAAATAAACTTTTCTCATTAAAAGATGTTGATTACATGTTACATCGAAAAAAGTTTGAAAATAAGAACGGTGATCCCGAGTAGTCTTCCGATTCTTCACTCTTTAGGCTTGTATCCTTCCGCATCTCTTTTGATTTTGAGGTATGTTGAAAATCGATAAAGTTTCCATTTGACATCATCGATCTGCGAGGATCGATTATGTGCGTTCTCACGCAGATGTCAAAATAGAATCTTTGAAATGCCATCATCTGTCAAATGAGCCATCCGCCTTCTTCTTCGAGTATTCCAATGATCATACTCTTGGCGAGTTATTTTTACATTGATAAGCTTGGCCTCATTTTCCGATACTTGAAAAATCCGGGTATTTATTTTCTAACCAACGAGGAAATTCTTCATCATCGTGAGATTCTTCTTGGGAACAAGATTAAGAACAAAGGCATCCGAAGCCATTCACTCTGATCTTATTCCATTCCTCAAATTTCTTAGCATCTTGCTGGCAGTTTTTGGGATGATCTAATCAACTCTTCTTTGGCGGCTTAGGTTACGCACGGATTTTCCAAATTTCCTTCCTTTCTTCGCTCTCGATCTGAATTTCTTCTTCAGATTTTCTGCCTCTGCCATTTTTTCTGCCCTTCTTTCTTCTTGGCTTTTTCGGGCTTCTTCAGCTATCTGCTCTTTGGACATCTTTTCAGCAGTCCGAGTTTGTGATGTCCTCTTTGTTATGTCGGTTGGTTTCTCATTACATCCTTCCCCTTTTTGGTTTGATCAAAAAAGAGTATTGAGTGGGAGGTCGAGAACTAAAAGTTGATCGCGATCGCCTGTTGAGATCTACAACAGATATGCCTTGAGTTTGAGCGGTTAGATTTTTGAATCTTCGATATCGGCTTCGGTCTTGGCAATTCCATGGCGATGAGAGTGTTATGTCAGTTTGTCAAGTTTCTCTTACATCAATCCTAGCTTGTCGCGAGCATCGAAAAAAAACTTGTTGTTGTTCCACCCGAAGTCGGTTTGGCATCAACGGTCTTTATCGATTCGGTTGAAGCATTGGACCTGATTTGGGAGAACCCGATCTTTGATTGCCCCAATCTGGGAAATAGCCAATTCCCTTTGATCATTATTTCTTTGATGGCATCTGCCTTTGATCACCTATCGATCCCTCAACTTCTTCTTCTTCAGAGATCTTTGAGACAAGATTTGATCTCCTGAAGTTGATCGATAGTTGACGTGTGATGTTGGAATGTTGGGTGTCACTTGATCCGATTGATTGTTTGTGCCTCCAAGTGGTTGGTCATGAACTGCGGCACCGTTCCACTATCATCGGCGACTCTGCATCCTTCATGATGGCATCTGCTTTCAGGGAGCTTTGTCGGCCAGATCTCGATTCGTCTGTTTAAAGGCAACCCTAGCTTCGCGTGGATCGAGCTTTGATAGCGATTATCGGCTCATTTGGTGATCCCACTTTAGCAGATTTCCTCATGTCGAAATCGAAGTCCGCAAACTCATCCGCACCGCCCATCTGCTCAATAATTATTATAAAGTCCGAGAAGCTTTTTAATCAAGATCTCTCCAGTGAGGATCTCCATAACTTCCTCTCTTATGGCGGGATGGGCGATCGATTACGGATACAACTCATCAATTTCTCTTTTCGATTAGCATTAATCAATTTCCCGTTATGATCTTTGTTGATCCGGACTCGAAATTCTCTGTCGGTTCAGTTTGATGAGATGTGGAAGGTTACGGATTTTTGAGTAAGCGGAAGTTGGCTGATCAGTTCGACTCAGAGGTTACCTTTGTGGGCGGTTACAGTTCCACATCGGGTAAGCTTTACGGTTCGCGAATTGATCACGGCAGGTGGAAGAATAGGAGAGACATGCTCACAGCCATTAGTCTGAGTGGTGAATCAGCTCGAGCTTGAGGAGAAGGAGATCGATCGGCTTGTGCTTCTTCCTCAGAATGATCTGGCGAGCTCTCAGTTTGAAACTTTGCCGTCTGATTTTCGATTTTTGTGTTACAACGGTGATCTGGCGCTCTTTCTTCATCGACTCATCTTCAAGCATCGAGTCATGGAGGCTTGCCGCTTCTTCCCTCTTCTCTCGGGCCTTCACCGATTTTTTTTCATCTTACGGGGGTAACCGGTGGTGTAGGCAGTTGCTTCCTTTTTCCTTTCTTTGACTTTGGGGGGGTTGGCCGCATATCATCGTCTGGTGGCCCAAAGATGGCTGAAGTGGCTGTGAGAAAAGCCTTATAGGACTTCAGTCCAATCTGTTCCCATTCAGCATTAGGCAGTTTATCTTTCAGAATAACTGCAACCTTGTTGAGATTGCTGATCTTTCTCTTCGAATATACCTTTCGGTTCATTGACTCCAAATTTCTCATGTTCTTGGAGCGAAATGGCCTTCGAGAACCCGTGCCAATTGATGTTTTTGGCTTCATCAATTATTGCGGCCATCTTTATGCAGTTTACGGATGTAAGAGCATTTGAATCAATGCAATACCCATAATTGTTTTTGACAATATGTCAAACAACAATCGGTATTTCCTCTTGAGCATTGGCCTGACAAAACCTGACGTATGATGTTTGTCAGCCTCTCTGAAGAGCTCTTTTCTGATCAGCTCATCTTCGTTCTCCCTGTAATGAGCAGGCGAGATCCGTCCTTTTGGTAGGCTGAACAGACGGGTTATATCATCATTCGTCAGTCTGATTTCTTCTCCGTTGACTGTCGAGAGCAGTTCATTTCCCGGAACGTCCGTATCCACTCTTAAATTCCTTAGGAATTCTAGTGCTTCATACTGCATCACCGGATTACGAAGAGCGGTAGAGAATTTCTCAAGGCACGCTTTTCGCGAATTTGCTCGACCTCCATGGATTCCGGATCTGGTGATATTGAACTGCATTTAACTTATCATCCACAATCTTTGTTGCCGCCCGCATAATTGCACATTATCTTTCCCATTCCGTAGGTGGCCATCTACAAAGGGATGGACCCGATTAAAGTTGTGCATATATATATAAGAACATCACATATCGCGAAACCAAGAAACCATAAAGCATAACACATGATAAAAACATTTAAGATCAATGGATTTTTAAAAAATACATCAAATAAACATAAATTACCAGATTCTGCTTTTTCGAAAGATGATTTTGAAACTTAGGAAAAACACTTTGAATCGAGAGAAGTAACTGGAGTTTTCGAGAATAAATCGCAAGTTTGTGAAATGGAAAACTCGGTATGTTTTTGATGAACTTTATAAAGACGAGGAGGGAAAAGAAGACAAGATTTGGAAGATCAACCGCTTTGAAAAGATTAAACGCCCAGATTAAGCGGTTTTGATCGTAGGGTCGGAAAAAAACACGCATTTAAAACCTTTTGGATTTAAAACCACATTTAGTAGCAAGTTAATACATGTAGGTCCCGAACGTGAGGGCGAAGTCTAGAGGGGAGGGTTAGACTTCAAAAACTTTTTCGGCTTCAGTGTGAGAGCGATATGACATTTTGGTTCGATAACCAACTTAATCCCGAATCGTTCGGTAACTAAATAATTAAGTTTTACCCGTGTGAAAAACCGGTTTTGTATAAATCGATTCCAAGTTTTATCTTTTAATCGATGAAAATATCAAACCGATCGAAAGAACTTAGAATGTATGTGCTTTAAGATTGTGCGATGTGAGAGCAGCGATTAATCAAAGCAAAGAAAGGCACACAAGATTTATAGTGGTTCGGACAAAACCAAATCCTACGTCCACTCTTCCCTTTCACAAAGGGCACCAACTTAACCGAAACCGATGGACTTAGTTTAGTGTGTTAGTCCAACACAAGACACCAATTGTTTTAAGAGTTCTCACTCAACCGATCCTTCGATCAATAGAAACCCTAGATCGAAATCTTGCTAAACAACTTATCCTAACTTGGGGTTTGGGTAAGATTGTTGAGGTTCCAACTGTGAAATCTTTCCTTAGATCTTAGATGAAAAGATTTCTTGCTAAGAACTTATGGGATGAACACAATATAAAATAAGCTTGTTGTTGTGTTCTTCGTATGAATCGACTATAGTTTGAGCTTCTTGATTATGTTGTTTGTCCAAGCATTTCCGTATCACTCAAGTGTGATCCCATATTTATAGACCTTGAGATCAAAGAGCCGTTGGAGAGCAATTTGAATCTCGTTATTTTTTAGGTAGAGTTGCAGCTTGATGTGACGTCCCCGGCATGGTCGAAAAGCGTGAATGTGTATTTTATAGCCGTTTGAGAGAGCAACATTCCCGCGAGTATCGGCTCTGCTCATACGTGTTTCTTCCTTATTGATGGAAGCCTTGCTTTGCAGAGTTGTTCCTCCAACTAAGGTTGGTATTCTTCTTGTTTAGATCGCAGACGTATGATAAGATGAAACATCGGCCATCTTATGAGCTGATCCGATATGATCGATGATAGAAGTCTTCGCGTTGCATTGAGTTCAACCGCCTCAGCGTAGGTCTTCTCCGATCTTACGGAAGTCATCCGATCTTCTAGTATTCTTTGAGCTTCATGACTTCCAAACTTATCCGACTAGATCGATTCGATCCGATCTTCCGCTTACGGTTTAACGCTCGCCAGTTCGATATCGCCTTTCTTCCGATTCTTCAGATTCGACCTTTTACATATTGAGTTCCTCAATATGTGACCTATCTATTACATCGGTTTTTATACAATCATTATCAATCGGTCCTATCGCATCTTTGAAACCTAATATTGTCTTATTACATGTGTTTTTGAACTTTCATCAAAACTATAAATTTCCCAACAATTTCCCCTTGAAACCAAAACACCCGAGAAACCAAAATCAGTTTGATAAGTATAGAAAAAGAAAGAGTTAAGTAATCGAAGACAAAGAGATTTTGTCTTGGGATCGAAAAAATAAACTTTTCATTAGATATGTTGATTACAAGTTACATCGAAAAGTTTTGAATTTAAAAGCGTTCCTTGACGTCTTTAATCTTCACTCCTTGGGCTTGTATCCTTCGCATTTCTCTTTTGGTCTTGTGGAACGTTGAAAATCTGATAGAGTTTCCATTTGACATCGGTTTATGTCCGCAGACTTGATCGATTATCCGCGATTTGCTCAAGATGTCAAAGTAGAATCTCTCAAATGCCAATCAAATGAGCCATCCGCTTTCTTTGAGTATATTAACGGATCATACTCTTGGCGAGATATCTTTACATTTATAAGCTGATATTTAAAGTCCGATATTTATTCTCAGAATTGGTTGAGGAACTCATCATCTGGTGATTCTTCTTTGGAACAAGATCAAGGACAAAGGCATCTAGAAATTCCATTCCTCAAACCTCTTAGCGTGTTAGTAGCTTTTGGTATGATCTCGTCGATTTTGCGGCAACCGAGGTTACGTGCAAAAAAATCCTTTTCTTAGCCCTTGATTTGAACTTCGTTTCAACCCTTCCTTGTGCCGTTTTTCCGTCCTTCTTTCTTCTTCAATCCGCTCTTTGGACAATTTTACATCAAACTAGTCTTCGGTGACTTTCCCCGGAAAAAATCGGTCCAGATTTTGATGTCCCAAAGACCAAAGAAAGCACCTTTTCTTGCAATTGAGCTTTGTCCATGGGCCTTATCTTCCGATGTGTCGGTTGGTTTCTCGAGATCCTTCCCCTTTTGGTTTGATAAAAAAGCGATTGAGGTGGGAAGTCGAGAGCCAAAGTTGATGATAATGCCTGATTTAGATCATTAGCGAGATAAACCTCGAAGTTTGAGCGTTAGATTTAACAGGTTGTAATCAGCTCTTTCTTGGCGGTTTTCCATTGTAGCGAGTGTCCAAATCATTTTGTCAAATTTCTCTTCGATAACTTGATTTTCGAGTTTGAAGATTGATTTTGATCCACAATTTTTCGACTTGTCATCAACTCGATTTTGTAAGCTCAAAGCAGATATGGTGGTCATGGATTGGGAGAACTGATCTCGATTGCTTCGACGATTTGAGACCGATTTGTCTCCGATCATTTAAACTCAATCTCTTTTTCGGAGATCTTTGAGACAAGATCTGATCTCCTGAGATTGATCGAAGATGTAGGAATCGATCCATCACTTGATCTTCGCTTGTTTGTGCCTCGGTGGTTGGTCGTGAACTATTTAAAAACTTTCATCAAGGCATTCACCATTTTGGCTTTGGTTTTAACTTCTTGAGCATCTCCAGCTTTTTCTTCTTCCGAGGAATTCCAACTTCAAGGATCGAGCTTTCCTGATTTATCGGATATTAGCTCATTTGGTGATCCCACTTGGCGCGACTTCCCATATCGTCAAAATCTGCGAAACTCATCCGGGGTTCAACAAGTAAGATAAGATCCGGAGAAGCTTTTAACTGAGATCTCTCCGGTTCCATGACTTCTTCTCTCGATCTCTGGGCGACGGGTTGTGGATACATCTCATCAATCTTTCAATTCTTAAGGATGGTCTTTGTCGATCCGGATCTGAAATTATCTGTCCGCATTCTCGTTGGATGAGATGTGGAAGCTTTAGTGTTACAAAGGTTTAGGGTTTAGTTCATGAGGTTTGAACTAGCAGGAGAGACATGCTCGTGACCTTTAATCCGAGGTGAATCGGCTTGAGAGAAGGAGATTTATCGGTTTGTGCTTGGTCGTTCTGGCGAGCCCTCGGGTTGAAAGCTTGCTGTGCGATTCTTGTTTTTTGTTAGCATGGTCTTTAAGCTCTTTCTTCTTCGACTCATCTTCTAGTCTAGAGTCATGGTAGCTTTTGCTTTCTTTGGCCTCTTCTCTCATTTCTTTTTTCGTGGAGCAACCGGGTGTGGATAAAATTTTTTGCTCTTTCCTTTCTTGATTTTTTGTTGGAGTGGGCTCCTTGTCATCGTTGGCCCATATATAACCCGAAGTTGATGAGAGGAAGGCATTGTAGGACTTGAACCATTAAATTCCATTCGGCACTTGTGAATCCTTCAATATAATTGCAACCTTGTTGAGATTGACGAAAGACACTTGGATTCATTGACTCCAAATTTTTCGTGTTCTTGGAGCAAGATGGCTTTTCAAGCGAAGCCGTTGATGTTCTCGAGCCCCATCAATTATTGTTTGCATGTCGTACATTTTGACCGATGTGAGAGCATCCGGTCTAAATGAGATTCCCATGATCGTTTTGGCAGAAATTCAAACAACAATACAATTTTTTGAGCATTTTGAATCCGAATGTTTGTCCTTTGTCTCTTAAGAGCTCCTCTCGATTTCTTTTTCGTCCTCATTCTCCCCTCAGATCGATTCGCCCTTTGGTAAAATTTGAATGACGAAAGATGTCCAAATTTGTCGATCGATTTCTTCTCCGCTGATTTATTTCTCGTTTTTTCAGATCCACACTCAAATTTCGCAAGAATTGAAGTTTCATTATTGCATCAGCAATATGTTTCGATTTTTCTTCTTAATTTGTTCCACCTCCATGGATTTTCCTCGCGGTTCCAAATCCGAACGAACTTATCCTCAAAGATCTTCGCTAATGGCCATATAGTTGCACATGATCTTTCCTAGTCCATGAGTGGCCATCTACAGTGAGATAGACTCATTAAATTTGTGCATAATCAATATCAATATCATACCGCTGGAAAACAAAAAGGCAATGAAGCATAAATTCAAAAACAACTTTTGAAAACAATGTTTTTATCGGAAAGAAAGATTCATCATTAAGTTTAAAAGAAAATATTACCATATTCAAATTTTCTTTTTGAACTCTAAGAAATCGCTTTTGAAACGTGAGAAAATTTGAAGTTTTTCGAGAGTAATGCAAGTTTGTTCCAAGGTTTGATGAATCTTATATAGAGGCGGAGGGTACAATAAGACAAGATTTTGAAGATCAATCGTTTTGAAAAGATTATACGCTCCAGATTTAAGCGGTTTTGATCGTAGGGTCGAAAAAACGCACGCATACAAAAACTTTTGGATTTAAAAAGCACGATCAAGTAGCGGTTAATACATGTACCCCACGTCCGCATTAAATGATTTGCAGAGTACACGCCACAAGGATAGTGGGTACAATAAGGCAAATAATATCAGATACGATCCGATAAATAAGTAAAGAACAAGAGAAAAGAGATGCGATTCGGTTGGTCGATCTCAGAATCAATCATATATTACTTGTCAATTTGATTCCACTTGTTGATCTTAATCATTACGCCTAAGCCTTAAGAAATTTCCCAATCGATCCTTTCAAACCGATCTTCTCCAACAGATCCGATTTGTTGAAACTTCAGTTTAGCCGATCTTTCCTCGAGTACGCCCCGATTTCCTTTTATCCTCCTTGATCGGTTGAAGTTCCCCTTCAACCGATATTTCATTTAGACCGATATATCCGATTTATTGGAGTTTCAAGCTCACCGATCTCTCTCATCCGATCATGCTTGTAAGTAATCGATTTTTGGTTGACCTCATCCGATTCTTTTTTTTCAGATTAAGCCAATTCTTGGGATAAGTGTTACCGCCAAAACTTAGTCTAGAGTAGTAGCTTCTATTCCCTAAGTAGGCGTGATTGACATGCGTAAATATCGTGCAATCTCTATATGTCAATCAACCGTAAATTTATCCAATTATCGGTCATCGTGATTTCTACACTCTGTCTTTTGATGCAAATTTCTGATAGGCTTCTTGAAATGAAAATTGCATTTGCATCCTTGCTTGGCCTCTATAAATTGGACCAATGTTTTACACAACATCACCCATTCACCATACTTATCTTCTTTGTAAGAATCATGTATCTTGGTGAACCCTTGTTTCCAAGACTTCCAAAAAACACTTTTACACCCTTTTATATGGTTTCACCTTCTCAAATCAACCCTTTGCATCCCTTATTGCTGTTTTCTTCATCATCTTCGATTTCACATACAATTGTTTGAAAAGCTTCTCTACCACCAGTATGGGATCTCTTTGGTAAATCCGAGAAGACACTTCTCCTAACCGTATGCACCTTGTGTGTCTATCTTGATGTAACCGTAACCATCGGACTTAGTCGGTATAAAATATGCAGACACATGTGCCCATGAGATCGATGACCAACTCTTTGGCACACGTGCTCCATTTAACAAATTTGAGAGCCCCTCTACTCCTCCTTTTTAGGGCTCCGGGCTTAAGAATCCTATCAATGCCGCTCTCACTTCACTTGGAGAGTCCATCGGGTTCTTGCATGGGATTACCTTTCAAGCCCCCCCTCACCCTAATAAGGGGGAAAAATGAGAGCGTCGATTTCATAAAATCTCTCTCTCTTCCTTCTTTAACACTTAACCAATGAGTTCGGGTTTGGGTTTGGATGAAGGTTTAGGGTTTCTAGGTTTAGGATTTTGGTTAACATTTATGTCTTGACCTCCGGTCTTCTTGTACTTGTAACTCGTAATGTAACCTCACCTTCGGTTTTTATAAATGAAAAGTTCTCATTATTTCATCGTTGTGTAAATTTACTTTCTTATGCGATTGTTAGCTCTTAATCTCTGAATCTTGCTTGTTGAATATCAGCTAAATCGATTCACAAAGAAATACTATAACCAAATTGATTTAATCGATAATCCTTTAAACCGAGCATTTTCCTTTAATCGATAAACCTTGAATCGATCGGTTCCTTTAAATCGATAGACTTTTAAATCGATAAACTAAAATCGACTTCCTTTGGATCCGTAGCGTGTAAGTCCGATCGATTTTTGCTTATCGGGCCTCTTGAGATCGATTAAGATACCAAACTCAATCGATTTCTCTCGATCCGTTAGTCTCTTAACCAAATAGTTCGAGAGAACATTCCATCAACCATTTTCGGTGACATTTCTCCAAGATCTAGAAGTCCTAGCTCATTGCATAAATCTCCGAATCGATCTCAAAAGTGGCTTGGTTAGAATATCGCCTTCATATCAAGATGAATCTTTTCCATTCTCGATATTCTTCTTTTCAACGTGATCTCTTATGAAGTGGTGTCGACATCCACATGCTTTGCATCTTGTATGTAGAACCGGATTCTCGAAAGTGATTGCAATAGCACTATTATCATATCATATTAGGCACGTTCTTAGCTACAATGTGGTAATCCTCACCGCCGACCAGCGGAGGCGATTGGGAACAACAGCTTTCTGCGACCATATATATTCTTCTTCTTTGTTGATGTCGAATCGATGTGCGCTTTTTTGAAAACCACGAGATCGGTTTTACTTCCTAAGAACCCATGTTCCCGAGGTTGATTTTTCATCGATCTTGCAACCTCCATAATCGTAATCGAGAATACCCACTAAGCTCTAGATTATCATCTCGATGGGTAGAATAAACCAAGGTTTATTGTTCCTTCAGATACTTAAGAATCCGCTTAGTTTCTAGGTGGTGATCATTGGATTTGCTTGAAATCTTGCACATACACCTCTTTGATATCCGGTTCTGCGGCGGCGATCGGTATAATAGAGATCCAATGAGAGCCCTATATTCCTTCTCGATTTGTTTTTTCGACCATAAAATCATCTCGATCCATCTTGAATCCAAATATCATAGGAATTTTGGCTTCCTTACTATTTTGAACTCCAAACTTAGCCAAAAGATTCCTAGTGTACTTTTGCTTCCCTTCGCATTTTGTTTAACTTGGAGACCTAGAAAGTAATTCATTTGACCCATCATGGACATCTCGAATTTCCCTTGCATCGGTTTTGTTGAATCTTTCACATAGGTTCTTGTTAGGAGATCCGAAGATGATGTCGTCCCACGAATCAAACCATCGTAATATCTTCTCCATCTTCTATTCTCGAATAAGGTTACGTCCCATGCTCCTTTAGTGAACCCACTTTCGATCAAGAACCGAGAGAGTGTATCATACCAACTCATGAGTCTTTCGAATATAAAGAGCTTTTTTCTTAAACGATACACTTGGTTGCCTTTTTTTTCAAAGCCCGGAGGTTGTTCGACATAAACTTCCTCCGCTAGTACCCCGCTTTAAGAAAGCACTTTTTACGCCCATCTCGATACACAAAGTGAACCCTCTCGTGGGAAGCATAAGCCCAAATGAATTTCAAAGGCGGCGACGGTGCAAAGGTCTCATCGTAATCAATTCCTTCGATTGTGAATACCCCTTAGCAACAAGTCTTGCCTTATTTACGTGATAACATTTTTTCATCTCTCTTGTTCTTGAAGATCCATTTCGTGCCAATTACGCCTTGATGACCTGTCCTGCCTACTAGTTCCCATACTTCATTTCTCTCGAATCGTCCAAACTCTCCTCGCATGGCTAGAATCCAGTTTTGCCTTGTAATGCTTCCTCGATTGTAGTTGGTTCCTTCATAGAGATAACATAAGAATACATGGCACTTTCACCAATCGATGTCTAGTTTTAATTTTATCGACGGGTCTCCAATTATCGATCGGTTGGATGATGGTTATCCAGTCCTTCGCTCGATTTATCGGTTTTGAGAACATCGTCCGCTTTACGATAAAATCTTATTACTAGTGATTGGGAGTGGTGCGGGTTATGGTCCACTTGATAAGAACAAGTCTCGGTGATGTTGGAATCATCATGTCTCGATGTCGTTAAATGAGAACTTCGAGTTCCCTGAACCGGATGGTTCGATTCTTCTTATCTCGGTGAATCGGCTTTTTCATCGACAGTTGTTCGTACCTTAGGATCTGATTGATCCGGTGAATCACCTAGATCCGGAATGTAAATTGATACATTTCCCAATCCTTTTTCCCTTGATCGTTAGTTCTCCATTTTCCGAATATCGTTACGGTAGATCGTACTTCTTGTTCGAGGCGATTTCTCTTGATCGTAAGATGCTTCATCAAAGGTTACATGGGGTGTTTCTTCCACAACTAGGGTTCGCTTGTTGTAGACCCCGAAAGCTTTGCTAGATGAGGAATACCCTAGAAATATACCCTCATCGACTTGGCCTCAAAAGTTTTCAACCTTTTCCCATTGTTGTGTATGAAACACTTGCACCCAAAAACATGGAAGTAAGAAACACGAGGTTTTCGCCTTCCACGCTTCATAAGGTGTTTTGTAGTGAGCCTTAGTCGAGACATCTGCTCCTCAGCGATGGCATGCGGTGTTGATTATTTCGCTTAAACGGTTTGGTATCGCATGTTCAAATAACATTGTTCGGCGAACTTCTTTGAGAGTTCTGTTTCTCCGCTCAATACTCCATTCTCATAGGCGTCCTCGCATTGTTTCATCTTTGATACCAAACTTAGAGCAAAAAATCAAGAATAAAAGAGTTCGAAATTTATGCCTTTATCCGATCCGATTTTTACTACCGACACCCTTCTCATTTTGTAATCTTCTTAGCGGCTTCGGTATCTTGGTTGTCGTCTCATTCTTCTTATGTAAGAATATAACCCGTAAACTTGGAATAGTCATCCACGATTACGAGTGTATTTGGCGTCCGTTGAGAATCGACCGTGTAATCGGTCCAAACAGATCCATATGAAGCAACAAAAACTCTTGATGGATCTTTGGTCCGGAAATTCCTTTGAATGAAGCTTTGACTGTTTTTCCCTTACGACATGCAAAGACATGTCGATCCTTTGAGAACACTTCATTCGGAAGTCCTTCCACTAGAGACATCCTAGCTATCTTATTAAGAGTTTTAAAGTTCGATGGCTCATTCTTTTGTGCTTGAGCCAACTCTACTTTTGGAACTCTTAACAATCAGCACGCATTTCTTGGACAACTGCTCCAATCACCGTAGATCGTCCCTTTTTCTTGAACCAAGCAAAATCTGTTGAGTGACTCGATTTTTGATAGTGCATTGATCGAGAACTCAACACCTCTGCGTTGTCGCAGTAATGTGAAACCGATAATAGGTTGTGCTTCGGACCTTCGACATACGAGACTCAGCCATTTGTACATCATCATTCTCTGTTCCGAACCCTTTGGTATAACCAAAGTTATCATCACCGAAGAGTACACGCTGGCCTTTCATTCTCTATGTAGGAACCGAGGAGATGTTTGCTTCCAAATATGTGCCTTGAGCATCCACTATCGATGTACCGGATAGTTGCTTGCACACCTCCTTTGTTGGCTTCCACGCCAACCCGCAATCGATCGGGGCTTTAGGTACCCCTTTTCGGATTGGGTCCCGAGGGGTTAGGTTTGGATTTGGGGATCCATACAAACGAAAGCACTTCTATTGTGATCAATCGGATCGGAAAGCCCCGATTTGTCTCCCATACTTGCCAACATAATAATCATACTTATCCTCATATGCTTTCGATTTGTATGATTACTTGTGTGAACCTTGGATGACTTAGAAGACTTATGATTTAACTTTTCGGTTTGTCTTCTTTTTATCCAAGTGGTTCGGTCGTGACCCTAAATTTAATTATAGGGGTAGGGTAATATCGCTACCATCAAAAGATTCATATCCTTTTCGACATAGATGGTTTTCGCAGGTTTACGAAGCATGCTTATTAGGCAAGACCTTGACTGGGTCTCAGATTAGACTTCCCTTTATAGGTTGTCTTTTTCGATTCTCGATCCGTTGATCGTGTTGAGGTCTCTTCAAGAACCGGTTCTTCCGTTGATTCTCGGTGATGCTTTACCGGTTGGGGTCCATTTACATTCCCTTTACGGTTAGGCACTTTTTTACCGCTCAACCGGTCTCTTACCCCTATTAGATACAAGTTTAGCTTTTGGTGTATCTTTTTGAAATTGCCCGACGATTACACCTTTAAGAGATGAATCGAATCGGGGCTTTTGAGGATGTGGAGGGTTTCTCATAGCCAAGTCCCTCCTTATCAATCTTTACTCGAATAGGCGTTCATGTCTTTAACGGTTTGAGATGATTTTGAAAAACATCTATTTTCTTTTCAGATTATCCTCGAGAGGATTTTACTTTCATGCATTCTAATAGCTCATCGAATTTTGCTTGCAAGATTTTGAAGTCATCGGCTTGTTTGTCTGTTAATTTCCATCTGTTCTTTGATCTGCTTTTCTTGATCGTAGCTTTAACCGAGAATTTTAAATTCTCGGTTACCTTTCGAAAGGTTTTAATTCGATCTAAGTTGAGAGGTTTTTCGAGATCATTTTTCTTGACAAAGAAGTCGATTATTTACAGTCCTCGACTTATCATTCTCGGCTTCCACAATAGCATAAGTTTCTCCATTTCTTCAAGCAATTGCTCTGGTGTATTTCGATCTCCCCGGCCGGTGTGCTAATAAGCGGGTGTTTTGGAGGTTACCTCGGATCCTCCACTGGCCATCCACGGCGAGAATATCGGATCTTCATTTTCATAGAAGTCGGCAATTCTTGAAAAGTCTTCTTTGGATATCCCAGTTTTTTCTGAATGTATCGGCAACCATGGCTCTTCTATCATTTGCTCTCTTTTGTTCCTCTTTTCTTCCCTCTCTCTCGGCGTCGGTGCAGGCGATCATGCTATAGTGACTTCCACGATTAAACCGCGCTCACGGATCCATTCCTTTCCTTCGGTGAATCACTCCGTCTGTATGACCTGATAGTAATCATCGATTGGTTATCTCTTCCTTCCTTCGTCGACTATCTCTTTCCCTTTCATCTTGATCCCTCCGATCATCGATCGGTTCTTCTTCCGAGATCTATATGTCGATCTCCTATCTCGGCCCCTCGGTATGTTGATAGTCCTTATAGAATCTTCGATACTTACCAAGTTGTATATCTGACTTCTCAAGCTTCCTGGTAAGTAAAGCGATCTGTTCTGCCTGACTTAATATATTTCCAATGGGTTCATTGGCCTTTGTTCTGCTACTGGTTGCCTTGAAAGCAATCGATTTTGAAGTCGAGGTTTGTTAGGGACCTCGTCTTCATCGACCTTTTGACCTCTTTCAATCGTGTCGAACTCGTGAGCTTTAAGACTCAAGAACAAGCTACTAGGTTTCATTCTTGAAATGTCCTGGCAATCTTTGATTACCGTGACCTTCATGTCCCACTTCTTGGTGAGAGACCTTAGGATCTTATAGTTGATATCTTTATCAGACATCTCTCTACCAAGTTCTCGAAGCTTGTTTATAGACATTGTAATTCTTCCATCGAGTTCGTTGATGGTTTCATTGGGCAAGATCTTGATTTCTCGAACTTCACCGTTCGGCTTGAAGACGGCTTGTCTTTTATCTATTCATTTCCTCAGAGATCTCAGCGAGTATCCCACATTGCTTTTCGCAGATTTGAGATACTTAATCTTTTCTTTGGTGACCTTATCCATTGTCTTCATGATGATATGTCTTGCAATGGTGTCCAGAGTATGCGATTTTTCTTTCTTCTTCAGTCCATCGTATTTGGGCTTTTTTCGCACAAGACTTCGTGTGGAAAGTCGGATCTCCTCCGATCGCAGGATTGTCGTAGTAAATGATGATGGGTCCTCTCGATGACTTCCATCATTACGCCAATTGACGAGCCTAGATGGTTGGACATATATATGGCCCAATCGCATACTCATCAATTGAGAACTTCGAACATGATACATACCGGGACGTGTTATCCATCCGAGTGATTTTGGAAAATGAATGAGTTTTTTTTTTTAAAACGGTTTTTCAAGATCGGGCGGTTGATCACAATGACACACGAGTCGATGGTCGAAGAACCAACCGCCTTCGATACCACTTGTAGGTCCCGAACGGGTTAAGTGAGGGCGTAAGTCTAGAGGGAGGGTGAATAGACTTAAAAAACTTTTTCGTCAATCGTGTGAGAGCGCATAGCTTTGATCGAGTCGCGAGTGAATCATTTGTCGATAACCAACTTGCTCAACGCCCGGCGGATCGATTCGGTAACTATCGATTAACCGATGTTAGGAAGCTTAAGTTTTACCCGTGTGAAAAACCGGTTTGTATAAATCGATTCCAAGTTTTATCTTTTAATCGGATGACAAAATATCAGATCCGTCCGATCGTGGTTGGTTATCCGATCTTAACTTAGAATGTATGCGCTTTAAGATTGTCGATGTGAGAGCGATTAATCAAAGCGAAGAAGGCACACAAGATTTATAGTGGTTCGGACAAACCATCCTCGTCCCACTCTTCCCTTTCACAAGGGGCACCAACTTAACCGACTTAACCGATTTTTAGTTTAGTGTGTTAGTCCAACACAGTACACCAACAGATGTTTTAAGAGTTCTCACTCAACCGATCCCAGAAATCAGTACTAGAAACCCTAGACTGAAATCTTGCTAAACAACTTATCCTAACTTGGGGTTTGGGTAAGATTGTTGAGGTTCCAACTGTGAAATCTTTCCTTGCGTACAAGCAGCCTAAAAGCTAGATGAAAAGATTTCTTGCTAAGAACTTATGGGATGAACACAATATAAAATAAGCTTGTTGTTGTGTTCTTCGTTCTGACTATAGTTTGAGCTTCTTGATTATGTTGTTTGTCCAAGCATTTCCGTGTATCACTCTGAAGTGTGATCCCATATTTATAGACCTTGAGATCAAAGAGCCGTTGGAGAGCAATTTGAATCTCAGGCTATTTTAGGTAGAGTTGCAGGCTTGATGTGACGTGCTTCAGGAACGGCATGGCTGAAAGCGTGAATGTGTATTTTATAGCCGTTTGAGAGAGCAACATCGAATCCCGCGAGTATCAGCTCTGTTCATACGTGTTTCTTCCTTATTGGATGGAAGCCTTGCTTTGCAGTGTTGTTCCTCCAACTAAGGTTGGTATTCTTCTTGTTTAGATCGCAGACGTATGATAAGATGAAACATCAGTTTTCATCTTATGAGCTGATCCGATCGATTTCGATCTACGATAGAGTCTTCTGGCGCCTGTTGACTTAGCTTCAACTGGCTGACTCAGACTGATGTAGGTCTTCTGGTCTGATCTTCTGGAAGTCATCTGATCTTCTAGTATTCGAGGTTTGAGCTTCATGACTTCACTGAGTTATCACTAGATCGATTCGATCTTCTTCCGCTTACGGTTTAACGCTTACGCCTGTCGGATATCAGCTTTCTTCTGATTCTTCAGATCTGACCTTTACATATTGAGTTCCCCCTCAATATGTGACCTATCTATTACATCAGTTTTTCTATACAATCATTATCAACTGGTCTCCTATCGCAGTAATGTAAACATCACCGCCTAACAGTCCGATCGGTCCTATTACATGTGTTTTTGGAACTTTCATCAAAACTATAAATTTCCCAACAATACATGTTCCACACGTCCGCATTAAATGATTTGCAGGGAATACGTCACAAGGATAATGGGTACAGTAAGGCAAATAATATCGAGATAAGATCCGATAAATAAGCAAAGAACAAGAGAAAAGAAAGGCGATATCTTTGGTCGATATTGTAATCGATCAATACCACTTGTCCATGTTGATTTCACTTGTTGATCTTAGTATTCTGCCTAAGCCTTAAAATTTCCCAACTGATCCTTTTAACTGATCTTCTTCACTTGCATCTGATTTGTTGAAGTTTCAAGCTCAACTGATCTTTCTTGAATACGTCTGATTTCCCTTCTGATCCTCCTTGATCAGTTGAAGTTCCCCCTTCAACTGATATTTCGCTTTTCCCATAGATTGATGTATCTCGATTTGTTGGAGTTTCAAGCTCAAATTTGATCTTCCTCATCCGATCGACCAGATGTAATCGATTTTAGTTGACCTAATCGATTCTTCTCGGATCAAGCCAATTCTTGGGATAAGTGTTACCGCCAAAAACTTAGTCTAGAATAGTAGCTTCTATTCCTAAGTTGGCGCGATTTGACATGCGTAATTATCTTCCGAATCTTTCGATATGTCAATCCGCCAGAATTTCTCCAATTATCGGTCGCGTGATTTCTACACATTTGTCCTTTTTGGTCTGATTTCTCTAAAGGTTTTGAGAACTTCGAATTTGCATTTGCACCCTTGCTTGGTCTCTATAAATTGGACCAATTGTTTTACACAACATAACCCAATCACCATACTTATCTTCTTTGTAGAATCATGTATCCCGGTGAACCCTTATTTCCGATTAAACTTCCGTCAAACACTTTTACCCCTTTTTCAATGATTTCAAATTTTCTCAAATCATCCCCGTGTGTCCCTTTATCACTTTGTCTTCGCTGTCATCAAAGATTTCACATACAATCGTTGCCAAACCTTCTTACCACCGAGGCGGTTTCGCTATCGCAACCGAGAAGACACTTCTCCTAACCAGTATGCACCTTGTGTGTCTATCGAGATGACGTAAATTCCGCATCAACAGGACTTCTGAACATGAGTTTGATGTACGGTGCGCATCGGACAACAAATGATGCCCGTATATCAACTCACCATTTAACAAAACCGGAGAGCCCAATCGACTCTCTTTCTTGGGGCTCTGGCTTAAAAAATCCTATCAAGGTCATTGTCGCTCCATTGGTTTTAGCTTCAAATAGCGGCTTTAGGATTTCTTTAAAGCCTCTCTCACCCTTGTTAAGTGGGGGAAAATGAGAGCATCAGATTTAAAATCTCTCTCTCTCCACTTTTCAAGGGTTAGGATGAGGGTTTAGTGTTAAGGTCTAGGGTTTAGGGTTTAAGGTTTATGTACTGACCTCCGGGTCCTCTTGTACTTGTATCTTGTAATGTAACCCCGACCTTCCGGTCTTTATCAATGAAAATTTACATTATTTCATTGTTGTGTAAAATTCTCGTATCCTTATGCGATTTTAAGCTTTAATCTTGTGAATACCACTTGTGAATCTTGTTGAATTTCAGCTTAATCGACTTAAAAAGTATAACTGAACAGATTTAATCAGATAATCCTTTAAACGATAAGTTCATTTAATCTGATAAACTTTAAATCTGATCAGTTCCTTCTTATATCAGTTCCTTGACTGATCTTCTGATCAGTTGAGATACCAAATTCAACTGATTTCACTTGAACTGATTAGTTTCTTAACCAGCTGGTTCTGGAGATCATTCCATCAAACATTTTAGGTGCATTTTCTCCAAGATCCAGAAGCCCTAGCTCATTGCATAATTCTCTGAATCTGATCTCAACTAGTGGCTTGGTTAGAATATCAACTTTCTGTATATCAGTATGAATCTTTTCCATTATGATATTCTTCTTTTCAACATGATCTCTTATAAAATGGTGTCTGACATCCACATGCTTGCATCTTGTATGTAGAACAGGATTCTGAGTGATTGCAATAGCACTATTACTGTCACAGAAAATAGGTACATTCTTTGCTTCAATGTTATAATCCTTCACCCGATTAAGCCAGAAGCGCTTGGGAACAATTGACTTCTGCCCGCATATATATTCTCGCTTCAAGAGTAGATGTTGCAACTGATGTCTGCTTTTTTGAAAACCACGAGATCGGTTTACTTCCTAAGAACTGACAAGTTCCTGAGGTGGATTTTCTGTCAATCTTGCAACCTCCATAATCAATCAGAATACCCACTAAGCTCTAGATTATCATCGATGGGTAAAATAAACCAAGGTTTATCGTCCCTTCAGATATACTTAAGAATCCGCTTAGTCTTTGCTTCTAGGTGACTTATCATTGGATTTGCACGAATCGCACATACACCTATCGAAGGTTATATCCGGTTCTGCGGCGGTCGGTATAGTAGAGATCCAATGAGAGCCCTATATTCCTTCCGATTTGTTTTCGACCATCCTCATCTCGGATCCATCTTGAATCCAAATATCATAGGAATTTTGGCTTCCTTACAATTTTGAACTCCAAACTTAGCCAATAAATTCCTAGTGTACTTTTGCTTGGCGATGAATATCCCTTCAGATTTTGCTTTACTTGAAGACCCGTAAAGTAATTCATCGACCCATCATGGACATCTCGAATTTCCCTTGCATCGGTTTTTTGAATCTTTCACATAGACTTTTGTTGGGAGATCCAAGATGATGTCGTCCACGTAAATCTAAACCATCGAATATCTTTTCCATCTTCTATTTTGAATAAGGTTCTCCCTTTGTTCCTTTAGTGAACCCACTTTCGATCAAGAACCGAGAGAGTGTATCATACCAAGCTCGAGGAGCCTTGTTCGGATAGAGAGCTTTTCTTAGACGCAGTACACATGGTTTCCCTTTTCAAAGCCCGGAGGTTGTTCGACATAAACTTCCTCTTTAGTACCCCTGTTTAAGAAAGCACTCTTTACGTCCATCCGATACACGAAGAACCCTCTCGTGGGAAGCATATGCCGAAAATTGTCGAATGGCTTCTAAAGCGGCGGCCGTGCAAAAGTCTCATCATAATCAATTCCTTCGATTGTGAATACCCCTTAGCAACAAGTCTTGCCTTATTTTCGGTGATGACGTTTTTCTCATCTCTTTGTTCTTGAATACCCACTTCGTTACAATAACGTCTTGATGACTTGGTCTTTCCACTAGTTCCCAAACTTGATTTCTCTCGAACCGGCTCCAGCCTCCTACATTGCTAGAATCCAAATTATGGTCTTGTAGAGCTTCCTCTATTGTTGTTGGTTCCTTCATAGACAGATAACAAAGAATACATGGCACTTTCACCAACTCGATGTCTAGTTTTAACTTTTATCGATGGGTCTCCGATTATCGGTCGATTGGATGACCGGTTATCCGAGTCCTTCGCTTTTGATTTAAGGCCGGTTTGGAGAACATCGTCCGTTTTGATAAAATTTCATTACTAGCGATTGGGAGTGGTCTTTGAGTTATGATCCACTTGATAAGAACAAGTCTCACCGATGTTGGACTCATCATGTCTTTGATGTCCGTTCGTAGGAACTTCAGATGTTCCCCACGAACCGGATGGTTAGTTGATCTTATCTCACCAGACTTCTTCACAAACAGTTTTTAATCCGAATGATCCGGTGAATCGCTAGATCCGGAATGTATACTATTACGGTTTACGATTCTTTTTTCCTTGATCATTAGTCGATCCATTTTCCGAGCATCGGTACTTGTTGATCGGGTACATCTTGTTCACGAGGCGATTTCTCTTGTTAAGATGCTTCATCAAAGACTACATGGGGTGTTTCTTCCACAAGTAGGGTTAAATGCATTGTAAACCCCGAAAGCCTTGCTAGATGAGGAATATCCTAACAATATACCCTCATCCGACTTGGCCTCAAAGGTTTTCAACCCGATTTTCCCATTGTTGTGTATGAAACACTTACACCCAAAAAACATGGAAGTAGGAAACACGAGGTTTTCTTTTCCTTCCACAAATCATAGGGTGTTTTGTAGTGAGCCTTAGTCGAAGACATCCGCTTACGAGTGTGGCATGCAAGTTGATTATTTTGTATTGCATGTTCGACTAACATCGTGCGGCGAGCTTCTTTGAGAGTTCTGTTCCTCCGCTTACCTACTCCATTTTTGTTGTATGCCCTTGCAATGATGTTTCATGTTGTATACCAAACTTAGAGCAAAAAATCAAGAATAAAAAAGAGTTCGAAATTCATGCCTTTTATCTCGATCCGATTTTTACTACTTACACCCTTCTCATTTTGTAATCTTTTTAGCAACTTCGGGTATCTTCGTTGTCGCCTCATTCTTCTTATGTAAGAATATAACCCGTAAACTTGGAATAGTCATCCACGATTACCAGAGTGTATTTTTCCGTTGAGATTTCCAAATAGATCCATATGAAGCAAACGAAGATCTGCTTGATGCCGGTCCGGGAATTCCTTGAATGAAGCTTTGACTGCTTTTCCTTCCGATATGCAAGACATGTCCGATCCTTTGAAAATACTTCATTCGAAGTCATTCCACTAGAGACATCCTTGCTATCTTATTAAGAGTTTTAAAGTTCGGATGGCTCATTCTTTTTTGCGAGCCAGAGCCAATCGCTACTTTTGGAACTCTTGACAATCGGCATATGCGTTTCTTGGCAAATTGCTTCAATCATTTGTAGATCGTCCCTTTCCTTGAACCAGTTAGCAAAATCATTGAGTGGCTCGATTCTTGATAGTGCATTGATCGACGAGAACTCAACACCGAATCCGTTGTCGCAGAATTGTGAAACCGATAGTAGGTTGTGCTTCCGACCTTCGACATATGAGACTCCAATTACTTGTACATCATCATTCTCTGGAGTTCCAACCCTTTGGTATAACCAAAGTTATCATCACCGAAGAGTACACACGGGCCATTCTCGTTTCTATGTAAGAGCCGAGGAGGTGCTTGCTTCTGTCATGTGCCTTGAACATCCACTATCGATGTACCGATATAGTTGCTTGCACACCTCCTTTGTTAGCCGGACCCACGCGAACCCGAATCGATGGTTTAGGTACCCCTTTTGGATTGGGTCCCGAGGGGTTAGATTTAGTCTTGGGAATCCATACAAACAGAGCACTTCTATTGTGATCGCTTAGATCGATTCATTTGTCTCCCCATACCACAACATAATCATACGCCTCTTTATATGCTTTCTTTTTTGTATGATTATTAATGTGAACCTTGGATGACTTAGAAGACTTGGGATTTATCTTTTCTGTTTGTCTTCTTTTTATCCAAAGCGGTTCAAAAAAAGACCCTAGATTTCGATTATAGGGGTAGGTACGATCGCTACCATCAAAAGATTCATATCTTTTCAAGATAAGTGGTTTTTGCAGTTTACAAGCATGCTTATTAGGCAAATGACCTTGATTGGGTCTCGATTAGACTTCCTTTTACAAAGTTGTCTTTTTCGATTCCTCGATCATTGATCGTTTGAGGTCTCTTCGTAAGAACCGGGTTCTTCTCATTGATTCCTCTACCGATGCTTTACCAGTTTAGGTCCATTTTTGTTTCCCTTCCTTAAAGGCACCGCCTTTACCTGCTCAACCGGTCTTTTTCCCTTATTAGATACATGTTTGGCTTTTGGTGTATCTTTGTCAGAAACTCGTCTGATTACACCTTTTTGAGATGAATCAGCCGGGGCTTTTGAGGATGTGGAAGGGTTCTCATAGCCAAGTCCATTCTTATTAATCGTTGTTCGAAAATAGGTGTTCATGTCTTGAACAGTTTTAGATGATTTTGTGAAAACCTCTATTTTCTTACGCAGATTATCCTCAGATGATTTCAGACTTTCATGCATTCGGAATAGCTCATCAAATTTTGCTTGAAGAAGTTTGAAATCATCGACTTCTTTGTTTGTTAATATCCAAATTTGATCTTTGATCTTCTCCCGATCGAAGCCTTAACTTTCGAATGTTACATTCCTCGGTTGCCTTCCCGGTTTCAATAAATTTAAGTTCGGAGGCTTTATCAGATCATTCTCCTTAGCAAGTGATTATTTCTAATTCTCGAATTTTCGAAATTTCCACTATAAAGATAAGTGTCTCATTGATTGGAGAGATCCTCAAGCAATTGCTCGAGGTAGAGTGCAGTCAATCTCCCGAAAGTTAATGATAGCGGTGTAGTAACGGCGAAGTGTTTGGAGGTTACCTCAGATTGGTCCTCCCCGGCCATCGTCTCATCATCGTCTCAAGAGAATATCGATTCTTCATTTTTCATAGAAGTCAACAAAGATTGACAAAAAAGAAGTCTTCTATAGAGGAGTATCCAGAGTCCTCGGAGGGCGATAGGGAATCGTCGATTCACGGCGATCGGCAACCATGGCTCTTACGTCCCTATAACGTTGCTCTCTTACGTTCCTCTTTTCTCCTTTCTCTTGGCGTCAGTGCAGGCGATCTGCGCTATAGTGACTCCTTCTCCACGGTTGAAGCACGCTCCTTGATCCACGAACCTTTCCTTCCGGTGAATCACTCCGTTGTCGGTGACTTCCCTTTCGATAGTAGTCTTCTTCCATTGGTTATCTCTTCCTTCCCCAGTCTGATTATCTCTTTTCCTTTCATCTCTGTGATCCCTCCGATCATCAGATCTGGTTCTTCCTGGAGATCTGTTGGCTGATCTCCTATCTCTCCCTCGGCTATGTTGATAGTCCTTATAAAATCTTCGATACTTACCAAGTTGGACGTTCGACTTCTCAAGCTTCTGGTAGCGAGCGTCTGTCGCTTTGTCATTATATTCCCAACGGGGTTCGTTGGCCTTTGTTCGCTTTTGGCTTTTTGCCTTAAAAGCAACGATTTTGAAGTTGAGGCTTCAAATGGGCACCTCATCTTCATCAGCTTGTCCCCTTTCAATCAAATCGAACTCGTGAGCTTTAAGGCTCAAGAACAAGCTACTTGGCTTCATTTTTGAAATGTCTTGGCAATCCTTGATTACCGTGACCTTCATGTCCCATTTCTTGGTGAGAGACCTTAAAATTTTGTAGTTGATATCTTTATCAGACATCTCTCTACCAAGTTCTCGAAGCTTGTTTATTGACATCGTAATCCTTCCATCGAGTTGATGGTTTCGTTGGGCAAAGATCTTTTTCTAACTTCACTACCGTTTTTTTATCTGGTCATTTCCCTCGCATATCTCAGCCAGAGTATCCCACATTGCTTTCGCAGATTTGAGATACTTAATCTTTTCCTTGGTGACCTTATCCATTGTTTTCATGATAATGTGCCTTTATGATAGTATCTAGAGAGTATGCGCTTTCCTTTCCTCTCTGCATCCATCAAGGCCGGGCTTTTTTCGCATAAGACTTCCCGGGCAAAGTCGGATCTCCTCCAACCGCAGGGTTGTCGTAGTATATGATGATGGGTCCTCTTTCGATGACTTCCATCATTTTTCCAATCGATCGAACCTAGATGGTTGGACATATATATGGCCCAATGCATACTCATCGATTGAGAACTTCGGCAGATTATGATACATACCTGAGGTGTTATCCATGCTGAGTGATTTTGGAAAATGAATGAGTTTTAAAAACGGTTTTTCAAGATCAATTCAGTTGACCACAAAGATTCTTCCTCAAGAATCGATGATACCGAGTCGATGGTCAAGAGAACCAACCGCCTGATACCACTTGTAGGTCCCGAACGGTTTATGAGAGGGCGATGTCTAGAGGGGAGGTGAATAGACTTAAAAAACTTTTGTGCATCGTCAAAGCAGGGAGGGAAGTTAGCCCGATCAGAAAAGCAGTGAATTAGTTTGGGGTCGATAATTAATCTTATTGACGCTCAAGGCGATCGCTTCGGAACTATCGGTTTAATCGATGTGTCTGGAAGCTTAAGTTTTACCCGTGAAAAAACCGGTTTTGATAAATCGATTCCAAAGTTAATCTTTTAATAGTTGATCAAGTGTCAAGTTTTATCGACGAAGCTTGGTGCTAATCGATCTCAACTTGGAATATGTATGCTTTAAAGGTTGTGTGCGATTGTGTAATTAGTTAATCAAAGCAAAGAAAGGCACACAATATTTATAGTGGTTCGGACAAACCAGATCCTACGCCCACTCTTCCCTATCACAAGGGGCACCTACTTAACCAATCGGACTTTGTTTTATGTGTAAGTCCAACACAAGACACCAACTAGATGTTTAAGGAGTTCACACTCAACCGATCCCGCAGATCCCGAGAATCCTGATGAACTTGGGGGGGTTTGGGTAAGATTGTTTTTGGTTCCAACTATGAAATCTTTTCTTAGATATAAGCGACCTAACAAAGATGAAAAGATTTCTATGCTAAGAACTTATGGGATGAACACTTAATAAAAAATTAATCTTCTTGTTCGTGTTCTTGTGCGGAAATCTGATATTAGCTTGAGCTTCTTGATTGTTCAAATGTTTCCTATTTTCACTCTAAAGTGTAATCCCATATATATAGACCTTGAAATCAAAGAGCCGTTGGAGAGCAATTTGAATTTCAAAGCTATATTTGGTAGACTTGCGTGCTTGATGTGACGAGCTTGAACGGCATGGCCAAAAAAAGCGTGAATTTGTACTTTGTAGCCAAGTTCTGAGAGGTAGCATCAAATCCCGCAATTGCCGGCTCCGATCATACGTGTCTTGTTCTTATTGATAGTAGACTCACTTTTCAAAGGTTGTTCTTCCAACCGAGCTTGACATTCTTCTTGTTCGGATCATCAACGTATGATTAGGTGAAACATCGATTTCACTGGTGAGTGACTGATCGATCTTCGATCGATCTACTGATAGAGTCTTCGATGCTTGGGTTGACTTAGCTTCAACTAGCGGACTTCGATCGGATCGATGTAGGTCTTCCGTCCGATCTTCGAGTATTCGAGTTTGATCTTTATGACTTTAGCTGAGATATCTGACGAGATCAGAACGATCTGATCTTCTATTCTTGTCTTGCATTCGCCCGCTTGATATTACCGTCCTTTGAGTCTTCGATTCGACCTATACATATTGAGTTTCCCCCTCAATATGTGACCTATCTATTTCATCGGTTGTTCTATACAATCATTATCAATCGGTCTCCTATAGCGAGTAATATAAACATCGATCATTACCAATGTGTCCGACCGTCCTATTACATGTGTTTTTGGAACTTTCATCAAAACTATAAATTTCCCAACATTGTAGTTTATCTTTTAATATATTTTTAAATGAGGCCCTTTGCGTGAAATGGTCTCATGTTAGACGATGTATAATGTGGGCATTAACGCTTTAACATTTTAGGAGGGGTGAGCATTGATTTGTGCTAGAATGTATCCCGTCTCATACATGAGACCGTCTTATACGAGTTTTTTTATCTTTTAAAAAAAAAAATCCACTTTTATTTTCCAGCTATATATTTTGTTCAGCAATGGTTGTATATAGTATGACCAAAACGAATACCAATTAGTATTCAGATATTCTTTATAATTAATTAATTAATTTTAATAATAATTATTATTGCTATAATTAATAACATATGTGATTTTTTTTACAGTAATATCTGTATGTGATTGTTAATATATGTGTACACAATTTTTTAAATATAAAGGTAAATTTAGATGTATGGGGTTTATCAACTGCAAAATTAATTTTAGGCGAACAGGGTTCATTAACGATGTGAATATATATATATATATATATATATATATATATATATATATATATAAAAGAAGATAAATCACAATTACAAAAATAAATATAAGATAAAAATGAATATTTGAAAAAAATAGAGAAAAAATGTAAAGTAAAAATTAATAAAAATAAATGGGATAAAATATATTATTTTAGTTAAAAAATAAAGAACAGGAAAAACGCATGTTAATTATTTTAATAGAAAAAAATAAAACTTAAGATATTTGATTTAATTAATGAAATGGGATAAAATATGGAATATATATAGATATGGATATTGAATTAATTAAAGAAACTTATTAAATGATGATGAAGACATTGCATATATATGTGTCATGCCACATAAGTGGTGGGCATATAAGTTTGTACCCACCTCCGGGCATATGATCAGATCTGAGATTCCTAATTAGGTATCCATATATTTACATGATTATTGTATTTGAAATCATATAAGGATGGCTAATTAGTCACTATGTAAAAAAAGAAATGATATATACACAAAAAATTGTCAGGTAGAATAGATTATATTTGACACATAAAATTAAAACTAAAACTCTTGCCATGTCTTATCGAAATTACTAAGGGCTCATATTAAAAAATAAAAATTATCATCATCATAAATAAAAATGTTGCTTGAAATTTTCATAATATTAGGATTAGTTTAGTATTAATTATGTCTTATATATACCATTCTTAATTATTGCATACCAATAAAATTATCACTCAAAAAAGAACATGGACTATAATAATATATAAAAAATATTGAGATAATAAAAATAAAATGAAAAAATTGATTTATATAATATTTCATTATTAAATCATAAACCTTTATGTTTAATAAACTTCTGCATAGACTTATTAAATCATACAATATCTTTTTGTTAGAAAATTTTATATTCTAATAATTATTTTAACTTAAAATGATTTTATATTAAATTTATTTATAAAAAACACAAGACGAAACTTGATATAAATATACAGAGAATTGTATGTGTTATATCCATTGTTGATAATTTATGCTCACTAAACTAATAATATATGTATTTTATAAATTATAAAAAAAAACCAGTAGATAAATTTGATATAAAATGATAACATACAAGTGAATTTTCATACTATGGATTAATTCATTGACAGTGTCAATTTTTTTTTTAAATGATCTTAAATTTTTAGATGAATCATGAGAAATTTCTTTTCATGTATCATCTCACCTTTCACATGATTTTAGTACAAGAAGGTAAATTTCCTTATGTATGTACAAATGAAGTTGTAGTTATTACCATTTAAAAGCTCTTTCATTGCGAAACTTAGGTTTTAACGTGAAATGATATGTATACACATATGTGGATAATTGCACTAGAAAATAGTTTTTTGAGAATATGTATAAACTCCTTCATTATTGATAGTATGGGTGTACCTTTCCAAGTCATTTTTTGCAAAGGTCAACTATGCGAAAATATTATTTTAAGGTCCGCATATTAGGGGGGTGACAATTTTAGGGCAATAAACTTCAGTTTATGAAAGTAGAACATTAACTTTTTTTTCGAGAAAAAGTGGGACGTTAACTTTTTCTTTATGCAAAAGTAGGACGTTGACTTTTTTTTGGAGAAAAAAGTAAGACAATATATATATATATTGCAAATGCAGGCCATTTTGTTTGCTATTTAGTATAAAAATTAGGGGTGGACGGTATGGCATACCGAAAATTTTCTCGCCATACCGTTACCGTACCGAAATTTTCGATACCGAAAATTTTAATACCGTTGTCGTACCGAAAATTCGGTATATCGAAATTTCGGTATACCAAAATTTCAGTATACCGATATTTTTGGTATGCCGATATTACATACCCATACCGTACCAAAATTTCAATAAATACTGGTATACCGAAATATTTTCGGTATATTGAAAAATTTTTTCGGTATACCGAAAATTTTTTCGGTAAACCAAAATTTTCTATATTTTCATACCGTTATCGTACCAAAATTTTCAGTACGGTACCATACCGTACCGAAAATTTCGATAAAATCTATATTTTTCGGTACGGTAAGTGCGGTATACCGGTATTTTCGATATTTCCTCCACCCCTAATCAAAATACTCCATGTCAGTATTGTCAACATAAAAATACACATTCTTTCCCATGTGGAGAATTATATTTATTATATTTTTTACTCGACTAAAAAAAAAAAAAAAAATTCAATGCACAACATAATTATATATTTAACTTTACAAATTTTAACATAAAGATATTAACAATTTTATGGTGAATTAATGACTTTGCTTTAGCTTAACCTAAAAGTATTCATCTATTTAGTTTATAATGACTCAGTGTCAGTTTTAATATATCTTTAATATATTTTATTACAGTATAAACAGAATGAGAATAAGTTTCAGTTTTTGGGGAGTAGGATATTAACTTTTTGGGAAATTACTAATAGGCATAATTTTTTTATGCAAATTGTTAATAACTACAAACGAGATTGCATATATAGGCAAAGTTGCACGTGAAATTGCAACAGTACCTATGTATATGCAACAATTTTGTACCTATTAGTAAATTTCAATTCTGAAATGTACCTACCAATAAGTCTCCCAACTTTTTTTTGGTAAAAGTAGGACATTAACTTTTGAATTAATTACTAGTAGGTCCATATATAGGAGGTGGATTACTCTTAGGTCCATACTTTTTTATAATTACTAGTTGGTCCATATTAGGTGTGAGCGTTTACCCTTGTACCCCTTAGTTAGTACGGGATTCGAATTAATATTTAATAATACAAACTGACCCCCCCTCTTCCAAAATCACGGGGGGTCAAATGCCCAAAAGTTTCTCTCTCCCATAATTCAGACGCTCTCTCTTTACAGTTTTCTCTTTTCCCCTTTCTTCAACCCCTCTCCTCCACTGCCCAAACCACCACCGCCCCAACATAAAGGCCTCCGTCGACTAAAAAAAATGACGCCGCGGCCCCCATCACCAACTTCAACAAAATCGTCAAAAACGCCGCCGCGATCTGAATCGTTGGTGGCTGATCTGAGACAAACATTGTGCATCTGTAACGGATCTGCGCCACTGGTGGCGGTTGTTGGAATTTAGAGACACGCATTATGAATTCCCAAGAGCTCATATATATAGGAGAGGCCCAACTTAAATCTTAAGCTAACCTTTATTAGGAAAAATCATAATAAAATAAATCTCTTAGATTTATTTCCCACATATAAAATCTCTACGGGTTTAATTCCATGTATATCAAATCTCTACGGATTTGATTCCGTATATATTAAATCCTATAATAATAATATTCCATATATTATTATTGGGAATTCTATTTAATTAAATATAATTTAATTAAATAGTAATAATAATTAATTCTAAATATAATTATTATTATATTCTCCATAAATTAAATATTAATATCCAATATAATATTTAATCAAACAACTATAATTAGTAAACAATCGTTACATGTTGTGTGACCCATAGACCCTCATATATCGAGCGATTAGTCAAACTAACGGTCTTAATTTAACTCTAGACAATAAATTAGACATTCTCAATATATGAGGTACGTTGCGAGGAAATGTGCAACTACTTGTAACTGAAACATGGGCTATTACGATTTCCACCTTTCATTCGCAAATACTCGATTAAGTCTTGAACATGATGAATTGTCCATAAGACTCATGAGATAACATGAGATAACTGAAACAACGTTGTAGATCATCTTGCCCATGAGATAAGATTTACAATCTCCATAAGACTCATAGTTGAATGGGGTTAAGTAGTTTAACTTTCTTAACCTTGCAATTCTTTTCTTGTTTACATGATCAAGTTCTACAATGCCATAAGTAAGTCGGTTTTCATGATTACTAAGTTTGAGTCTTTTATTTTGTATATTAAGAACATCATATCCATAATGCAACAAATACATGTTGCGAGTAATAGAAAGAACTAGATGACAATCATTAAGTTCTAATCTAAGACCAAAGGGTAAGCCTAACACATAAGTCCCCACACGTTCAGCTAGCAACTCTTGTTTCATTTCCACGTGTAGGACGACTTCACCCGCCCTAACTGTCCTAAGACACATGAGCCCTTTTCACATTAGTGCAAATGTGAGAGCCACATCCGATATTCAATACCAAACAGTTAGCACTATTAGTGGACATGTTTATCTTAATAACAAACATACATGTTCTAGTGCTAGAAGCACCTAGTGTTTTCTTTTCAGCAACAAAAACCTTAGAGTCATTCTTCTGGTGCCCTCTTCTACTTACAGTAGAGGCACACATCCTTGTTTACCCGCTCCTTCCTTTGAACACCATCTTAGTGATAGTGAACTCAAAAGTCTTGAGCACATTGTGAAGTTCAGGCATGGTCGCATCCGTCTTATTCATATTGTTGTTCACAATGAAGCTAAAGTATGAATCCGGGAGCAACTGGAGGATATCATAAATGAAAATGTTGGTCTTTTAGCTCAAAGCCTAAATTACCAAGTTTCTCAATTAGGCCTATCGTCATCAGCACATGAGGTGAAATCTTCCCTTCTTTGGCTAACCGGCATCTAAATAGATCTCTCATCACTTCATAAATCTCAAAACGAGATTTAGAATCAAAGAGATCCTTCAGATGCTTGAGCATATAGAAGGGACCCATTTTCTCATGTTGCCTATGCAATTCGGGAGTCATGCCGTGCAACATCACATACTGAGCCTGGGAAGCATCCTCTTTATGTTTCTTCTGAGCTGCTACGTCAAACGTGACTGCCTTAGAGTACCAGCTTTAAGGGTAACTGGGATAGACGTGTCCAACAAGTACTCAATCTTTTTTTGCCTTAGCACCAAACACATGTTTTGGTGCCAGTCCAGAAAATTTGGCCTAGCCAATTTAGTTTGTTTCCAAAACACATCTCAATAACAGTTATACATTTCAACTAACCAAGAGAAATAAAATAGGAATTAAAACACATAATTCCTATGATCAATATTCAGCAATCAAAATAAACATGGCCTTTCTTTTGTGTTTATTTTGTCTCCATTATTTTCACATACTTAACGACCTCATCAGAAAAGTACGAATTTATATCAAATATAAATTATAATGGACTAGGATCCACATTACTACTATCATAATCCCAGCGAGGGCTGATCATTACAACAGCATAACTGGTAGGTCTCCAAACCAATTGCAAAACTGCAATTCCTAGTTTGTCGAACCTAGTTCGACTAATGTCCCTTACCCTTTGTTCCCCGCGAGGGCTAGCGAAACAAAGTTAAGTTGGTTTACAACCATCAAGCGGTGACATTACATGTCCCTATAAAACTCCTATTAGATGTAGATCCGAGCAAAAGACGAGGGTCTTTAAGTACTCATTGGAACGAAATCTCCGGTTTACTTTTAATTTTGATGGAAGACATCTTATCAAATAAATGAGAAAACCATATTTTAGTGAGGAACGTTTTAAAGTCGGGGTAATAATTGCTTAATCGAAATCCAACATGTTAATCTATATCATATTTGAGCAATTATTGGGCACCGCCTACCCAAACATGATTTACACGGACTAACATTTATATGGGAGCCGTCTACCCAAACAATAATACGGTCCGACAATTATTGGGCGCCGCCTACCCAAATAATATAATGCGGACCATAAAAGCGTCAACTAATTCAAAAACAAGTTAACACAAGTGGGAATTGATAATCATAAAACGTAAACTAAAATTAAAATAAAAGTTTAATAATTTCAGTTTGACCAATTTTAATTATTATCAATATTTTAATTAATCCAATTAACAAGCATTTAAAAGTCCAACTTTTAATCTATTTTAAAATTAAACCTTTATCAATTTTAAAACAAAATTTCAATTTCAAACTTTAATTAATCTAATTGAATTTCAATTTTGGTCCAACCAATAATTTGAATCTTATTAATGTTTATTTTAATTTTGTCAGGGGCTCAGACGCAATTCTTAAAATTGTTCAGAAGGGTCTGGTGAAAATCAAATTCTCAATCCAACCCTTCCTGCATCACCGCCCAATTTCACAGCAACCATTCTGTACATCGGGACTTCCGTTTCCAAATACCAGAATTCCAAATCGAACAATTAGTCAACAATTGACATTGTTCATCATATTTATCAAGGTTCAAGAATTAGCCTGATAAAATAGAATCTAGAAATAGAGCAATATTGCGGCGTGTTATCAACGCAAGATCAGCAGGCCACCGACCCACCTGTTGGGATTATACTGAAAAGTATGCTTTTTACTTTGTATAATCGAAACTGAATTTTCAGACTTATTTACTGAAATAAATTGTTTATCACTGATGCTTTAAATATGATTGAATGTTATATATATTTATTTGCATAATCGTTCAATAATTAAATGACGTTACATCAGAAGTTAATTTAGTGATACCGATCACGTAAGATTAAATTAACAAATTCCTTGTAAACTAAAAAGTACGCCATTCATGACCTAGATGGAAATGAACAACCATCGCGAAAGGTTGAGGTGTAAGGCTCGAGATTGGTTTGTCTTGACCAAGAGATTACACTAGTGCATGACATGATCGATGTTGAATAGGACCTCTGGGAGGATAAATTCTTCAGAACTAAACAAGGAAGAATTAGACCTCAGTGGTTCGTTGTTTCTTAACCTTCGTCCCTTAAATAGGATCACGTGGGATTGGTAACTATTGCTTTGACTTATCATGGGTAGCGAATCATAGAGATTCAATACTTTTTATCTTTGGCAATATTATTGGTCACATGTGATTGCTAAGATTTAATACGAAGAATCATGTGCAAGTCTGTTTGCTTGATTTGCCCCCTTGGGAGGTTCATAAGTTTTATCATACCAAATCTTGCAAGTGGAATTAGTTTCCTAGATGGATAATAATGTTGAACCGCTTCCTCGACCAAGGACAAAAAGATATTAATTAACGGAAAGCTATTTCAAAGGCTTGAATTAATTAATGGGCTAGATAATCTTAAACACGGAAATAATGACCGGAGCCATATTGACTGTAATATGGGTTAAGATGGATGGTGCAATATTAATTATGTAGTGGGATTAATTAATATTTATGGGCTTGAATTATATTGTGGCTCAATATTAGATATTCAAGATCCATTAGAAGGTCCAATCTTAATTCTCCTAAAGGCCCCCTGAGTAGCCCAACATATAGTCCAATAACTGAAAAAGTGATTAAAATAAAATAAATATTGTTGCTTATATTTCCTCTAAATTTTCGAAAATTATGGATAAAAGAGGGAGAAAGATTTTCTTTGAATTTTGTTATGGAATGAAGATAAGTATTCTTGGAATACAATATTATCTCATTAAATTCAAGAAATCTCCCACTTGGTTATCTATATAGTAAATTTCGAAATTTTGAAAATATAGTGGTCAAGAAAGATTTTCTTGATTTTCTTGAAAAGATATTATGGAAGATATGTATTTCTTGAAATACAAGAATATCTCATAAATTCAAGAAGATCCAAATCTTGGATTCTCGACATCCTAAATTTTCGAAATTCATCCATAATTGAGGAGGTGGAATTTTTGTGGAATATTTTAATTATGGGAAAAAAAAAAAAAGATATATTCAAGATTTCTTGGTGACCAAGAAAAGTCTTTTCCCACATTGAAATATCACTAAAATTTTGACCACCCTCCCTCTTATAAATAGGGGATGATTAGTTCATTCTCAAGAACAATTCCATGTGCTGTAAATATTAGCAAATCCACATAAGTGGTGCAACAAAGTTTATTTTTTCCTTTTGTTAATTGTTCGCGAGTATCCTTCCACCGGATTGTCGAGCAAGGGCTAAGGGAATACTTGGGAAGTCCTTTTGGTTAGTCCGTCCGGACCAAAGCCACCGCCATCCCGAGAGGGTAATGCTTCACGTAAACCCGTAGATTCCGCGTCGTAGGTTTTACGTGGCTTTTTTATATACATGATATGTTGTTGCAATTATTATTTGAGTTAATATAGGATTAATTCATGCTAGTAATAATTAATGACTTAAATTTGTATTTAAATATTCACCTTTAATAGATCTGCAACTCATTCCCCAACAAGCGTATCGAGCCACTATTTAAGACTCAATTTTTTAAATTGTAATTTAATTCGTGGATATTAAATTTGAAATTGATAGTAGAACCAAGTAGATCTGTTTTGCGGTATCCAATTGTCATGGATTTTAATGTTTTATTTTGCATGCATATAAACTGTGGTTTTTTAATTCGATTCGTTCGATTTGTTTTGCCTCGTGAGAAAATCCACGAGTAGACTAGGATTTGTTTGATTTGATCAATGTAATAGACTAGTCTAGATCTAGGTTTATTTATTTTTGTAAATAAATTGTAAACGGATCGGGAAATCGAAGAGATGAAGAATTAAAGGACGAAATCCGTAACTGTGTAGGTAATGCAGCAGGCACGCGGGCACGTTTGGGCGCAGGGCGCAGGCGGGCGAAGCGCCGGACGGGGATGAGGGTCACAGATGATGGCGGTCGCGGCTTCCAAAGTCATGGGACAGGGGATGATGCGGATACATGACGGGCGCGAGGAGACGCTGGCGCCGCAGAGGACACGGGCGCAGGCGGGAGGGCGGGCGAGGCGCGATGAGCGCAGATAAACGTTTGTCAGCCGCCGAGAACCCCGACCGACGCCAATACCGCCGAGAGGCGTGCTTGAATCGGCGGCACGGCTGACCCGGCGGGCCAAGGTCGCTTAAGGCATCCCCCAGCCAAGTGGCCGGCGGATCTTGGGCGCGCATCCCATCATGAAATATGCTTAGCGCGTGGCGGTTCGAGACAAGTATTTTTTCAAGACGAACGAGTGGGAGAAATTTGAGACGTGTTTCTTCAAGATCAAGCCAAGAAAAATCAAACCATGACAATTGGATAATTTGTGCCCAATATGTTTATTTTTCTGTTTTGCTTGATTTATTTGTGCTATCTTATGCTTTATTTAATTTGTTTAAATGTGTTTGCATGAGGGTTGCCAAATGGAAAAATCTCAACTTCAAAATTACTAAGTATGTTTAAATAATTAATTGACAATTTTATTCCGGATAATAAAATTAAATTAATTTTGACCTCCATGATTTATTTATTTGTGAATTCTTTTGGAGAAATTCCCCCCACGGGACGGTCAAAAGATAGGTTTCACATGAATGAATTCCAAATAGATGATTGTGGGTTATTACTAGTGGCGACGATGACCCTCCCAACGAGGCTCGATCACAGCAAAATAGTAATCCTATATTTAATCATGGTTATTACTTAGGTATAAAATTGATATGCATATACTTCCCCGAAGTCCCTGTCAATTTTATATTGGTCAAGTGGGAGCCAACTATTAATCTGGATATTAAAGGTTTGTAACTGTTCTTGTTTGTAACCTGCTTGAATGTGTTTAAATAATGACCTACCCCACGTGGCTTATTTAAACTGTTTTGAGATGTTGGCTGATGCATGTTCATATTTTTTTGAGATTTTAAATATGATGAATGTGATCGAACCTTGTGATATACTTGTGCTATTGCATATAGTTGTTTATTTCAGTTCAGCATGTCGTTACTTTTTAATCCACTGTTATTATACTTAAAGTCAATACAATATGTATGGAAACTATATTGATTGGAAAATTATAATTGTCCTAACTGCACAAAAGCACAAGTGGATTTTGACACACAAAAATCAGATGAGCCAACTGACGAGTTAAAACATGCGGGGACTCGTCGATCATCACCTTGAGAGATGTCGTCATTGAAAATGGTGGAGGAAAAACCCGTGAGGGATTACATCCTCAAAATAGATGGCCCATCTGAACAAACTTGAGATTCTCGAGTCAGATTATGATCCGGAGACTCGGATGAATTTGGTACTTCATTCTCTCGCCTGAAAAGGTTTTTGAGCATTTTGGCCTCGCTAAATAATTTGTTGCAAACTTTTGGACTCGGTAGAAATGATGATAAGGCACCAAACTCAAGCTTTGACGACAAGTGGTCCGTCTTCATCTTCTAGGCCAAGGGTAGACAAGATAAAGAAGAGGACCAAAGGCCATAAGCAATAAAACTCAAATCAAGCCCAAGGGCAATGGTAAGATGAGGAATGCTTGTTGAGTCAAGGAAAATACAAAGACGGCGCGCTTAAGTCTGCGGTGAGAGAGGACAATGGATGTTTTGCTGTTCCAACCCCAAAAAGGACGAAAAAAGAAAGGTAATTCTCACACACTAGTTGTTGAAACTTGTTTAGCGGGCGATACTTCTCATTCGTGGGTGGTTGATACGAGATCCACTAATCATATTGGCTTCACGGGTTCTAAATGATCCGCAGCGTAGTGGGAGTGAGATCCTCATCACACCGGGCAACGTTATTTAAAGTAGAAGACATTGCAATGCTACGTAAGTGGCAGATATTGCAATGCTACGGTAGTAACGATTATTGCAATACTACGCAAGTAGCAGACATTGCAATGCTACATGAGTAGCAGTTAAAGCAGTGGGAGAAGTGCACCTATCTTTTGAAGATAAAGTTTTTTGAGATTATCTTTGTGTTCCCAGTTTTAGAAAGAATTCACTTTCAGTTTCTAAAAATTCGATTAAAGGACACTAAGTTTCTTCTAATAAGAATGACATCATTTTTGAAATGATGAGTGTATCTGTTACGGGACATTGATGGAAAATCTCTATACAATTAACTGTGCACAACACTCACGAAATGTATCCTATAACACATCAACTATTTCCTAGAAAAGAAAACGTTCATCAGACGTGAACGAGACACTTCTTTGGCATCTAAGATTAGGTCATATAAATCCAAAGAGGATCCAAAGGTTGGTGAAAGATGGTTCACTGGAGCGTCTCCAAGTTGAATCGATTCTAACCTGCGAATCATGTTTGGAGGGTAATATGACCAAGAGGGCATTTGGAGCCAAGGGGAATAGGGCCAAAGAAGTGTTAGAGATCGTTCACACAGATGTATGTAGTCCAATGTCAACCAAAGCAAGAGGAGGTTATGAGTATTTTTATTGATGATTACTCAAGGTACATTTTCCTTATGAAGCATGAATCTGAGACCTTTGAGAAATTCTAAGAATTTAAGGCTCAAGCAGAGAATCATATGGAAAAATGTATCAAGTCTCTACGATCTGATCGTGGAGGCAAATACCTCAACGATGAGTTTTTGAACTACTTATCTGATAAAGGGATTGTATCCCAGCTCACTGCACCCGGAACCCCTCAACAAAATGGGGTTTGCAGAGCAAAGCAACAAAATTCTTTTTGAAATGGTTAGATCAATGATGAGTTATGCGGATCTTCCCAAGTCGTTACGGGGTTATGCCTTGAAACAAATGACTTACATTCTCGAACTTGGTGCTATCCAAATCGGTTCCCAAAACTCCCAAAGAATTGTGGACCGAGCGCAAGCCTAGTATGAAACACATGAGAACTTTGGGGTGTCCGGCCTACATGTTGGACAAGGAAGCCGGTAAGTTGGATCCTCGATCAGAATTAAGGTTGTTTGTAGGATACCCCGAGGAACAAAAAAAGGTGTATGTTCTATAGTTCAAGATCAAACGGTGGTTAACAAAGACCCACTTTAGATTTTTTGGAAGAAGACTATATGAACCAAAGAAAACCCGTATGAGATTACCTTAAATGAGCTTAGAGGGCAAACCTCAAAGGCCGATTGTATTAGATGATATACCAAACGATCGTTTTTTGGCAACCAAGCCTCGTTATAGTGGGAGGGTTGTTAGACGGCCGAGAGATTCATGGGAATAGAGAAATCCTCGGACTTGATTCCCTAATCGCACTCCATGGACATATGACGAGGCACTCCAAGATAAGGATCTGATTCTTGGCAAACAGCAATGAAAGCCTAAGTGGGTTCTATATTTCATAATAGAGTGTGGGAGCTAGTCGAACCACTTAATGGGGTCAAACCCATTAGATGCAAGTGGGTATATAAGAGGAAAAGAGGATCGGACGGGAAGGTTGAAACCTTTAAAGCAAGACTAATGGCGAAAGGTTATACTCAGAAAGAAAGGGATCGATTATGAGAAAAAAAATTCGCCTGTAGCCATGCTTAAGTCCATCCGTATTCTCTTATCGATTGCTGCGCACTTCGACCTTGAAATCTGGCAAATAGATGTCAAGACAGCTTTCCTTAACGAAAGTCTTGATAAAGAGATCTATGTGCAACAACACCAAGGTTTCATTGAAACAGGCCAAGAACACCTAGTTTGTAAGCTCAAGAGGTCCATTTACGGACTCAAACAGGCATCCAGAGCTTGGAACCAAAGTTTTGATCATGTTGTAAAGTCTTATGGGTTTGATCAAAACGAGTTTGAAAGTTGTGTGTATAAAAAGCGTGTCGAAACTGCATTGGTATTCTTAGTACTATACGTAGATGACATTGTGATCATCGGGAACGATGTGAAGGTGTGATCAGATGTAAGGGCATGGTTTTCAAAACAGTTTGATATGAAAGACTTAGGGAAGCCGGACACATCCTTGGGATCAAGATCACAAGAAAGGGATGGTCGGGTTATCACAAGTTTCATACATAGACACTGGTTTTGAAACGGTTCAGCATGCAAGATTCCAAGAAAGGATTCGTACCTTTCAGACTTGGAATCCATCTATCCAAGAAAATGTTCCCTAAGACGAAAAGAAGATAGATGACATGAAAGGTATTCCTTGTGCTTCGGCTGTCGGAAACCTTATGTATGCATTGTTGTGTACGAGACCGGATATCTGCTTCGCCGTAGGCATGGTAGCAAGATATCAAAGTAACCCAGGGAAAGCTCATTGGACGATAGTTAAAAACATCCTGAAGTGTCTGAAAAGAACTCGGGATAGAATGTTGATTTATCAGTCAGATACTCCAATCCCCATCGGCTACACGGACTCGGATTTCCAATCAGATTTAGATTCCGAAATTATCCGCCTCGATTAGTGTGTTTCCATTTGGGAAGTGTAGCCATCAAATGGACGAGTGTGAAGCGTAAATGCATCACCGACTCAACCATAGAAGTCGGGTAAGTAAATCGCTTGTGAAGCGAAGAAAGAACTGATTGGGCTCTAGATCTTCTTAGTGGACTTGGATGGTGTTCTGAATTTGTCTAGCAATATATGCTAGGGGCAGTTGCAAATTCAAGAGAACCAAGAGTCCACGAGTCAAACAAACACATTAAAGGAAAGACATCTTATACGAGAAATCGTTAATAGATGAGATAAAGATGTGGCAAAGATAGCGTCTGAGGACAGCCTAGCAGATCCATTCACAAAGCGTCTGCCTCTGAATACATTCGAGAGACATGTGAGTGGAATGGGTGTCAAGACCGTTGCCAATCTGCTTTGAGTATAAGTGGGAGAAATTATTAGGTTCGTGTAAGTGAAATTAGATGTCACGGACTACTCGAGACATGTTGTAGTATACTTAAAAGCAGACTTTGAGTATAAGTGGGAGATTGTTGGGATTATACTGAAAAGTATGCTTTTTACTTTGTATAATCGAAAACCTAATTTTCGGACTTATTTACCAAATAAATTGTTTATTACTGATGCTTTAAATATGATTGAATGTTATATATATTTACTGCATAACTGTTCAATAATTCGTACGTGTTACACTATAGTTAATTTAGTGATACCAGATCACAGAAGATTAAATTAATAAATCCCTTGTAACTAAAAAACGCCCATTCACGACCTAGATGGAAATGAACAACCATCTTGAAAGGTTGAGGTGTAAGGCTCGGTTGGTTTGTCTTGACCAAGAGATTACACTAGTGCATGACCGATGTACTAAATAGGACCTCTGAGGAGGATAAATTCTTGAATCAACAAGGAAGAATTAGACCTCAAAGGTTCGTTGTTTCTTAACCTTCGTCCCCTTAAATAGGATCACGTGGGATTGGTAACTATTGCTTTGACTTATCATGGGTAGCGAATCGGAGAGATTCAATACTTTTTATCTTGGGCAATATTATTGGTCACATGTGATTGCTAAGATTTAATACTGAAAGAATCGTGTGCAAGCACGCTTGCTTTGATTTGCCCCCCCCTGGGGAGGTTCATAAGTTTTATCATACCAAATCTTGCAAGTGGAATTAGTTTCCGGTATGGATAATAATGTTGAACCGTTCCTCGACCAAGGACAAAAGATATTAATTAACGGAAAGCTATTTCAAAGGGCTTGAATTAATTAATGGGCTAGATAATCTTAAACACGGAAATAATGACCGGGAGCCATATTGACCAAATATGGGTTAAGATGGATGGTGCAATATTAATTATGTAGTGGAATTAATTAATATTTATGGGCTTGAATTATATTGTTGCTCAATATTAGATATTCAAGATCAATTAGAAGGTCAAATCTTAATTCTTCTAAAGGCCCCCTGAGTAGCCCAACATATAGTCCAATAACTGAAAAGGTGATTAAAATAAAATAAATATTGTTGCTTATATTTCCTCTAAATTTTCAAAAATTATGGATAAAAGAGGGAGAAAGATTTTCTTTGAATTTTGTTATGGAATGAAGATATGTATTCTTGGAATACAAGATTATCTCATTAAATTCAAGAAATCTCCCACTTGGTTATCTATATAGTAAATTTCGAAATTTTGAAAATATAGTGGTCAAGAAAGATTTTCTTGATTTTCTTGAAAAGATATTATGGAAGATATGTATTTCTTGAAATACTAGAATATCTCATAAATTCAAGAAGATCCAAATCTTGGATTCTTGACATCCTAAATTTTCGAAATTCATCCATAATTGAGGAGGTGGAATTTTTGTGGAATATTTTAATTATGGGAAAAAGAATATATAAGATATATTCAAGATTTCTTGGTGACCAAGAAAAGTCTTTTCCCACATTGAAATATCACTAAAATTTCGACCACCCTCCCTCTTATAAATAGGGGATGATTAGTTCATTCTCAAGAACAATTTCATGTGCTGGAAATATTAGCAAATCCACATAAGTGGTGCAACAAAGTTTATTTTTTCCTTTTGTTAATTGTTCGCGAGTATCCTTTCCACCGGATTGTCGAGCAAGGGCTAAGGGAATACTTGGGAAGTCCTTTTGGTTAGTCCGTCCCGATCAAAGCCACTTGCATCCCGAGAGAATGCGCTCACGTAAACCCGTAGATTCCGCGTCGTAGGTTTTACGTGGCTTTTTTATATGCATGATATGTTGTTGCAATTATTATTTGAATTAATATAGGATTAATTCATGCTAGTAATAATTAATGAATTAAATTTGTATTTAAATATTCACCCCGAATAGATCTGTGCAACTCATTCCCCAACACCACCACACACGAAGTCGTCGCCGCATTGACGCTTGTGCACGAGGTCCACTGCATCGGCGCACGTGCAATGAAATATCGCTGCACCATCACGCGTGCAATAGGCCACCGATCCATCATCGCGCGTGAAACCAATCGATGCCACAAGATCCGAGCGCGAGTGATTCTATGCCTCCGCTCAGTGTGCGTGAGTGGTTCATCCCTCAAAACACAATATCGAGGAGCCATCTGCCCCCACCGCTGCGATCTCAAGTGCGACTCCGCCGCCGTGAATGAGAGCGGCGAGCTGCTAACACTCGCGAGAAAGATCGCGCCATGGCCGCTGCAAATAGGAACAGATCTCTGCGAAAAGGAAAGACTCCGCTACGGAGAAAAGTCCATCGTCGCAAGTTGGCGGTCCGGGTCCGCGAGGCCGACGCGAGGTGCGGTGGTTAGCCACCGCCTTGAGCATCATGCCGTGGGTCTCCGCCGCCAGTGGAGCGACGCAAGTCGAGCGGTGCTAGGGTTTCGAAAACCTTATGGTATGTTTGTTTCGGGATTTAGGTGTACAGGGGAAGTCATGACTTCGAAATTCTATGGATTTGAAAGTCTTGGTGAATAGTAAAAAATATGTGTTTGTTTTGAGATTTTGATAGGGTGGGATTTTACTTTATGTCAAATCAATGTTTAATAATGATTGATATGATATTATTATATTGTGTTGAGAGTGAGAAAAGAAGTGATGTGTTTGTATTGAATTTTGTGAAAAATAGGGGTGTAGGTGTACTTTATAGGAAGGGGTTTTGAAGTCTAATTTTAAATCTCAAACTATAATGGGACGTGGTTTTCAAAGTCCTAAGTCCATCCGGGTGAATGCCAAAACAAACATACCCTTAGTGAAGGAGACGCATAACCCAGAAGACAAAACAAATGAACCGAGAGAGAGAGAGAGCTATCTAATAATATGCTCAGATTTAGTAATTAAACAAAATCGCACCCCCAACATATAAACATCAATCGGTGCGGTCAATGGAAGAAAACTGGCCGCATCCCAATTAATAAAAAATTTCAGTTACACAATTAAATCAAGAGCCTGGAGCTCTGATACCACTGTTGGAATTTAGAGGCACGTAAACACGTAATACATGCGCAGCGGAAATAAACAGTTCACCAACAACGAACAATTAATTGCATAATTAAATACGAGTAAACGTAAATGCAAATTCTTCAACTATTAAATACATGGATATCCTCAACTATGGTATCCGCATACGATGGTTTAAATGCGCAAATCTGCTGTACAAAGTCTAAGTTGATCTGCTAGCGTTGAATCCCCGTTGACTTAGATCCAATTATGACGAGAAAAAGAGTATTCTCTCTAAATCCACTTTGAGGAATGAATCCTATTCTTGGCTCAACTACCACGCACATGCATTTCGTGATGAACTCAATCCAAGCCATATCTACCCATGGAAGGGTGCAAGCGTCGATCATGGTCAAAGTTCATCATCCCACACATGTCGTGCGTATTGACCTCAAGTCGAAAGGAAGTATCGCATCGCTCCCACTAGCAAGAGACACCGATGAGCACATATAGTGGAACTACATCAAACAGTTTCTCGGATGGGTATACCAATACCCTCTAAGGTATTTGTGCATCCATCATGAGATACATAATATCTCGTAGTAAGTGAGATCTTACTACACTATCTAAGAGTATGATGCAGATCGCAAACCAATCTCAATTGCATCATCAATATTCCATTCTTGATGATCCTTGATCGGGGTCATTTGAGAATCATGCTTAAGTCATCCGAGTTCTCACAACCTCAATGACAGCATTGACTCATGGGAACACTTGCATGAATAGATGCAAACAATCAAACATAATATTCAAACAAGTGTATTCTCATACATTAATATTAAAGGAACTATAATATTAAATGAAACTGAATGTCATCTAGTATTATGTCCTTACAATAGATTGTCTCTAGGACACTAACACTAATAGCGGGTTGAGCCACGAGACGAAGACGAAGATGATGGCAATGTGGTGCAGACTGTCGCACCTTTCCCCGCGGCGGCGGCGCATAAAAACCAGTATATTGCTTCCACCAACCCCTTATTAGTGTTAGTGTCCCTAGAGACAATCCATTGTAAGGACATAATACTCAGATAATATCCAATATTGATTTAATATTATTATTTATTTAATATTAAATATATGGCATTGCACTTATTATAATATTATGTTTGATTGTTTGCATTTATTCTTATCTGTGTTCCCTTGAGTCACTGCAGTCATTGAGTGTGTGAGAACTGAGATGACGTAAGCATGATTCTCAAATAGCCCCGATCAAAGATCATCAAGAATGGGATATTGATGATGCAATGGAGATTGATGTGCGATCTGCATCATACTCTTAGAGAGTGTAATAAGATCTCACTTACTATGAGATACTAGGTATCTCATGATGGATGCACAAATACCTTAAAGGGTATTGGTATACCCATCTGAGAAATCGTTTGATGTAGTTCCGCTATATGTGTCCACGGGTGTCTCGGTTAGTGGGAGCGATGCGATACTCCTTTGACTTGAGGTCAATATGCACGACATGTGTGGAGTGATGAACTTTAGCCATGACCGACACTTGCACCCTTCCATGGGTAGATATGACTTGGATTGGGATCATCACGAAGTGCATGTGCATGGTAGTTGAGCTAAGAAAAGGATTCATTCCTCAAAGTGGATTTTGAGAGAATATTCATCTTCTCATCCTAATTGGATCAAAGTCATTGGTCAATGCACGTCAACTTGGACTTTGTGGCCAAGTGTGACATAAGTGATCAATTAGTGATTGGAGATAAAATGATTAAGTTATTTGAATAGAAACTTCATCATGTTCAAGACTAATCGAGTATTCGCGAATGAAATGAGGAAATCGAAATATCCCATGTTTCAGTTACAGGTAGTTGTATGTTTCTCGCAACGTACCCCATATATTGAGAATGTCTGATTTATTGTCTAGGGTTCAATTAAGACCATTAGTTTGACTAATCGCTCGATATATGAGGGCCTATGGGTCACACAACAAGTAGTTCCCTTTTACGGATTATAGTTGGTTGATTAAATGTTAAACCAGATTTAATATTTAATTTATTGAGAAGTAATTAATAATAGATTAATTTGGAATTAATTATTATTAATGTTTAATTAAATTAGATTTAATTAAACAAGAATTCCCAATAATAATATTTGGAATATTATTGTAGGATTTAATATATATAGAAACAAATCGTAGATATTTGTCATATATGGAATTTAAATCCGTAGAGATTTATATTTAGGGAATTAAATTAAAGAAGTTTAATTTAATTAATTAAAAGGGACTTTAATTTGCCAATAGGTCAGATTAGGTTTTAAGCTGGGCCTCCCTATATATATTAGCTCTTGGGATTTCACAAATAATTTTACACTTCACAATATCTCCATAAGATCTAAAGTTTGGATTTTCCTAGCTGATTCAACTAGGGATTCAACACTGGAAAATTCGTGCAGATCCGTTCTTGGGGATTACGTGGATACCATAGTTGAGGAATCTGCTCTACATCTGTTGTAAGATTTCTCGTTATGATTATTGTAATCCTTTTGTGCAATTAATTGTTCGTTGTTGGTGAATTGTTCTATTCCCCTGCGCATGTATTACGTGTTTATGTGCCTCTATTTTCCAACAGTGGTATCAGAGCCCAGACTCTTGATTAATTAATTGCTATTTGTATCATGTTAAAAATAATTTTTTTTAATATGATTGGTGCGGTCGAGTTTGACGTCAACCGCACCATTGAAATTGTTTGTTTAATGTTCTGGGCATATGAATTGGTATTAATTCATTGTGGGTAGGCTTTATTTGATAAAAACCACTCACTTGTCTTGATCCACTTCATCCCCTCCGCTGTTTTTGATTTGGGGGTTTTTGAAACCCTAAATGCGCGGTGGTGGCGCGCCTCATCCGCCGTCCTGTTCGTCTCGCTCTGAGATTCATTTTGTTGTTCACCGCTAAGCCCTCGTCCCATCTCAATTTGCGACACCATCGGTGGTTCACCATCCTTACGGCCTTCGCGATGATAAATTGCCTCTGGTTTAGCGATGGCGGTGCTCGTTCTTCGATTGAATCATTTGGAGTGATTCGTTGAACGCTCGAAGCCGAGCAGTTATGGCATTGCACCGGCGTGCCTAGGGCGATGCGGTGAGAATGCTCATGCTCAAGGCTCGGCATCGACGATCCCTCGGTTCTGGACTGAACATCCGATGCGAATCAGGCCGAACCATTCGCGTGGTTTTTCTTTTCGGCTCTGCTTCATTTCTAATGTTGGACTTGCTCCCCTGTTCTTCGTTTCATTTGCTATCCTGTGTTCCAAAATTTGATGATGATTGATGAAATTGGAATTTTTTTGGGTTTGGAAATTTTGGGATTACTGAAACTGTACGGATTGGATCTATTTGGAAGGGTGATGATGTGGGAGGGTTGTTTTGCTAACTCGTTTAGAGACGGACCCTCTCCTGTGTAATTTTGAAAATTGTAGCTGAGCCCCGGAAATTAAACAAAATTTTAATTTAATAAATTTTAATTTTTGAAATTAGAATTTAAAAGGTTGGACCTATATGGAAATAAAATTGGATTTTATTTTAATGATTAACTGGATTAATTGTAAGATTTTAATAATTTAAAATCGAACTAAATTGGATTTTAAGGTTCGGTTTAAAAGGAATTATTAAATCGCACTGTTTAAATGTTTTATATTTAATTCGTTAAAAGCTTTTACAGTCCGCATTATGGCTGTTTGGGTAGGCGGCACCCAATAACTGTCGGACCGTATTTATTGTTTGGGTAGATGGTGCCCATATAAGTGTTAGTCCGTATGAAATCATGTTTGGGTAGGCGGGGCCCAATAATTTCTCAAATGTGATGTAAATTAACATGTTGAATCTCGATTAAGCAATTAATACCCCGCCTTTAAAAATGATCCTCACTAAAATATGATTTTCATTAAATTGAACGATGCTTTCCATCAAAATTAAATGTAAACCGGAGATTTCGTTCCAATGAGTATTTAAGGCCCAAGTCTTTTGCTCGGATCTACATCTAACGGGACTTTTATAGGGACACGTTGTGTCTCTGTTTGACGGTTGTACATCAACTTGATTCTGTTTCACCAACCCAAGCAGGGAAATGAGAGTCAAGGGGCATCCGATTGAACTAGGTTCAATCAACTAGGAGTTGCAGTATTGTAATTGGTTTGGAGACTTACTAGTTCTGCTATTATAGTAATCAGCCCAAGCAAATATTATAATAGTAAGAATGTGGATCCTAGTCCATTAAATTTATATTAGATATGAATTCATATTCTTCCGATGAGGTCGTTGAATATGTGAAAATAATGGAGACAAAATAAATTTGAAAGACCGTGTTTATTTTGATTGCAGAATATTGATCATAGGAATTATGTGTTTTAATTCCCATTTTATTTTATTTCTCTAGGATTGTTGAAATGAATAACTTATCACTGAGAAGCGTTTTGGAAACGAACAAATTGGCTGGGCCAAATTTTCTCGACTGGCACCGAAACGTGTGTTTGGTGCTTAGGCAAGAAAAGATTGAGTACGTGTTGGACACGCCAATCCTTGCCACCCCGGAGGCTGGTACTGAAGAAAATGCCTCGGCTCAGAAGAAGCATCGAGAGGATGCTTCCCATGCTCAGTGTGTTATGCTACTCGGGATGACTCCCGAATTGCAAAGGCAACATGAGAAGATGCTTCCCTTCGAGATGATTAAGCATCTGAAGGATCTTTTTTATTCTGAATCTCGTTCCGAGATTTATGAAGTGATGAGAGATCTGTTTAGATGCCGACTATCTGAGGGAGGTAAGGTTTCTCCTCATGTGTTGAAGATGATTGGGCTAATAAAGAAACTTGGTCGATTGGACATCGAGCTCAAGACTAATGTTGTTGTTTATGTCATTCTTCAGTCATTTCCCGATTCATATTCGAGTTTCGTAGTAAACTTTAACATGAATAAGACGGAATCGACTATGCCCGAGCTGCATAACATGCTAAAGACCTTTGAGTCTTCCACTGCTAAGGAAAAGCCCATGCTCATGGTGAGTTCCTATACTTCTTCTGCTCCGAACGGAAAAAAGAAGCGAAGGGGCAAGGCAAAGAAAGGCTCCAAGCCAAACTTCCTTAAGCCCAAAGGTGGAATTCAAAAGAAGGACAAGGTGGACAAGGATGTATGCCTCTACTGCAAGCAGAAGGGGCATTGGAAGAAGGACTGCAAGGTTCTAGCAGCTGAAAAGAAGACACAAGGTGTCTCAGCCTCTGGAACAGGTATGTTTGTTATTGAGATAAACATGTCCACAAATGATACTAACTGTTGGGTATTAGCTACCGGTTGTGTCTCACACATTTGTACTAATGTGTAGGGTCTCAAGCATAGTAGGGCAGTTAGGCCGGGTGAAGTCGCCCTACACGTTGGGAATGTAGCAAGAGTTGCTGCTGAACGTGTTGGCGTTAATGTTTTAGACTTACCCTCTGGTTTTAGACTTGAACTGAATAATTGTTATTTCGTTCCTTCTATTACTCACAACATTATTTCTATTCCTATGTTAGACATTGAAGGGTTTTCCTTCCATTTTGCAAACAATAATTGTTATTTTTCGCTTAATGGTGATGTTTATCGAAATGCTCCTTTATCGAATGGTTTATACTTGTTGCATTGTGGACATAATATTCTTAATATACAAAACAAACGACTCAAACTTAGTAATCATGAAAACCCAACTTACTTGTGGCATTGTAGGCTTGGTCATGCAAATGAGAATAGGATTGCAAGGTTGAGGAAGCTAGACTACTTAACCCTATTCGACTTTGAGTCCTATTGAAGTTGTGAATCCTGTCTCAAGGGCAAAATGACCAACAAACCATTTTCTGGGAAAAGGGTTCGTGCCAAAGAAGTTCTAGAGTTGATCCACAGTGATGTCTGCGGACCATTGCCCACTCTAGCTAGGGGTAACTCCGCCTACTTCATCACTTTTACTGATGATTTCTCAAGATATGGATATGTGTATCTCATGAATCACAAATCCGAATCTTTTGAGAAATTCAAGGAGTTTAAAGCTGAAGTAGAGAAGCAACTTGGTAAGAGTATAAAGACTCTTCGATCGGATCGAGGAGGTGAATACCTTAACCACGAGTTCATGGATTAATTGAAGTTACATGTAATCCAATCTCAATGGACTCCTCCTGGAACACCACAGATGAATGGAGTATCCGAGAGGAGAAACCGAACCTTGTTAGACATGGTAAGGTTCATGATGAGCTTTTCTTCTCTCCCTACATTCTTATGGGGATACACATTATAAACCTCAATTTACATTCTGAATAGGATTCCATCCAAATAGTTTGATCATACGCCATATGAACTATGGTGTGGCAAGAAGCCAACTTTTTCACATATCAAAACGTGGGGTTGCCCCGCGACTGTGAAAAAGATGATCACTGATAAGTTGGAATCCAAAGGTGAAAAGTGTTACCTTGTGGGATATTATTTCTATCTACCTGAGAAACAAACGATAATTGTTTCTAGGCAGGCCAGGTTCCTCGAAGAAGACTATGTCTTCAAGGATCAAGGTCGTAAGATGATAGAACTTGTAGAAATTCAAGAACCGCAAGATAATCAAGAGACTGATATCTTGTCAAAGAAACGTGACAAGGAATCAGTGGGAGCATTCAGCAGCTCACATGGTGGAAGTTTATCACTTAGTGATCCTCTTTTAGCCAGTGGGAGCGTAATTGGAGTTGCATTGCCTTCGCAACAAATTCCAAGTGGGTTGAATGAGAACAACATAGTTCAAACTCCCGCCCAAGAGGCAACAGAAAGTGTTGCTCTTGAGGACTCTCTGGACATTGATGAAATCGATGCACCACAAAATTTTCACGATCAGAATGTACAGCCTGCACAAACACAGCTCCGTAAGTCTACTAGAATTCGTAATCCGCCCACAAGATATTATAGTTTCCTCGTAGAGGAACATGATGTCGGTGGAGATCCCGACAAAGATGATCCCAGAACTTACACTGGGGCAACATTAGACGTTGACTCAGAGAAGTGGCAAGAAGCCATGAAATCCAAGATGGACTCGATGTACACCAATCAAGTTTGGGACTTGGTTGAATTGCCGAAAGGGGTAAAACCCATAGGTTGCAAATGGGTCTACAAGCGTAGGACTGATGCAAACGGCAAGGTACAAACCTACAAGGCTAGGTTAGTGGCAAAAGGTTATAGTTAACGCGAAGGCATTGACTATGATGAGACCTTCTCACCTGTTGCCAAGATCAAGTCCATTCGAATTTTACTTGTTGTAGCAGCACATTTAGATTATGAGATTTGGTAGATGGATGTCAAAACAGCCTTCCTCAATGGGAACATTGATAAGGAAGTGTTTTATGACTCAACCGGAAAGTTTTGTATCTAAGACAAAGTCTAATCTTGTGTGCAAGCTCAAACGGTCCATTTATGGACTAAAGCAAGCTTCTAGAAGTTGGAATATCCGATTTGATGAAGCTGTCAAATCGTTTGACTTCATCAGAAATTCGGAAGATCCATGCGCTTATCGTAAACGCGGTGGGAGAAATATTATTTTCATAGTTGTGTATGTCGATGACATACTAATTATGGGAAACAACATTCCTCTTATGCAGTCGGTTAAAGATTGGCTATCAAGGACCTTCATGATGAAGGATCTTGGTGAGGCCTGCTACATCTTAGGGATCAAGATCCATATGGATAGGTCCAAAAGGATGTTGGGGCTGTCACAGTCAACCTACATAGATAAGGTGTTAAAGTGATTTGCGATGGAGAACTCTAAGAGAGGTTCTCTACCGGCATGTCATGGGATAAAGTTGTCTAAGAAGGATTGTCCTTCTATGGAAGCTGATATCCTACGCATAAAGGATATACCATATGCATCTGCAATTGGCTCCATCATGTACGCCATGACTTGCACAAGGCCAGATGTGGTCTTCGTTGTTAGCACCACTGGTAGATACCAGCAGAATCCGGGTGAACCTCACTGGATTGCTGTCAAGAACATTCTTAAGTACCTTAGACGTACCAAAGATTGCTTCTTGGTCTACGGAGGACGAGCCGAGTTTCAAACCGGCTATGCTAATCAAGTTTCGAATCAAGTTTTGATGATTACAAGTCACAGTCGGGCTATGTTTTCGTTCTCAATGGTGGGGCGGTTAGTTGGAATAGTTCCAAGAAAGATACTACCACAGACTCAACAACCAAAGCTGAGTACATTGCTGCGGCAGAAGCTGCCAAAGAAGTTGTCTGCATAAAATAGTTCTTAAGTGAACTAGGGGCAGTTCCGAGTGCCAGCAGTCCAATAAAGTTGTATTGTGACAATATTGGTGCGGTTGCGCAAGCTAAGAAACCGAGATCCAATAACAGAAACAAGCATGTACCGAGGCGTTATCACTTAATACGAGAGATAATCGCTAGAGGAGAGATAGAGTTAGAACGTGTCCCCACGGAGGATAACCTCGTTGATCCCTTCACCAAGGCATTGAGTGTTCATGTACACACTAGACATTTTAATGGTCTAGGGGTTAGACATGTAGGTGATTGGCTCTAGTTCAAGTGGGAGATTGTTCGTATTAGTGTCCTAGAGACAATCCATTGTAAGGACATAATACTATGATAATATTCAGTATTTATTTAATATTATTGTTTATTTAATATTAAATATATGGCATTGCACTTATTAAAATAGTATGTTTGATTGTTTGCATTTATTCTTATCTGTGTTCCCTTGAGTCACTGATGTCATTGAGTGTGTGAGAACTCAGATGACGTAAGCATGATTCTTAAATAGCCCCGATCAAAGATCATCAAGAATGGGATATTGATGATGCAATGGAGATTGGTGTGCAATCTCCATCATACTCTTAGAGAGTGTAGTAAGATATCACTTACTACGAGATACTAGGTATCTCATGATGGATGCACAAATACCTTAGAGGGTATTGGTATACCCATCCGAGAAACCGTTTGATGTAGTTCCACTATATGTGTCTACATGTGTCTCGGTTAGTGGGAGCGATGCGATACTCCTTTGACTTGAGGTCAATACGCAATACATGTGTGGAGTGATGAACTTTGACCATGACCGACGCTTGCAACCGTCCATGGGTAGATATGGCTTGGATTGGGTTCATCACGAAGTGCATGTGCGTGGTAGTTGAGCCAAGAAAAGGATTCATTTCCTCAAAGTGGATTTAGAGAGAATACTCATATTCTCATCCTAATTGGATCAAAGTCATCGGCCAATGCACGTCAACTTGAACTTTGTGGCCAAGTGTGACATAAGTGATCAATTAGTGATTGGAGATAAAGTGATTAAGTTATTTGAATAGACACTTCATCATGTTCAAGACTAATCGAGTATTCGTGAATGAAAAGAGGAAATCGTAATAGCCCATGTTTCAGTTACAGGTAGTTGCATGTTTCTCGCAATGTACCTCATGTATTGAGAATGTCTGATTTATTGTCTAGGGTTCAATTAAGACCTCGCTCGATATATGAGGGTCTATGAGTCGCCGCATATTGTGTTTTGGTATGGAGGGGGCAGAGATATTTGTGCACCATCTACGTCTGATTTTTGGGGATTTTTTTGCGCCGCCTGATGGGTTTCTCTCTATTTAGAGAGAGAATTTGATTTTGAAAAATGTGAGGGGGAAGGTGTTTGCAGGTTTTTTTGTGGAAACGAATTTTTTTTTATTTGAGTGTTGGGTTTTTTCTGGATTTTCGTTGGTGATGATGATGATTTTTGATGAATTTTTTTATGATTTTGTTTGGGTTTGATGAAATTTTGGATTTTTGGAGATTTGAATATTTTTATGAAGATCTAGATTGTTGATATGAAAGTTTTTTGAAGATTTTGAAGATCCATTTATGAAGATCCGAGGTTTGTTAATTTTCGGAGGTGAGGATTTGAAATCGAAGATGAACCTGTTCATGTTTTTGGATGAATCTATTCATGTTTTGGATGAACATGTTCATGTCGTAATGAAAACGAGGATATGTAAATTTTGAGATTGTAATTGTAGATTTTAGAAAATTTTACATGTTTTTTTTTTTAATTTTAGATTTGTTTGTTGACAGGTTTTCTAATTAATGTTTTAAATTAATGTAATAATAATAATCATAAAAAAGCTTGTCAAAAAGTTTGCCTTTTGAATTGAATTAAACTGAAGAATTATAGGAATTAATTAAGATTGATGAAGTTTGATGAAGAAAGAAAAAAAGAAAAAACTTGAGAAAGGACGAGAAAGAATGCTGGAAAAAAGGAAGAGAGAGAATAAGAAAAGGAAAAAATAATAAATAAGGGTAAAGTTGTCTTTTAGTATGGTGTTTTTGACCTAAGAGTAATCTTTAAAAAGGGATGGACCTAGTAGTGTTTTAGAGGTGGGCTTTGGACCTAAGAATCATCCACTCTTAAATTTTTTATAGCAAATATAGATCATTTTTCTCATACTGACCCGTAAATTTGTAAAAAATAAAAAATTTACAGGCTTACTTTATGGAAACTCAAAATTTACGGACTTAAATTTGCGTGAACTTAAAAATATAAAGGTCTACTTTTGCAAAACTACCTAACCTACATTTCACAAAATGAGACTTATTGTTTTTAAATTGCCACCCTCAAAATTATAGACCTAAAAAGTATTTTTCCCCGTTCAACTATATTGTGTTGTCTCATAAGTGAAGATCAAAGAAGAATAAAAACGTTGTCTTGATTATGATGGAAAATCATGAAAAGTTACAACTAATGTTGTTTATGAATATGTATTTAGAAATTTGTGATTTTAAATATTAATTAATTATTAAATTAAATTTATTGTGTTAATGTATTAATATTCTTTTATTCAATGTAAAATAATTACTTTTTTTTCTTTAAAATTATAATTTTAATTTAAAATATAATTTACCTAGTAAATTAATATATTATTTATTATTATTTTACATATATATAAAAAAAAATTAAAACATTACTATTATTGAATATAATTAATTTATGCTAAATAAAATTTGGAGCATTTGATCAAAATTTAATAACATATTTTTTCTTTAAGTCCGCATATTTACCTGTCCGTAATGGATAATCTACGTACATAAGAATACTTTCAGGATAGAGTAATATTCTCACCAATACATCGTGAAGTGGAGTTTATTTACGAAAAGCTTATGTCTATGATATATGGTAATACTAGGTTATATCTGAGTTTCGATAGTGTTTGCACAACAGAGTTTCAGTCTGAAGCTATCTGCGAGTTATTTTTTGTTGATTTTTTAAACTCTATTAAGTGTATAAGACTACCGAACCACCATTTAATTTTGAAGAAGGAGTGTCGATAATTGTAGGTCCCGAACGAGTTTCAGTGAGGTGGACGTCTAGAGGGGAGGGGTGAATAGACTTCCAAAACTTTTCGTGTGATCAGTTGTAAGGGCAAGTTTAACTGATATCGAGTGTGTGTGAAGATCAGTACATACTGATATCCAACCTACTGATCTCTTAAGAGCAGATCAGTTTGGTGTCGATCAGTTTAACTGATTGTGCGGAAGCTAAGTTTTACCCGTGTGAAAAACCAGTTTTCTTAAATCAGATTCTAAGATTTTCTGATCAAGTGACAACGTGCCAGACTGATCTGATTAGTTGCTTGGTGCTTAACTGATTTTAACTTAGAATATGCATGTTCTCATTAAACAAGTGTGTGCAGATAGTGTAAAGCAGGTAAAGCAGATTAAAACACACAAGATTTTTATAGTGGTTCAGACAACTTGTCCTACGTCCACTCTTCCCTATCAGCAGGGGCACCAACTTAACCAACTGGACTTAGATTAATGTGTTAGTCCAACACTGTACAATAGATGTTTCAAGAGTTCTCACTCAACCCATCCCAGAAATCAGAAGTAGAAACCCTAGTCTGAAATCTTGCTAAACAAAACTCAACCTAACACTTAGTTTGGGTATAAGATTTGAGTTGTTCTAACTGGAAATCTATCCTAGTATTTGGGTAGCTTAAAGATAAAGGATAAGATTTTTGTGCTAAGAACTATGGGATGAACACTTAGAAAACCTTCTTGATTTTGGTGTTCTTGCGGAAATTGCGAGTAGCTTGAGCTTGATGATAATTTCTAGGGGGAGCAATTGATAGACCTCCTATCATGAAGGTCTACGATCGACGGGAAAAGAAAGCAGCGCGCTTGGGCTTGTTTGAATTGCTGGATTAATATTTAATTACTTTATTAATTATTATGTCATTTAGTTAATTAATTGTGGGCTTTGTGCATGGGCCTAGGAGTGACTATATATTCGTATTGTGAACCCTATTTTGATTATCATTTAGAATTCACGTTTGGCAACTGCTTGTTGCGGTAGAGAGAACATCTCTGGGGCATCATTTTGAGGATTTACTATTATTGTTCGTTCACTATTCCATGTCCCAGTCTTAACTCTACTCTGATGATTGTTCCCATATTTATAGACCATAAAATCAAAGAGCCGTTGGAGAGCAATTTTAATCTCAGGCTATTTTAGGTAGCTTGCAGATCTGAGTTGACGTGCTCAGGAAGGCCATGCCGTTTTCATGCAATTTTGTCCTTTCTAGTCGTTGCCCTAATACGCATATCCTGCGTCGTCAGATTCCGTACATACATGTCGATATCTTAGAGGCTAACAAGTACACTTATCCGGCGCCTTGTAAAGCCAACTATGTTGACATTCTTCTGGTCTGAGTTACTTCGTATGTTTCGGATAAGTAGATACGCTTATCATACTTCTGACTTTGCCTGATATGATCAGTATCCTACTAATCAGATTACCTTGAGTCTTATGATAAGGTTGTCTTAGCTTCAACCTATCAAATCTGCTGATGTTCCAATAGAATAGGTCTTCTGGTCTTCTGTGTTTGTTGATCTTGTCTTCTGATCTTCAATCTAGACTTATACATATTGAGTTCCTTCTCCATCAGCTGTCTAACATGTTCAGCTGGTTTCCTATTATTTCATCAGTCGACTAACAAGTTCGACTGGTCCTATTACAACTGTTTTGGAACTTCCATCAACACTATAAATATCCCAACAATTCCCCCCCTTTTTATGGAACCAAAACATTAACCAGAAAGTATGCTGAACAATATTAAAGATAAAGGTAAAAGAGACAGTAAATCAGAAGACAATGAGAGTTTGTCTTAAGTTCAGAAAAGTAAGACATTTCATTGAGAATGTAAGCATTACAAGTACAAGATGAGAATATCCTAATCTGATCTTACAGAGTTAAGTCTTCTGACAACTTCAGTATCTCTCTTCCATCGGAACAACACACATCTCGTAGAGTCTTGCTTGATTTCTGCAACTTATGTTCTTCAGTGATGTCATCTTGAGCCAAACACATGTTCAGGGTTGTATTGAAAGCAATCTTGTCCAACTTCCCATCCGGAGTTTTCTTGTATTCCATGTTTTCGACATCTGGGGCAACTGGAATGTATCTCAATTTCTTTGCCTCTCTCATAATGCATTAATAGAATACTGGATATTTTTTACTCAAACAATCTCTAAAGATTTCATCTTTGGCATCATCAGTGGGAATAACCTGATTGATATAAGCCGAGATGTATCGCCTTTGATTTGCTTCCATTCTTTCACCATATTTTTATCAGGCTTAACAATCACATCCACATCTTCAGGAAGAATTGGCTCTACGAAGTGCGACCCTTCTCCAGATTCAGCAACAAGCCCTTTCTTCTTCTTCATTCTGTATGATCTCTCCAGGCTTGATGCATCCTCATGCTTCTTCTGTCTTTCTTCTTCAGCTTTCTTCTTCTCTGCAGCTTTCCTCTTCTCAGCAAGTTCCATAAGCTTTTTCTTCTTTTCTGCAGCAGCTGTTTTCTTGTCCTTCTTTGCTGCTTTTGCTCTTTCGTCAGATTCCATAGAAGAAGAAATAACTTCAACTTTCTCTAGTTCTACAGCTGCTTGAGCATCTTTCTTCAGCTTTTTCTTTTCCAGCGTGATCTGGATCCCAGCCACAAAGTTCTCCACCCGATTCAGTCTCCCCTGAACTTCAGCATCTTTCTCTTCTTCCCCCTTTTTGGTTCCCTCAAAAAGAGTCTTCAGTTCCGAACCGAGGTCACCAATTTTTTGTGTAAGAGTTTGTTGTAATTCCTTAAGAGCAGGAGACTCAATCCCTTCATCAGGTTGTGCATTTTCAACAACTGTCAGCATCGAACTCTGGGCTTTATCAATTATAGTGCTGACCTTGTCAAAGATACTGCCAAGCTTATCAGCAGAAGAGTTGAACTGCTTCGTCGCATCAGTAAGCTCATTTTACAACTTGGTGAGCTGGGTCATTTTCTCATTCATCATCAGTGTGAACTGCTAATTTCTCCTTTCCTCGATCTTAGCCATCTGCTCATTTGCTGCAATCATTTTATCACAGTTGTATCTCTGAGTTCCTCACTCATTCGCATGCAGTGAGTAGAGACATTTCTCTTTTGGTTCTAATGGCGGATTCCAAGGTGCTTGGAATGAAGAAGCTGACATCATCTCTGAACATTTGAACCATATTGGCACGAAATGTATTCTTGATGTGCTTCATCAAATTCTCTTCAAAGTTAGGAGAAGTTTGCAGAATCTGAACTACATGACCTGCTGATGTTGAGGGGCCTTTGACCTCCATATCTTCAGCTTGACTCCTCTCAACAAACAGGTCTATTAAAGGTTCGCTCATTGTGCCTCAGCTGATGAGGACTGTGTCGCATCTCCCACAACAGCTTCATCGGCATCTTCTTCACGTTCCTCAATGATCCTCATTTCCTTTGTTGTCAGTTCAGTATCAGCCATTTGTTCGAACAGTTCTTCAATGCTGATTGGACCACCATCATCGATTTCTTCTTCAACAAACTTCATCTGCTACATTGTCCAACTGTATTTAACCATCTTGTGGGTCATTTCTCTGTGCATTGGGGTATCCGACATACCCAACTGTCTCATAATCAGGTCGGCAACTACATCATCAGATAAGGGATTAGGGGCAGTCTCAACACCAGCAATCTTGTGCATCTGAATCTCATAATCTAGGAAAAGATGAATGCCACCTTTCTGCTCAAGAACGGTCCCGAAGTCTTCATACTTCTTGATGGTCCCGGTGGGAAAACCCATTTTGCGCGTGCGGAAGCAAAATATTTCGGTTCAGTGCATATAAAACAGGGGTGAGGGCAGAGTGATTACAGATTTTTGCGTTTTAAGCTCATGTGTTGTGTTTTGCTTATAATCGAATGCATATGACAATATAAGAACATAAAGTAATAAAGAACACAAAAAAGTATAGTGGTTCGGAGACTCAAGCTCCTACATCCACTCTCCCTGTTCCTAGGGAAATTCCTTCATCACTTCCTTGAGCTTTCTGACTACCTCGCGTAGTTTTCTTACTCAACTCGGCCCTGAGCTTTCTAACTACTCCACGTAGTATACTTACTCAACCCGACCTTGAGCTTTCTGACTACCTCCGTAGTTTACTAACTCCAACGGGACTTATCACCCTCACTCGGGTTTGCCTACCCTCCCTTTCGGGATTGCTAGATGTTTACCGAGTTCACACTCACCTACAAACTTAACTGACTGATTTGGGTAAGGTTTGTTTGGTTTCCAACTAGGTTGAGATTTTCCCTTACATTTGTTTAGCCTCAATGCTAAGGTTGGGAAAATCTCCCTAAGCTTAGGATACATCGTGGGTTGCTTAGATTGGGTTCTAGAACACTCTTGAACATATTTGTATATCTACAAAATTGTGTTCTAGGGTGGGAATGCTTTAGGGTATAACTCTCTTTGGCTCTGTAGCATTTCGTGTTATAATCTCCACGCATCCACACATTAGAATGATGAAAGACCTTGTATTTATAGTGTGGATTTGAATGTTACCGTTGGAGAGAATCACATTCAAATCCATATTATTCTTGTAAAGTACAACCGAATTGGTCCACGTCGGTGATTCTAACATATTCTCGATTCTTCTTCGAGTCTCGGGATCTTCGCATCGAGCCTTGGTTTATCCGAGCCTCGGTCTTTCGGGTTTCTTGATTCAGAGAATTCCTTGGTGACCTTATGCGATTAGGCATCTTGACACTTTCCTAAGGAAGTTCGATTCTCTTCGAGACATCCACCTTTAGGTCACTTTGACTCAATCTAATTTCTTCTTTTTGCACGATCGTCATTTCCTGATCGATCAACACTTCTTCAGATTAATATCTCCGGATAGCATCAGGTCAGTACATTAGGTTTAGCATATCAGTTTAGCACATCTGATGTCAATCACGTCTGATCTTGATCATCTGCTCATCTTCATATCTGATCTCGATCCGCGTCGATCTCGATCGATCTCATCCGCCTCCTCTTCGATCTGCAACCTTCTCTTCGATCTTACGGTGGTTTTTTCTAATCAATTTATGCGCTCTTACGATCACCATATCACTTCATCTTCCGATCATCATCGATCAGTTCATTTCATCATCCGATCTTCGACCAAATGGCTTTAGCTTTTCTTCTCTTCCGATTTTGCCTGACTCATCGTGTTAACTTCGGAACTCATCTAACTCATCTGATCTCGATCAGTCTCATCTGCAGCCTCGTCTGATCTCGATCATCTACTTCTGATTTCGTGAGTTCCCCCTCAACTTGTTATCTGTAAATTAGCTTCAATAACACAAGTTGATAATGTTTTGGCATAATTCATCAAAACTAAAATATCCCAACACTTCTTCAACCTGATATCCCTCCAGGTGAGTACATCCAAAATCATGGCTTTCACATCAGGTTTGATGACAAGCTCTGGATATCTGTCCCCAAGCATTTTCTCCAATCGCCATCTAATAATCTTCTCTGTAAAAGACAGAATTTCTGGTTCTGGAGAAGATGATGGAGAAAATGGCACGACTGATTTTTGAACTGCTAGGATAGGAGAGGAGGTTTCAAGGTGAGCAGATTCGGGAGATGAAGGTTTGTCTGAAGAAACCTGTATGGTTTTCTGCTAAGGCTCAGTTTGAGCAGATCCTTTGAAAGGAGAACTGTGGGAGAGAGCTTTAGAGGCTTGACCTGGTCTCTTGACAATCTACTGATAGGAACATGATCATCATCGTCAGAGTCAGATGGTTCATCCACCAGGCCTGTTTGCTTTCCTTTCCCAGCAACATCAGCAAACGGTGCTAACTTGGCTTTCTTGGCATCTGGTTGTGCTAGTTCTTTGAAGATAATGCCTTTCTCTGGTTTCCTGGTGACAGTGTTTCTCTTCTGACCACCCTTGCCTTTCCTGCGAACTTCGGTTGCTGGTTTAACTGCAGCTTCAGCATCATCATCAGCTAGGCCAGGAATCAGCTTGTTGATGATCAACATTTTCTTATGTGCCAACACATAAGGAATCATTTCATCTTCGCTCCAGTCTCTCTCTTTCATCAGATTAACCAGAATCAGAGAGACCTTGTGCAGCATTATGATCTTGCCAGAAAGAACAACTTTCCCTTCGTCTATCACAAACTTTCCAGATTCCTCCAAGAATCTCCTTTTCAGAAATTCTAGCAAGTTAATCTTGGCATTGTCAATAATGGTAGCCATAATCTTTGCCTTCTCTTGAGTCACCGCGTCCAAGCTGTAAGTATTTCCAACAATTACCTTCTGAACTATGTCGAAAAGTAATCGAAATTTCCTCTTCAACATAGGTTTCTTAAAACCCTTTGTATGGTGAGCATCAGCAGGGCGAAGTAAATGGTAAAAAATGGCCCTTTCCTATCCGGCGGGATAAACGTCCGACATGATTCCATCCAACGGGCTTGGAAGTTGAAAAATCCTTTTCAAGTCATCATCAGTGATTTCTAATCGTTCTCCCTGGACCTCCGAGTACAACAATCCTTCTTGATCTCTCAAATTGTAGAGAAATTCGAGAGACCCATCCAATAAGATCGAGTCCGCACTTTCAGAACAATATGTTTTCAACCCACACTCTTTCAACATCTTCAAGATTTTGAGAGATTAGGGATCTGTGGTTATTCTGAAATCCACACATCTTTCTTCGATAACCTCATCGGCAAAATTCCTAAAGATTGGATCTTCAGGTTCCGGAGAGGTGTGCGAAGAAGAGTGAGCGATCTCTGCAATTTGTCTCACTTTCGGTGTCATTTCTGCAAATATTCGGAGCGATTAGTTCTGGGAAAATAGGCTAATAATCACATAAAAGAAAATGAAAGCATAAACACAAACCCTAAATTCATTTACCAGTTAATATGCGAGAAAATATGAACTTAAATGAGATAAAAGATATAAGAGTGAATTGCAGGATGTTTTCCAGTTTTTAAGAGAATTTTTGTAGAGTAAAAAATGGTAAGTAAGGAATGTGAAAGTAAATGAGTGAAAGAGATGAATGGTTTAAAAATGAGAGGAAAATGACACAATCATTTTAGGAATCGAAAAACCAAACGCGTCTAATCTAGATCGATGGTTCGAGTGAGGCGGTTTTTAAAAGTGTAAATCGTGTGGTCAAGGAAAATACAGACCATAGCTTTTGGATTTAAAAAGGCATAATTAATGCATTTAATACATATACCTCGCGTCCGTATTTAATGAATTTCAGTACGACGTCATTAAATTAATATTTAAATGCAAGAGATAATTAATTAGCACATAAATGAAAACAGAATTAGCAGGGAATTAGAGATTAGAGATGCGTATCTGATTGACTGATATTGTAATCAATCAATTACCACGAGTGTTTGTCCATATCATTCCCTTCTGATTGTTTAAGTGTTGATCTAAATTATTTCTCTAATCCCTAGTCTTGTCCCAATAATGCCCTTTTCTGATCAGTTTACTACTGATCCCTTCATATCAGTTGAGGTTCCCCCTTCAACTGTTATTCCTATTCTGACCAGTCTCTGACTGATCCTACCTGATCAGTTGAGGTTCCATTACTCAACTGATCTTTCCTCTCTGGCTAGTTTCTTAACCAACTGGTCTTGGAGACCAATCCACCAAAGAAATCTGGTGCATCTTCTCCCAAGTCCAGAAGCCTTAACTCAACTGATAGTTCTCTGAACCTAACTTCAGCTAGTGGATTGGTTAAGATATCAGCTCTTTGCTTATCAGTATGGATCTTTTCCATTCTGATGTTCTTCTTTTCAACATGATGTCTGATGTCTACGTGCTTGCATCTGGTGTGTAGAACAGGGTTCTGAGTGATTGCAATAGCACTATTACTGTCACAGAATATGGGCACATTCGTAGCTATAATGTTATAACCCCTCTGCTGCTGACTAAGCCAGAGCAGTTGGGAGCAACAGCTTCCTGCGGCCATGTATTCTACTTCAGTAGTAGATGTGGCAACAGATGTCTGTTTCTTCGAAAACCAAGAGACCAGTTTATTTCCCAAGAACTGATATGTACCCGAGGTTGATTTTCTGTCTATTCTGCAACCTCCATAATCAGAATCAGAGTACCCACTAAGCTCTAGATTATCATCTGATGGGTAGTATAACCCAAGGTTAACTGTCCCCTTCAGATACTTAAGAATCCTCTTAGTTGCTTCCAGGTGGCTTTGCATTGGATTTGCCTGAAATCTGGCACATACACCTACTACAAATGTTATATCTGGTCTGACTGGTAGTCAGGTATAACCGTGATCCAATGAGAGCCCTATACTCTTTCTGATTAGTTTTCTGACCATTCTCGTTTGGATCCATCTTGAAGGAGGTCATCATTGGAATTCTGGCAGTCTTGCAGTTTTGAAATCCATATTTGGCCAACAGATTTCTGGTATATTTGGCCTGACAAATGCAGTTCTCTTCAGTACTCTATCTTACTTGAAAACCTAGAAAGTAGTTCATCTGATCCATCATGGACATCTCAGATTTCCCTTGCATCAGCTTGCTGAACTTCTCACATAAGTTTTGATTGGGAGATCTGAAGATAATGTCGTCCATGTAGATCTGAACAATCAGAATATCTTCTCTGTCTTCAATTTTGAACAAAGTTCTGTCTATCAGTCCCTTAGTGAACCCGTTGTCTATCAAGAACTGAGATAGTGTATCATACCAAGCTCTGGGAGCATGTTTCAGTCCATAAAGAGCTTTTCTTAAACGGTACACCTGATTGGTCATTTCAAAGCCAGGAGGTTGTTCGACATAAACTTCCTCCGCTAGTACCCCGTTTAAGAATACACTCTTTACATCCATCTGATACAAAATAAACCCTCTATGAGCAGCATAAGCCAAAAACAGCCGAATGGCTTCTAGGCGAGCAACTGGTGCAAAGATTTCATCATAATCAATTCCTTCTGATTGTGAGTATCCCTTAGCAACAAGTCTTGCCTTATTTTTGGTTATCACATTGTGCTCATCCTTCTTGTTCTTGAAGACCCACTTAGTGCCAATCACATCTTGGTGAGTTGGTCTGTCTACAAGTTCCCAAACTTGATTCCTTTCAAACTGCTCTAGTTCTTCTTGCATGGCTAGAATCCAGCTCACATCAGCTAGAGCTTCTTCAATAGTGAGGGGTTCCTTCAAAGACAAATAACAACAATACATTGCACTTTCACCAATCTTATGTCTAGTTTGAACTCTAACAGATGGGTCTCCGATGATCAGGTCAGTAGGATGGCTTTTTATCCATGTCCTTCTTTCCTGAGTTACATCAGTTTGGAGATCATTATCCTCCTCTGATAGTGAGTCACTAGAGATTGGGAGAGGTACCATAGTAGGATCCACTTGGCATGGACATATCTCAGCTGATGTTGGACTCATCATGTGCTGAAGTCTGTCCGCCGGAACATCAGGTGTTCCCCCTAAACCAGATGGTTCAGTTGTTACTGTCTCAGTTGTACCAGCTTCTTCATCGACAGTTGTACGTACCTAATGATCTAACTGACCTGGTGAATCATCAAGATCAAAGTTAGGAATATACACAGTGACGTGATCTGATTCATTTTCTTTGATACTCAACTGATCCATTTTCTGAGCATCAGGTACTAGTTTATCTGGTACAACTTTTTCTGTGGCAAGTTTCTCTTTTTCCAGAAGATGTCTCATCGAAGACCACATGAGGTGTTTCCTCCACAACTAGGGTTCGCCTGTTGAATACCCTGAAAGCTTTGTTGGTTGAGGAATATACTAAGAATATACCCTCCTGTGACTTAGCTTCAAAGGTTTTCAACTGACTCTTTCCATTGTTGTGAATAAAACACTTGCACCCAAAAATATGGAAGTAAGAAACATGAGGTTCTCTGCCCTTCCATGGTTCTTAGGGTGTTTTGAAGTGAATCTTAGTCAGAGAACATCTGTTCTGAGTGTGACATGCAGTGTTGATTGCTTCTGCCCAGAAACGGTTTGGGGTTGCATGTTCAGCCAACATTGTGCGAGCAGCTTCTTTGAGTGTTCTGTTCCTCCTTTCTGCTACACCATTCTGTTGTGGCGTTCTGGCAGCTGATGTTTCATGTTGTATCACAATTTTTTTTGCAAAAATCAGATATGAAATAATTCAAGAATTATGTTCCCTTATCTGATCTGATTTTCACAACACTGACACCTTTCTCATTCTGTAGTTTCTTGAGTAGCTCAGGTATCTTTGTTGTAGTTTCATTCTTCTTATACAAGAATACAACCCAGGTGAACTTGGAGTAGTCATCTACAATCACCAGAGTGTATTTGCGTTCACTGAAACTAAGTGGCGTAACTGGTCTGAATAAATCCATGTGGAGTAGTTGCAATACTCTGCTGGATGGAGGTGAAGTTATCCCTTTGAATGAAGCCTTGACTTGCTTTCCCTTCTGACATGCGGCACATGTCTGATCCTTAGAGAAAACTTCATTCGGGAGTCCCTCAACCAAGTACATCCTTGCTATTTTGTTAAAAGTCTTAAAGTTCAGAGGGCTCATCCTCTTGTGCCAGAGCCAACTGCTATTTTTCGAACTCTTAACAATCAGGCATGTATTTCTTGGACAACTGTCCCAATCTGTAGTGTAGATCGTTCCTTTCCTGAAACTAGTCAGCAAAATCTATTGAGTAGCTCGATTTCTGATAGTGCACCGATCTGTCGAGAACTCAACACTGAATCCGTTATCGTAGAATTGTGAAACCGATAACAGGTTATGCTTTAAACCATCGACATACGAAACTCCAAAAACCTTTACATCATCATTGATTAAGGTTCCAAATCCTCTGGTAAAACCAAAGTTATCGTAACCAAAGAGTATGCGTGGGCCTTCTTGCTCTATGTAGGAACTAAGGAGATATTTGTTGCCAGTCATGTGCCTTGAGAATCCACTATCGATGTACCAGATAGTTGCTTGTACACCTCCCTTATTGGCCAAACCCACGCGAACCTGCAATCACATCAGGCTTTAGGTACCCCTATAGGATTGGGTCCTAAGGGGTTAGTGTTACCTTTCGGGATCCAAACAAACAGGGCACTTCTATGGTAATCATCAAGATCAAAAATCCTGATTTCTCTTCCATCAGCATCTACATAATCATACATCTCTTCATGTGCTTTCTGGTTAGTATGATTACGAGTGTGAACCTTGGATGAATCAGAAGACTTGGGATTTTTCTGATTTGTCTGTCTTCTTTTAATCCAGTGTGGTTCAGGTACAGATGTCCTGGTTTTCTGGTTAAAGGGATAGGTACGACTGTTACCATCAAAAGATTCATATCTCTTTTGCACATTTGGTTTCAGCAGTTTACCCTTAGCATGCTGGTTAGGCAGCTTGACCTAATTAGGTCTCAGGTTAGACTTTTCCTTGCGAGATTGTCCTTCCTCATTCCTAATCTGATGATTAGGCTGAGGTCTCTTCAGAAGAATAGGGTTCTTCTGTTCATTCCTCGGCTGATGCTTGATCAGGTGAGGTCCATTTATGTTTCCTTTCTGATCAGGTACTCACCTTTCTTGTTCAGCAGGTCTTTTTCCCTTCTTTGATACAGATTTGGCATATCGTGTATCTTGTCCAGAAATCTTCCTAGATTCACTTTTGGAGTGTGAACCAGGTTGGACATATGAGGATCCAGAAGGGCTATCAAACCAAATACCCTTCTTATTAGTTGGCTTCCAAAAGTAGCTTGTTATTTCATCAACATTTTTTTAAGCTTTTCCAAAAACCTCTACTTTCTTTTGCAAACAGTCCTCACTTTGTTTTAGACTCTCATGCAGTCGGAAGAGTTCATCAAACCTAGCTTGAAGGATTTTGAGATCATCAGCTTTATGTTTGTTGATAACTTGTTGTTCCTTAACCAGTTTACCCTGATCAGAAGAACTGACTTTCAGAAACTCCAGTTCAGTTGTCATCTTCTGAACAGTCTCAATTGATTTCAGTTCAGCTGCTCTTCTTAAGGCATTTTCCTCATCATGACCAATGTTCTCAGTCCGTAGCTTATCGTTCTCTACTTCCACTATTGTATAAGTGTCTACTGCATTAGAGAGAACATCAAGCAATCGCTCATTGATGAGTTGCAGGTCAATCTCTCCTGCAGGTGTGCTCAGCACAACAGGTGTGGAAACAGAAACAAAAGACACGGAAACAGGTTTAGAGATTACCTCAGATTGAGTAACTTCTTTGGCCATGAGACAGATGTCGTCATCAGATGAGAACATCAGATCTCAAGGTCATCGATATCATCAGTAGTCGTCATCAGGCAGAAGTCTTCTACAGAGGAGTAACCAAAATCATCTAAAGGCAGATAAGAGTCATCGATACCTGATGTATCAGCAACCATGGTTTTTCTGTCGCGGTATCATTGCTCTCTTCTGTTACGCTTCTCTTATCTCTCCTTTGGAGTTAGGTCAGGACAATCAGCACTGTAGTAACCTATTTTCTGATAGTTGAAGCAAGCTCCAAACGTCTTCTAGGTGAGTCATTTCTTCGATAGGATCTATAAGGTGACTTCCCAGTTTGCCTGTAATCAGAATTCCTTCTATTTGATCTGTTGTCCCTTCTATCATCAGAACGATCACCTTTATTTTCTTCTCTGTGATTATCTCTATGATCATCTCTTCTGTCATCAGAATGATTCCTTTCTTGTGACCTGTCAGTAGATCTCTTATCTCTTCCTCTGCTATTCCGATAGTCTCTATAAAACTTCTGATACTTTCCCATTTAAACATTTGATCTTTCTAATTTTCTGGTCAGCAAAGCAAATTCTTCAGCCTGACTCACAATCCTTCCTACTGGTTCAGGCATTCTTACACTGCTACTGGTTGCTTGAAATGCAACAGCTTTTGAAGGATTTGATACAGCTTCAGCAGGAACTTCATATGCTCCAGGATTTCTCTCTATCAAATCATATTCATGAGCTTTCAGACTGAGGAATAGCTTACTTGGCTTCAGAGTGGCAATATCATGATAATCCTTGATCACTTGTTACCTTCATGTCCCATTTCTTCGGCAGGGACCTCAGAATCTTGTACTTAATGTCCTTGTTTGACATTTCTCGGCCTAGATCACGAAGTCTGTTGATTCCCATCGTGATCCTTCCATCGAACTGATTGATGGTCTCTTTAGGCAACATCTTGAGTTTCTCGAAATTAACCATCTCAGCTTGCAGTCTGCTTTCTTTGATCATATCATTTCCTTGACATATTTCAGCCAAAGTATCCCACACTTCCTTAGCAGTCTTCAGGTACTTGACTTTCTCCTTTGTTGTCTTGTCCATCGTCTTCATGATGAGATGTTTGGCTACTGTATCCTGATTGGATAGCTTTCTTTCTTCTGCATCCATCAGCAAAAGACTCTTTCTAACATGTGAACCAATAGGGTGATCAGGATCCATGTTTTCATTAGATGAATTTGTATGATAGATTATAATCAGTCCTCGTTCAAGAACTTTCATCATCCTGTTACTGATCGAACCCAGATGGTTCCCCATAAATATCTTCCAGTCGGCATACTCATCAACATAGAACTTAGGCAAGTCATGATACATACCCAAACTGTTATCCATGCTGAATGTGAGTTTTGAAAACGGATGAGTTTTAAAACAGGTTTTTCAAAGATCTGTTCAAGTGACCACAATGGTTCTTCCTTAAGAACCAATGATACTCAAATCCAGTGGTCCGTAGAACCACTGCTCTAATACCACTAGTAGGTCCCGAATGGGTTTCAGTGAGGTGGAAGTCTAGAGGGGAGGGGTGAATAGACTTCCAAAACTTTTCATGTGATCAGTTGTGAGGGCAAGTTTAACTGATATCGAGTGCATGTGAAGATCAGTACCGACTGATATCCAACCTACTAATTCGCTTAAGAGCAGATCAGTTTGGTGTATATCAGTTTAACTGATTGTGTGGAAGCTATGTTTTACCCGTGTGAAAAACTAGTTTTCTTAAATCAGATTCTAAGGTTTTCTGATCAAGGGACAACGTGACAGACTGGTATGATCAGTTGCTTGGTGTAGAACTGATTTTAACTTAGAATATGTATGTTCTCATTAAACAAGTGTGTGTAGATAGTGTAATGCAGGTAAAGCAGATTAAGACACACAAGAGTTTTATAGTGGTTCAGACAACTTGTCCTACGTCCACTCTTCCCAATCAGCAGGGGCACTAACTTAACTAACTGGACTTAGATTAATGTGTTAGTACAACACAGTACAACAGATTTTTCAAGAGTTCTCACTCAACCAATCCCAGAAATCAGAACTAGAAACCCTAGTCTGAAATCATGCTAAACAAAACTTAACCTAACACTTGGTTTAGGTATAAGATTTGAATTGTTCCAACTGGAAATCTATCCTAGTATTTGGGTAGCCTAAAGCTAAAGGATAAGATTTATATGCTAAGAACTATGGGATGAACACTTAGAAAATCTTCTTGATTTTGGTGTGCTTGCGGAAATTACGAGTAGCTTGAGCTTGATGATAATTTCCATAATCTTACTTTGAAGACTGATCCCATATTTATAGACCATGAAATCAAAGAACCGTTGAAGAGCAATTTGAATCTCGGGCTATTTTACGTAGCTTGCAGATCTGAGTTAACGTGCTTAGGAAGGCCATGCTGTCTTCGTGCAACTTTGTCCTTTCTAGCAATTGCCCTGATACGCCATATCCTGGGTCGTCAGATTCTGTACATACGTGTTGATATCTTAGAGGCTAACAAGGACACTTATCCGGCACCTTGTAAAGCCAACTATGTTGACATTCTTCTGGTCTGAGTTACTTCATATGTTACAGATAAGTAGATACGCTTATCATACTTCTCACCTTGCCTGATCTGATCAGTATCCTACTGATCAGATTACCTTGAGTCTTCTGATAAGGTTGTCTTATGTTGGTCCCGATTTGGAAAACCCATGCGCGCGGAAAATACCATGTAATGCATATAAAATAGGGGTGAGGGCAGAGTGAATCCAATTTTTCTTTTTGCTTTTAAGAACGATGTGTGTTTTGCTTATAATCAAATGCATATGGCAAGTAAGAACATAAAGCAGTAAAGAACACACGATTTTATAGTGGTTCGGAGTCCAACTCCTACATCCACTCTTCCCTATCATCAGGGGCACCGACTTAACCGACTGGACTTAGTTTAATGTGTTAGTCCAACACCCAATAGATGTTTACCGAGTTCACACTCAAACGGGACTTATCACCCTCACGGGATCGCCTACCCTCCCTTTCGGGATTGCTAGATGTTTACCGAGTTCTCACTCACCTACAAACTTATCTTACCAAACTAATTTGGGTAAGGTTTGTTTGGTTTCCCAACTAGGTTGAGATTTTCCCTTACATTTGTTTAGCCTCAATGCTAAGGATGGGAAAATCTCTCTAAGCTTAGGATATAACATTTGTGCTTAGATCTAGGGTAGAACACTCTTGAATATATGCGTGTATTTCTTGCTCGGTTTTCTATGGTGGAAATGCTAGATGATTTGGCTTGATGGGTGTTTCACGCATTTTTCCACATTTCCACGCTGAATAATGAAGGAAGAACTTGTATTTATAGTGTGGATTTGAATGTTACCATTGGATGGAGTCACATTCAAATCCATACTATTCTGTAGCTTTTTGAAGCTTTTTCAGGCATGTTGTCTTCCTCTCACTGGTCCACGCCAAATGAATTCTTCAATTATAATCTTGATTTCTTACGAGTCTCGGGATCTTCAGTTATATCTGAGTCTTCAGGTTTATCTGAGTCTTCAGATTTATCTGAGCCTTCAGGTTTATCTCGAGCCTTGAGTTTATCTCGAGCCTTGATTTTATCGAGCCTTCAGGTTTATCTGAGCCTTGAGTTTATCGAGCCTTGAGTTTATCTGAGCCTTGAGTTTCTTTCTTGAGTCTCGAGATTCTTGATTCAGCGGACTTCTCTTGGCCGGACCTTGTCGATCGGGCATCTTGACACTTTCGAATTTGAATGAGTTGATTCTTGACTTGACATCGACCCTCGGTCCACTAGCTTTTCGAGCCTAAGCGATCATCGATGGTGTTACGATTCTCGGTGAACTTGACTTGAATGACTTTTCTTGAGTGACTTCTCTCCGTCTGGTATCTGATTTACGGTTTTCGATATCGATTTCTTCTCTTTGATCGTCGGCTCACATGATCGGTCGATATATCATCAGTCGGCATATCAGTTTATCTGCATCAGATTAGTACATCAAGTTAGCATATTAGGTTAGCATATCAGGTTAGCTTATCTGATCTCGATCACATCTGATCTCGATTAGTCTCATCTACTCTTCTTCTGATCTGCAACCTCCTCTTCTGATCTGGTCATCTGATCTTCTGATCAGCTGGCTTAGCTTTTCTTTTCTTCTGATTTTGCTCAGCTCATCAGTTAACTCCGGAACTCATCTTACTCATCTGATCTCGATCAGTCTCGTCTGCAGCCTCGTCTGATCTCAATCATCTTCGTCTGATTTTGTGAGTTCCCCCTCAACTTGTTCTCTTGTTCCCCCTCAACTTGTTATCTGTAGATTAGCTTCAAAAATACAAGTTGATAATGTTTTGGCATAATTCATCAAAACTAAAATATCCCAACATCTTAGCTTCAACCTATCGACTCTACTGATGTTCCAATAGAATAGGTCTTCTGATCTTCTGTATCTGCTGATCTTGTCTTCTGTCTTCAATCTAGACTTATACATATTGAGTTCCTCCTCAATATGTGACCTGATCTATTCCATCAGTTGTCTAACATGTTCAGCCGGTTTCCTATTAGTTCATCAGTAGACTAATAGGTTCGACTGGTCCTATTACAACTGTTTTAGGAACTTCCATCAACACTATAAATATCCCAACAATAATGCTTCTCAGAATTATTGACCAAAAGTCAAATTTGTGCAATGACACAAGGTTGTGTTGGGATAATTTTAGTTTTGATTATTATGCCAAAACACCTTGTAATAGGACAAACTAAGTTGTATAGAAAGCTTGTGTTTCTAGACTTAGTTTTAATTTTTACAGGTAACAAGTTGAGGGGGAACTCATCAAGAGAAGACGAGGTTGATCAGAAAAGAAAACGAGACTGATGAGTTCCATGTAAACTGATGAGCTGAACAAAAAGAAGTATGTTGATCTGTGAAGAAGGAATGCTGATGTGGGTTGATGATGTGTTGATCAGGTGGGCTGAAATCGATTTCAAAGTAGCCAAATCAAAGTAGAAGAAAATCGAATCGTAAGATCGAGATCAAGACTCAAATCAAAATACTCAAATCAGAAGACTAAAATAAGAAGACAAAAATCAGAAAACTGAAATCAGAAAACCGAAATCAAGCAACCAGAATAAGAGTTGAATAGTAATCTGGCGTGCTGATCTGATCCGTTAGACACACAAAAAACTGGCCAATAAGAAGATGACAACACATATATTGATGTGACATAAAGCTACAAGCAACAGTGCAAAAGAACAAAGAAAAGCTGGAAGATTATTAGTATGGATTTGAATTTACTCTCCAACGGTAATATTCAAATCCACATTATAAATACATTGCACTATCTTCAAAAAAAGATAATGGAGGATGCTGCAAAGCGAAGATTAAAGCCAAATATTCAAACATCTCCATTCAAGAACACAGAACATTAAATATTCAAATTTACCCAAGAGTGTTCTACATTAGATCTAAGCATAAATGCGATATCCCAGGCTTACAGAGATTTTTCCAACCTTAGCTTAAAGGCTAAAACAATGTAAGGAAAAATCTCACCTAGTTGGAAAAAACACCAAACCCAAACCCTTTCTTGAGACAGAAAATTAGTGGTTAAGTGAGGTAGTTAATAGGCAATCTCGTGAGGGAGATAAGTCCCGAGAGTGAGAACTCATTAAACATCTATAGGCGATCCCGTAAGGGAGATATTGTTGGAATATATAGGCACGTAAACACGTAATACATGTGCAGCGGAATTAAATAGTTCACCAACAACGAACAGTTAATTGCATAAACAAGAACGAATAATCATAACGAGAAATCTTAGAGTAATTCGATAGCAGATTTCTCAACTATGGTATCCACGTAATCCCCGTGGACAGATTTGCACAGATTTGTCAGCGTTGAGACGCAATTTGCTAGGAAAATTCTTATTCTAGATTTTATGGAGAAACTAAGTTTTCTTGTTGTAGTAAATAATGAATCCCGAGAAGTCATATATATAAAGGGAGAGGCTGACTTAAATCCTAAGTCATCTTTATTAGAAATATAATTCCTAATCTTACAAAACAAATCTCAAAGATATGTTTTTCCCTAAGAATATTTTCCTACAATAATATTCCATAATATTATTTTGGGATTCCTATTTAATTAAATATAATTTAATTAAATAGTAATAATAATTAATTCTAAATTAATATATTATTAATTCTCCATAAATTAAGTATTAAATCTAATTTAATACTTAATCAACCAACTATAATCCGTACACGGGAGTTACTTGTTGTGTGACCCATAGGCCCTCATATATTGAGCGATTAGTCAAACTAATGGTCTTAATTGAACCCTAGACAACAAATCAAACATTCTCAATATATGAGGTGTAGGTCCCGAATGGGTTTTGTGAGGGCAGAAGTCTAGAGGGGAGGGGTGAATAGACTTAAAAAACTTTTCGTCTTGATCGTGTGTGATGGCGCTTAGCTTTGATCGAGTGCAAGTGAATCGATTTGGATCGATATCTAACTTACTAATCGCCTAAAGGCGGATCGATTCGATATCTATCGGTTTAACCGACGAAAGGAAGCTAAGTTTTACCCGTGAAAAAACCGGTTTTGATAAATCGATTCCAAAGTCATCTTTTAACCAAATGACTAAAATGTCAACTTGATCGATCGAAGCTTGGTGCTAGCCGATCTTAACTTAGAATATGTATGCCGCTTTAATAGTTGTGTGCGATTGTGTAAAACAAAGATTAATCAAAGCAGTAAAGGCACACAAGATTTATAGTGGTTCGACAAACCCGGTCCTACGCCCACTCTTCTCTATCACAAGGGCACCAACTAAACCAACGGACTTAGATTTTTGTGTTAGTCCAACACAAGACAATCGATAGATATTTAAAGAGTTCTCACTCAACCGATCCCTGAAATCAGAACTAGAAACCCTAGTCTGAAATCTTGCTAAACAACTTAACCTAACTTTGGTTTGGATAAGATTGTTTTGGTTCCAACTATGAAATCTTTTCTAGTGTTTAAGGTAGCCTATCAGCTAGATGAAAAGATTTCTATGCTAAGAACTTATGGGATGAACACTTAGACAAATAATCTTCTAGTTCGTGTTCTTCGTGCGGAAATCTGATTATAGCTTGAGCTTCTTGATCGTTTCAGGGTTTCCGTATTTTCACTCTGAAGTGTGATCCCATATTTATAGACCTCGAAATCAAAGAGCCGTTGGAGAGCAATTTGAATTTCAGGCTATATTTGGTAGACTTGCAGGATTTATGTGACGTGCTTTAGGAATGGCATGGCCAAAAGCGTGAATATTGTCTTTTATAGCCGTTAGAGGAAGCAGCACCAAATCCCGTAATTGTCGGCTCCTATCATACGTGTCTCGTTCTTATTGGTTAACAGACGCACTTTTCAGTGTTGTTCTTCCAACTAAGGTTGACATTCTTCTTGTTCAGATCATCGACGTATGATTTGGTGAAACATCGATTTTCACCGTGAGTTTGAATCAATCGAATCGATCTACGATGGATGGAGTCTTCTCGTGCCGATTGACTTAGCTTCAACTAGCGATTTCTACCGATGTAGGTCTTCCGGTCTAATCTTCTAGATCTTTCAAGTATTCTGAATTTGAGCTTCATGACTTCAGCTTTGTGATATCTGACTAGATCAGATCCATCTGATCTTCTGTCCTTCTCTTGCCTTCTGGCCTGTCGGATATCAGTTGTTCTTCATATCTTCAGATCTGACCTATACATATTGAGGTTCCCCCTCAATATGTGACCTATCTATTACATCAGTTGTTCTATACAGTAATTATCAACTGGTATCCTATAACTGGTAATAAAAACATCAGTCAGCTAACAGGTCTGACTGGTCCTATTACATGTGTTTTAGAACTTTCATCAAAACTCTAAATTTCCCAACATGAGGTACGTTGCGAGAAACGTGCAACTACCTATAACTGTAACATGGGCTATTATGATTTCCTCATTTCATTCACGAGTACTCGATTAGTCTTGAACATGATGAAGTGTCTATTCAAATAACTTAATCATATTATTTCCAATCATTAATTGATCACTTGTGTCACACTTGGCCACAAAGTCCAAGTTGACGTGCATTGGCCAATGACTTTAATCCAATTATGATGAGAATATGAGTATTCTCTCTAAATCCACTTTGAGGAATGAATCCTTTTCTTGGCTCAACTACCACACACATGCACTTCGTGATGAACCCAATCCAAGCCATATCTACCCATGGAAGGGTGCAAGCGTCGGTCATGGTCAAAGTTCATCACCCCACACATGTCGTGCGTATTGACCTCAAGTCAAACGAGTATCACATCGCTCCCACTAACTGAGACACCCATACACACATATAGTGGAACTACATCAAACGATTTCTCGGATGGGTATACCAATACCCTCTAAGGTATTTGTGCATCCATCATGAGATACCTAGTATCTCGTAGTAAGTGGGATCTTACTACACTCTCTAAGAGTATGATGCAGATTGCACACCAATCTCCATTGCATCAACAATATCCCATTCTTAATGATCCTTGATTGGGGCAATTTGAGAATCATGCTTAAGGATTCTGAGTTCTCACATAATCAATGACAGCAGTGATTCAAGGGAACACATATAAGAACAAATGCAAACAATCAAACATAATATTCTAATAAGTGTAATGTCATATATTTAATATTAAATAAACAATAATATTAAACCAACATTGAATATTATCTGAGTATTATGTCCTTACAATGGATTGTCTCTAGGACACTAACACTAACAATCTCCCACTTGAACTAGAGCCAATCAACTACATGTCTAACTCCTAGACCATTAAAATGTATAGTGTGTACATGAACACTCAAAGCCTTGGTGAAAGGATCAGCCAGATTATCCTCCGTGGGGACACGTTCTAACTCTATATCTCCTCTAGCGATTATCTCTCTTATCAAGTGATAACGCCTCGGTACATATTTGTTTTTGTTATTGGATCTCGGTTCCTTAGCTTGCGCAACCGCACTAGTATTGTCAAAATATAACTTTATTGGGCTGATGGCACTTGGAACTACCCCTAGTTCACTTAAGAACTATTTTATCCAGACATCTTCTTTGGCAGCTTTCGCCGCAGGAATGTACTCAACTTCGATTGTTGAATCCGCGGTAGTCTCTTGTTTGGAACTATTCCAACTGACCGCCCCACCATTGAGAGTGAACACATAGCCTGACTGAGATTTGTAATCATCACAATCAGATTGAATACTTGCGTTAGCATAGCCAGTGGAAACCAGCTCTGACTGTCCTCCGTAGACCAAGAAATAATATTTGGTACATCTAAGGTACTTAAGAATGTTCTTGACAGCGATCCAGTGAGGTTCACCTGGATTCTGCTGGTATCTACCAGTGGTGCTGATAGCAAAGGCCACATCTGGCCTAGTGCAAGTCATGGTGTACATGATGGATCCAATTACAGATGCATATGGTATATCCTTAATGCGCTGGATATCAATGTCTGTAGAAGGACAATCCTTCTTTTATCCCAAGACATACTGACAGAGAACCTCTCTTAGAGTTCTCCATCGCAAATCGCTTCAACACCTTGTCTACATAGGTGGATTGTGACAGCCCCAATATCTTCTTGGATCTAACCCTATGGATCTTGATCCCTAAGATGTAGCAGGTTTCACCAAGATCCTTCATCATGAAGGTTTTTGACAACCACTCTTTCACGGACTGCATGAGTGGGATATTGTTTTCCATAATGAGTATGTCATCGACATACATAACTATGAAGACAATATTCTTCCCATTGCATTTCCGATAGACGCACTCTGAGTTCCTGATGAAGTCAAATGATTTGACAGCCTAATCAAATCGGATATTCCAGCTCCTAGAAGCTTGCTTCAATCCATAAATGGATCGTTTAAGCTTGGGCACAAGATTAGATTTTGGCTTTGATATAAAACCTTCAGGTTGAGTCATAAACACTTCCTTATCAATGTTGCCATTGAGGAAAGTTGTTTTGACGTCCATCTGCTAGACTTCATAATCTAAATGTGCTGCTACCGCAAGTAAAATTCAAATGGACTTGATCTTAGAAACTGGTGAGAAAGTCTCATCATAGTCAATGCCTTCGCGCTGACTATAACCTTTCTCCACCAACCTAGCCTTGTAGGTTTGTACTTTTCCATTTTCATCAATCTTATGTTTGAAGACCCATTTGCAACCTATGGGTCTAACCCCTTTCGGCAACTCAACTAAGTCCCAAACTTGATTGACGTACATCGAGTCCATCTCGAATTTCATGGCTTCATGCCACTTCTTTGAGTCAACATCTAATGTTACCTCATTGTAAGTTCTAGGTTCGTCTTTATCCGGGATCCCCACGTCATCATGTTCCTCCACGAGGAAACCATAATATCTGGTGATCGGATTACGAACTCTAGAGGACTTACGGAGTTGTGGTTGTTCAGGCTGCACATTCTGATCATGAAAATTTTGTGGTGCAGCGATTTCATCGTCGACCGGGGAGGCCTCAAGAGCGACACTTCCGGATGCTCCTTGAGCACTTCCGGATGCCTCTTGAGCAGGAGTTTGAACTATGTTGCTCTCATTCAGCCTACTTGGAGTTTGTTGTTCGGGCAATGCAACTCTAATTACGCTCCCACTGGTTGAAAGAGGATCACTTAGTGATAAATTTCCACCGTGTGAGTTGCTCAATGCTCCCACTGATTTTTTGTCATGTTGCTTTGACAAGATATCAGTCTCCTTGTCAATTTGTGGTTCTTGAATTTCTTCAATTTCTATCGTCTTACGGCCTTGTTCCTTGAAGACGTAGTCTTCTTCAAGAAATTTGGCCTGCCTAGAAACAATCACTGTTTGTTTCTCAGAGAGATAGAAATAATATCCTCTAGTTTCCTTAGGATATCACACAAAGTAACCCTTTTCACCTTTTGATTCCAACTTATCAGTGAGCATTTTCTTCACAAACGCTGGGCAACCCCACGTTCTCATGTGAGAGAAGTTTGGCTTCTTGCCATGCCATAACTCGTATGGCGTATGCTCAACTGATTTGGATGGAATCATATTCAGAATGTAGATTGAGGTTTGGAGCGTGTATCCCCATAAGAATGTAGGAAGAGAGGAAAAGCTCATCATGGACCTTACCATGTCTAACAAGGTTCGGTTTCTCCTCTCGGACACTCCATTCATTTGGGGTGTTCCAGGAGGAGTCCATTGTGATTGGATTCTATGCAATTTCAGATAATCAGTGAATTAATGGCTAAGATATTTCCTCCTCGATCCGATTGAAGAGTCTTAATACTCTTACCAAGATGCTTCTCTACTTCAGCTTTATACTCCTTGAATTTCTCAAAAGATTCGGATTTGTGTTTCATCAGTTATTGTTGGTCCCAGGGTAAACGAGTCTTACATGTGTAGGGGGGAGGGAATACACGTGTTCAATTTTTTTTAAAATTTTCACTTAACTGAGATCAGTGAGTCAGGTTATCCTGAGAAATAACCCTGAGAAGCACAAATTGCTCTGAATCAAAGTCTATAGAGACAATAACACTGAGTGGCTTTCATTAGCTTCAGATTAGTCCAACTGATCTGAGGTTTTAAACACAAAGTCCAAATGAGCTTGGAGTAGATAACTATCTTACTGACTACTCAGATGAGTTGATCAGTTTGACAACTATCTATACTAGTTGTTGGGGTTATACTGAAAAGTATGCTTTTAACTTTGTATAACCAAACTGAATTTCTTATTTATTTACTGAAATAAATTATTAATCACTGTTGCATCAAATGTGAATGAATGTTATATATATTTGTTGCAAACATGTTCAATAAGTAAGTACGTATTACGTTATAGTTAATATGGTGATACCAGATCACAAAAGATCAAATTAACAGTTCCTCGTGAATAAGTACAAATTCACAACCCAGATGGAAATGAACAATCCATCATGAAAGGTTGAAGTGTAAGGCTCATATTGACTTGTCTTGACCAATAGGATGATAAATTCTTCGGTACTGAATATACAAGAATTAGAACTCAGTGATTCGTTATTTCTTAATCTCCATTCCTTAAATAGAATCGTGTGAAATTAATAACTATTGCTTTGACTTATGATGGGAAGTGAATCAATGTGATTCGATACCTTATATCTTGGGCAATATTATTTATTACATGACGGTTGCTAAGATTTAATACGGAGAATCGTGTGCAAGTATGGTTTGCTTGATTTGTCCCCTTGGTGGGCTCATAATCTTTATCATACCAAATCTTGCAAGTGAAAATTTATTTCCGATATGGATAATAATGTTGAGTTGTCTTTACTCCAAGGACAAAGATATTAATTAATATAAAGCCTGTTCAGTGGCCTAATTAATTAGTGGACTAAGATAATCTTAAACACGGGAAATAATAACCGGCAGTTATATTATTGTGAAGTCGTAATATAGGTTAAGATGGATAGTTCAATATTAATTTTATAGTGGAATAAATTAATATTAATGGGCTTGAATAATATTTTGGCTAAATATTAAAGTTTCATAGCTCATTGGAGGTCCAATCTTAATTCTCCTAAAGACCCCTCTAATAGCCCAAACTAAAGTTCAATTAATGAAAGAGTGCCACTAAACACACCTCAAAATTCTCTAAACACACCCCATATATATAAATTGACTAAGTTACCCTATATAAATATAAGAGATTATTTTGTATTTCTTTTAAGTTTTATTTATTTTGATTTTAGTCCTCTAAATTTTTTCACTTTTAAATTGATTCTTTACTTTTTGTAAGTTTAGTTTTTTAAAATTATTATACGTGAAAAAAGAATTAAAAAAATTAAAAAAAAATTAAAAAATAAAAAATAGTAAAATAGTAACTATATCTTTAAAATGAACTAAATAAAAAAAATCAAATAAGTAAAAATTGAAAAACAAATCTGAAAAAAAATTAAATTAAATTTTATAAAATATTATTAAATCTTCAAAATAAGTAAATTAAGAAAAAATCAAAAATCAATTAAAACTAAATAAAACATTAAAAAATAAAATAAATCTTCAAAATTAATTTAATTAAAATGGTTTTTCAGATTTTATTTAGTTTTACTGATTTTTTTAATCTTAATTATTTTTTAGATTTATTTTTTTTTTAAATATTTTACATATTTCATTTAATTTTTTTTCAGTTTTTTTAATTTAAATATTTTTTTAAAATTTTAGTTTACTTTTTAATGTTTTTATTTTTTATTTAGCTTTTTTATTATGACTTTGCAGATTTTTTTTCTAATTAAAATTTTTGAATTTATTTATGTTTGAAATAATTTAGTTGACTGATTTTATATAAAAATTTAAGAATGTTTTCATAAAAAATAATGAATACAAAAGAATCAAATGATTTTTTTAGGAGAGAAATGTTCATGAGAAAATGAAAGGTAGGAAAGAGTTATTTTTATATTTTGATAGAAGAAGGATATAATAGGAAAAAAAATGGGGTGTGTTTGCATGTTAATTTTTAAATTTTTTTGGGGTGTGCTTAACAAATGGGGTTTGTTTGGAGAATTTTGGGGTGTTTTTAGTGGCACTCTTAATGAAAAGGAGAAGAAAATATTTTGTCTATATTTCCTCATTAATTTCAAAAATAATGGGTAGAAAAGAGAAAAAGATTTTTCTTGATTTTCTTGAAAAGATTTTATGGAATAACTATTCTTGAGATACAAGTTTATCCCATATATTCAAGAAAATGAAAAAGATCTTATTCCTCCCCTATTGAAGTGAAATTTTCGAAAATTATGGTGCAAGAAAGGAGGAGAAGATTTTGTTGGGAGATATTTTGGGAAATAGAATATTGGATATATTCAAGATTGTTTCTTGAGGAAGAAGCAAGGAAATTTCCCAATGACCCCAACTAGGTCAAATCCCCGTCTATAAATAGGGGATGAATGTTTCATCCCCAATGCAATTCCATGTGTTGGAAATATTAGAAATCCACAAAGGTGGTTGCAAAATATTTTATTTTTCTCCTTTATTAAAATTGTTCATGTGAATCCTTCCACCGGATTACGTTCGTGGACGTGGGACATTTTTGGGAAGGCTCTTTGGGTTGATCCATCGTCTCAACGTTTGTCTCTACAAAAGGTATGTAATCTCGTAACTCCTATATTCCGCATGCTTAGGATTTACGTGGATTACGTGTACGCATGTTGCTTATTTGCTTGTTTAATTATTATGTTGAATTGATTTAGGATTGATTGATTAATTTAAATATGTATTTAAATTCATCTCGAATAGATCCGGGCACCCCTAATTTCCCAACACTAGCTTATCTAGAGTGCGGAATGTGTAGGCCCTAAGTTTATACTCGTTTTATCTTGCTGAAAATCTTTATCACTTAGTAAATCAGTGGTTAAGGCTGTGATCAGTTCAATGCAAATTCAGTGAATTGATTCCAACTGATTATCAGAAAACTCAGTATGCTTTCAGTGAAAATATGCAACAGATATAATGCAAGGCAGAAAGCAAATAACACAACAAATTATAGTGGTTTAAAGACTCAAGCTCCTACATCCACTCTCTCTGATCCTCAGAGAAATTCCTTAACTCACTACTACTACAAGCTTTCAGACTGAACTCAGCAGCTTACTAACTTTCCACTATGAGTTTTCAGGCTGAACTACACTGCAGCTTACTAACTCAACACACACAAGTTTTCAGACTGAACTCAGCAGCTTACTCACTTCTTCTCTAGAGCTTTCAAGTTGAACTCAACTGCAGCTTACACACTCTTTACAACTCTCACTTTCCAACAACTACACACACAAACTACCTAATATTAGGGTTTGGGTTTTGGTTGGTTTCCAACTAAGGTAAGATGTCCTTTTACAGTAGAACACAAGGTAAAAAGGCTAGGATATCTCTAACTAAGCTTTGAATATGCTTGAATGTAGGCTTAGTGAATGAGCTCTCTTCAAAGATGAAACACTTGGGAAATTCTTAGGGTTTTGAGTGCTTCACAGTATAAACTTGAATACGAATGAGCTCTTGAGTTGCTTTTCCCGTAACCTTGCAATGGTGAAGGTCACTTGTATTTATAGGCAACTCACCAAGGTCACTCTTGAAAAACTATCCGTTGGAGAAGATGGCATCAAGGGTTTCCTTATTTGGTTAGTGATAAATGGTTATATTAGGGTTTGAATACACTCTTGCATGGTTTGGGTAATATGTAACCAGTGCAGCCAATCACCAAGTTTTTGCAGTCTAGAACTCAGTACATCTGGCATCTCAGTGTCACGCCGCTTTCTGTGTCAGTGAAGTACAGTGTTGTCTCTCTCTGATTGATTCTTGACTTCAGTGAATAGAGACAAACAAAACGGCTCTTTTAGGTCAATCTCTCTAAATGAGACAACCTTAAAGGACACTTAGTTATAGTTCCTTTTGTCTGCAATCAAATATTTGGACAACATTTATTCTTCATAAATGTGCAAGACTTCATCAGTCTATTTATCCTCAGGTAGATAATCTTCAGGTCAGGTCTTCAGGTTAATCTGAGTCCTCAGGACGATCTGGATTCAGGTTCATCTGAAGTCTTCTGAGTCTTCAGGTACTTTGGCCATCTTACTGAGTTCCCCCTTAGTGTGTGCCTAACCTACAAACCTCATAGATATCTGCCGACTATACATTTTGCAGATATTTCCTGAACTAACTATTCTGAAACCTGTATTCTAATTTACCTTAGATCATTCTGAACATGTCATACTCAGGGGTTTTGAGATCTAATCAAAATCTTTCCTTATATATTAAATTCATCTTCCAACAATTTCCCCTTTTTTGATGATGTCAAAACCATCTATTACAAATTCAAGAAAACCTTACCTATCACAGGTTTCAGTTTACCTTATCTAATAGACACACCATCAGGTCAGTATGACAAACAGTTTATAAAAAAGATAATGAGATATTATCTTTTGTTGAACACCACACCAAAAGGAGTTTTTCATTGATGTAAGATAAAGAGTTACAGATTACAATGAAAACTTTTCAGAAAATAGGGATCAACAATCAGCAGAACAACTGAACACTGCCTTCAGTCTTCTTCTATCTCATCAGGAGGGACTTCAAGGTTGAACATCCCAAAGTATCTTCTTTTCAGCTCATCTCTTTTCTTGATAATCTCAGGGTCATTTCCAGTCAGTCCTAGCTGAGCAGCATATCCAGCAATTTCCTGAGATATAATGGCTTCATTAACAAAACCATTCTCAAATCTTGGAGCAGGGAAGGTGTATAGCCCAGGAGAAACAATCTTAAGACCATGCTCATCTACAAGATTAACCCACTTCTGCAGTTATTTGGGGTAGAAGGTCAGTAGATATTCTAGGAAGGCTTCATTTCTATCAGGGCTATATCCTCTCCATTCCCTTAGAATCTCATAATAGAACCAGAAAGTTCTATTGATCTCTTCCCAAACATCATTGATCTGGATGGGTATCAATTTATCAATGTGTGGCCATTTCTGCACCTTTGTAGTCCCTCTCCTCCTGTTCACAAACTTCCTGAAGACTCCTCTCCTCTTTTGCTCTTCATCCTGTTTCTTTTTTGTCAACTCAGCACCAGATACTGAAGCAGCAATTCTCTTTTCTTTCTCAACAGTTAAAGCTTTCAGAGTCTTCTTTACATCAAACTCTCCTGTCTTAACCTTCTCAGCTTCCTCTTCAGATTCTTTAGATTCAGAAGAGTCAACAACCAACTTTCTCTAAATGGCTTGGAAACTTTCTTCTTCTTCCTCTCAGATTCAACAAAGGCTACTGCCTTTCTTTTCTCAGGTCTCGGATGTGCTTCTCCAGTCTTGCTTGTCTCAGTCGTTCTTCTTTCAAACATTTTCTGATCCAAAGCTTCCTGAGTGGCTTGCTCATCTAATTGAATATACTCAGGTTCTTCTGGCTCTTTGAACTTCAGCTTTTCAGTGGCTTCTACTTCCTTCAGAACCATTAGAATTTTCTGTGCATTGATTTCTTCCTGAGTCTCCAAGGTTTTCGCCAGCATGAGAGATTCTTTCCCCCTTTTTGACATCATACCTTGGGAGAACCTCAGTCAGAGAAGCATCCATATGAAACTGTTCTTTTCCCAACGTTCTGACCACTCCAGCCAAGTGATCATGTTCATCCTCTAGTCTCTTCAGATAATTCTTTGCAACAGAGACTTCTTCAGCTACAGGGCAAACTAAGTGGAAAAGGCTTCATGCATCAGATCTGTCATCTTGGACATGAGCATAGTACTTATCTCCTCAACAACTGCTTTGATCATTTCCTGATTTTTCTCTGTTAGCTTGGCCTCCAGATAGGCAGTTCTGTCTTGGTATTTCTTCTCCAAGCTTTCAGATAGCCCTTTTCCAACTCCATCTACTTTTGCTTCCAAGGCAGCAATCTTCTCAGTAAGTCCAGTCTGGACTTGTTGCACTTTTGTAGATGAACTCAGGCTTGCCATCTTCTGAGATTGTTCAGCCAACACAATCTCCATCTGAGTCATCTTAACCAGCTCTTCCAGGATTGGGGTAAAGTCAATCCCTGGAATTTGTACAGTTTGCTCCAAATGAGCCTCAGCCTGCATACCACAATCAAAAAACTTAAAGGTAGATACTTCAGTAACTTTGGCATAAGAAATAATAGTGTCAAAAGGTAGCTGAAGAGTTCTAACTTCAGTCTGAGGAATCTGGGTATCAGTAGCTGGACTTTGTTCAACATCCTTTTCAGGTTCAGTTTATTTCTCTTTCCCAGGCTCCTTTTTTTTTCTCACTCTCTTTCTTAGCTTCCTTTTGTCCTCCTTCAACTCCTTCATCTTTAGAGCTTGGCTCACCCGCCTTAGCACCTTTTCTTTAAGCCAATTTCTTTTTTACTAGCTCATCAAATTCAACAACTTTAATTCTGAGCTTTGTCTTTCTGAATCCAGAGAACTCTGTCAAGGCAGCAGTCTCAGCACTCCACCATTCTTCTTCTCAGAAGGAGGCAATATTAAGCATCTATGGGAGTGATTGATTCAGGATGTAAACAATTGTCCTGAGTCTGATGAACAGGTCCTGAAGGTCAGGATATGTTGCAAGTTCAGGGTATCTGTCCAGGATAAACCGTTCCCCTTTGCTTCGCCATTATGTTTCTTCTGCTTCTCTTTTCTTTAGAATTGGAGAGCTTGGTGATTCAGGAATGGTCTGATCAGATTGAATGATTTGAAGATCTGAGGGGTCAAGGAATGGTTCATTCAAGAGAACATCAAGATTCAGAAGTTCCTAAGCTTCTAATGGTTCTAAGGTTTCAACAGGTGGGGGCCTGAGGTTGTCTTTCTTCAGGAATTTCCTGAGAGCCTTTGATGATTTCTTGAGAAATCTTATCTTTCCCAAGAGAAGTTCCCATTACCTCTGAGAACACGTTCTCTTCTTCAGCTTCATGTTCTCCAATATTTTTCACTGCCTGAGCAAGTACATGTAGGGGTGACTTCATTCCAACCTAAGCCTCAGATTGAGTTTCCTCGGACTCAACTTCAGCGGCTTCTTTTTCAGCAATTATATGGAGCCTCTTCCTCTTCTGAGGGGCCAATGCTTTCTTCTTCATTTTCTCACCTGCTTCTCGCTTCAACTTAAGAAGGGTTCTTCCCTTTTCTTGCTTTCCTTCTACTGAGCTGGACTCAGTGATCTTCTGACTTTCCTGTCTTGCCCTTCTTGTCTGAACAGGGGCAGGGGAAGGAATATCTTCCTCAGTCTTTTCTTCTGCAGTCTCTTCCTTAGCTGTTTCCTCCTGAGACTCAGCAGACTTTTATTTATGCTTCTTTACTGTTTTCTGAGATCTTTGTCTAAATTTAATCCTGGTTCTTGGAAAAACATTTGATTTAGCAAATTTGTCTTCTTCCTCAATACAGGTTTCCAGAATATATGTAATTTTGGTTGCATGTTGGATTCTCCCTTTGGTCACCACATCACCATCTTCCTTCTTTAGATGCTTGGCCTGATCACTCACCACATTAATCAGGTATTGCAACCAATTGAACTTCTTTTCTGGTGAATCCTCGATTGAAGCCATCGAACACAATTTAGGCTTACTTACTTGCTCAAGACTCCCATAACTACTCATCAAACATTTACTAACAATATCAAGAAGCACTCGATATTTTGGTTTTAAATGTTTCTTGTTCAAAGTTGCCTCAAACTTGACAAAACCTATAGAAATTCTATCCAGGTAATCTTGCTCCCTACCAGCCATGTACATAGTAGGATCCTCGCCCTTGTTGCACAACTCATATATGGCATTTAAATTATTCAGAATAATATAAAGTTCCCGAACAACCTCAATCTTTTTGTGCCCTTCAGTGTATTGAGACACAGTAATCCTTGAGTCTATGCAATTTTCTTCATCTAATTTTAAATTAGCAACAAACTCAATTACCTCTTGTGTGTATTCACCTTCTGGACGATTTCCAACCAACAGAGTGAGCTTTGCTAGACGAAGCATATGAAGAGCCTCCTCTTCGTGTACAACATTGGTTGTTTCTTCGAATGAAACAACGTGTTCATAGTCGGGTTTGTTGGTTTCTGCGAGCTTGACATACAGTGAAATAGTCATTTTAGTGTTTGGAAGATTTTGTGAAAAACGCAGGGGATTTCTGGAGAGATTTTGAAGACAAATGTTTCAAGCTTATGAAGTGAAAATGAGGTCTTCAATTGCGAGGGAAGGGTATTTTTATGTTGGAAAATCTTATTTTAATGGACAAGATTTAATGGAAGTTAATCAACGGTTAAAGTTTAACCACGATTAATTTGATTTATAAGGGGGTCGATGAAAGGACAAGAGTCGGATAATAGCGGCAATTTTATCCATTTTAGTGATTATGCACAGTATCCAACCACTGTTTCTGTAGACTGTTGACTTGCCCAAGAATTTCAAAAGTCCCGCCCAATAAATTCCTCAGGTGTTTTATCATTTATGTCAAATGATTACTGAGCAATCCGTTTAGACAATAAATGTAGTACATGAGTCATTAACTACTTCAGACTAATTTTGAGATATCAGTCTTACTGAGTTTATGACCTTGATAAAAGGTTCAGTGTGCTTTTGAATTTTACTCAACTAAGGTTACTGAGTTTTCCAAGACTCAGTGAGGAATACCCTTATTTTATCCTGAGTTTTTCAGAGTAAACTGAAGAACTTCATGCTTCTGAAAACCTTAGATTTTTCAGATAACTATTCACCTGGATCCAACATTCCTAATTCAACTGATAGTTCCTGAAATCTTGACTCGCCAAAGGTTTTGTCAAAATATCAGCTCTCTGTTTATCGGTTTGAATTTTCTCCATTCTGATATCTTTCTTCTCTACATGGTCTTGTTGGGAAAATATGGGTGCCCAAATCTATTCGAGATGATTTTTAAATACATATTTAAATTAATCAATTAATTACTAACATGAATTAATCCTAAATCAATTTAACATAATAATTGATAAGCGAATAAACAATCATGCGTACACATAATCCACGTAAATCCTAAACATGCGAAATCTAGGACTTACGAGATTACATACCTCTTGTAGAGAGAACCTTTGAGACGTTGGATCAACCCAAACAGCCTTCCCAAATATGTCCCAAGTCCACGAACGTAATCAGGTGGGAGGATTCACACGAACGATTTTAACAAGAGAGAAAACCAAAAATATTTTGCCACCACCTTTGTGGATTTCTAATATTTCCAACACATGGAATTACAGTTGGGAATGAAAAATCCATCCCCTATTTATAGGACTAAGGGTGCCGATTTTTTCAATAGAAAAATAAGAGAGAAAATCTTTTTCTTGATCTCCAAGAAATCTTGAATATATCTCCTATATTCTTTTCTCCTTAATTAAATTTTTCCATAAAAATATTATTCCCCTTTATCCCTAATTCTCGAAAAATACAAGGAGGAAAGAATCAAGATTTGACTTCTTGAATTTATGGGATAATTATGTATTCCAAGAATACTTATCTCTTTCCATAAAATCTTTTCAAGAAAATCTTTCTTCTCCCTTTTCCTACAATTTTCGAAAAAAATTGAAATATTAGGCAAGAATATTTTCTTCTCTTTTTTATTAATTGGACTTTATTTTGGGCTATTTGAGGGGCCTTTAGGAGAATTAAGATTGGACCTCCAATGGACTATGAAGCTATAATATTGGGCCAAATATTATTCAAGTCCATTAATATTAATTTACTCCACTATAAAATTAATATTGAACTATCCATCTTAACCCATATTACGACTTTACTATAATATGGCTCCCGGTCATTATTTCCCGTGTTTAAGATTATCTTAGTCCATTAATTAATTAAGCCACTGAACAAGCTTTATATTAATTAATATCTTTGTCCTTGGAGTAAAGACAGCTCAACATTATTATCCATACCGGAAATAAATTTCCACTTGCAAAATTTGATATGATAAAGATTCTGAGCCCACCAAGGGGACAAATCAAGCAAGACGTACTTGCACACGATTCTCCATATTAAATGTCAGCAATCGTCATGTAATTAATAATATTGCCCAAGATATAAGGTATCGAATCACAATGACTCTCTTCCTATCATAAGTCAAAGCAATAGTTATTAATTTCACACGATCCTATTTAAGGGATGGAGATTCAGAAATAACACACCACTGAGGTCTAATTCTTGTATATTCAGTACCGAAGAATTTATCCTCCTGTAGGTCCTTATTCAGTGCATCCAAATGCACTAGTATAATCTCTTGGTCAAGACAAGCCAATCTGAGCCTTATACATCAACCTTTCATGATGGTTTGTTCATTTCCATCTAGGTTGTGAATTTGTACTTAATTACGAGGAGCTGTTAATTTGATCTTCTGTGATCTTGTATCACCAAATTAACTACAACGTAATACGTACTAGACTTATTGAACGGGTTTGCAATAAATATATATAACATTCATTCATATTTAATGCAACAGTGATTAATATATTATTTCAGTAAATAAATAAGAAAATTCAGTTTGGTTATACAAAGTAAAAGCATACTTTTCAGTATAACCCCAACAGGTCTCTGATGAAGTGATGCCTGATGTCCACATGTTTACATCTGGTGTGCAACACAGGATTTTGTAAAATAGCAATTGCACTATTATTATCACAAAATATGGGTACAAAGTATCTGAGAACAACAACTTCCAGCAACCATGCATTCAGCTTCAGTAGTACTAGTTGCTACTGAGGTATGTTTCTTTGAAAACCATGATACCAGTTTACTTCTAAGAAATTGACAAGTTCCTGAGGTGGACTTCCTGTCAATTCTACAACCACCATAATCAGCATTTGAATAACCAGTTAATTCAAGGTTATCATCAACTGGATACCATAATCCTCTATTCACTGTGCTTTTAAGATATCTCAGGATCTTTTTAGCAGCTTCCATGTGACTAGCCTTAGGATTAGCTTGGTATCTTGCACATATCCCAACAACAAAAGTAATGTCAGGTCTACTAACTGTGAGATAGAGCAATGATCCAATGGTCCCTCTATAATTAGTGTGGTTAACTGATTTGCCTTCAGGATCAGGATCCATCTTGTAGTTAGTAATCATAGGAATTCTAACTGCATTGCAATTCCGTATACCATACTTAGCAATCAAGTCTCTGGTATACTTTGTCTGATTGATGAAAATTCCTTCCTTTGATTGTTTCACCTGAAGTCCTAGAAAGAAATTCATCTCCCCCATCATTGACATCTCAAACTTTCCTTTCCTCAGAGCAGAAAACTTTTCACACATCTGATGATTCGGAGATCCAAATATGATGTCATCCACATAGATCTGAACTAGTAAGATTTATTTTCCATCTTCTATCATGAACAAGGTTCTATCAACAGTTCTTTTGGTAAAACCATGGTCAGTAAGAAATTGAGAGAGAGTATCATACCATGCTCTGGGTGGTTGCTTCAGACCATACAAGGCTTTCTTGAGCCTGTAAACTTGGTCATTTTGACAGAAGCCAGGAGGTTGTTCCACATAAACCTCTTCCTTAAGCACACCATTCAGAAATGCACTCTTCACATCCATTTGATAGACAGTGAACTTCATGTGAGATGCATATGCAAGAAACAATCTGATGGCTTCTAGTCTTGCAACAGGTGCAAAGGTTTCATCATAATCCAAGTCTTCTTCTTGGGAATGACCTTGTGCAACTAGCCTTGCCTAATTTCTTACAATGATATTGTTCTCATCTCTCTTGTTCTTGAACACCCATTTAGTTCCAATCACATTGTACCTTTTAGGTCTATCCACCAGCTCCCAAACTTCATTCCTTGTAAACTGATTCAGCTCTTCTTGCATAGCAATAATCCAAAAAGAATCCTGAAGAGCTTCTTCAATCTCAGTAGGTTCTTTCTCAGATAGGAAGCAACAGAATAAAGCACATTCACCATGGAACCTTATTGTTTTAACACTTCTGATAGATCACCCACAATCTGACTTGAGGGATGACTATCTAACCATGTTCTCCTGGATGTTCCCCCTTCAGTAGTATCCTCAACATCAGAAATGTAAGGTTCAGATATATCATTAAATTCAAGGAACAACAAGAAAGGAAGAAAGGGAATCATCTTCCTCAGGGGAGTTTTCATTTAGAACATTGTCAGGGACATTTGTTCCCCCTTGATTGATAGATTTAGAGTTTACCTCAGCTGTGACCACATCCTCATAGGCATTAAATACCTGAGTCTAAACTGGGTTTATTCAGATAGGTTAGCTTCAGTGTGTTGGCTTTCTTTCAGTGGAGAAGTTTCAGCCTGAGTTTCACCAGCCTGAGTATCATCATTCTGAGTTTCCTTATCTGTGTCTGACTCACTCCATTCATAGAATATGATGGGCTTCTTCTTTTCAGGCTCAATGGATGGTTTATCATGGTGATTCTCTTGGTTAATTCTCCTGAGTCATCTTCCTGCTTCTTATGAACACAAGTAGATTCATAAAAAACAACATGAGGTGTTTCTTCCACAATAAGGGTCCTACAGTTGTAAACTCTAAAAGCTTTACTAACTTCATAATATCCCAAGAATATCCCTTCATCGGCTTTGCTATCAAAAGTTTTCAACTGATCTTTACCATTATTGTGTATGAAACACTTACAACCAAACACACGAAAGAAAGAAACAACAGGCTTTCTTTCATTCCACAGCTCATATGGTGTTTTGCCTTGATTATTTGTTAGCATGGATCTGTTCTGAGAATAGCATGCAGTGTTGACTGCCTCAGCCTAAAATCTTTTAGGAATGTCAGCTTCATCAATCATTGTTCTTGCAGCTTCTTTCAGTGTTCTATTTCTTCTTTCAGCAACACCATTCTGTTGTGGGGTCCTTGCAGCTGATGTTTCATGAACTATCCCATTTGCTGCACAATAATCAGATATAATATGGTTGATAAACTCAATGCCTTTATCTGATCTTATTTTGACCACACTCAGATTCTTTTCATTACTGAGTATTTTCAGTAGTTCTGGCAGTTTTGTCTGAGTCTCTTTCTTACTGAGTAAGAATATGACCCATGTGTATCTAGAATAGTCATCAACTACCACAAGTGTGTATTTTCTATCATTTGTGCTCACAGGTGTTATTGAACCAAAGAGATACATATGTAATAACTGAAGTATTCTATCAGTAGAAACTTCTACTTTGCTTTTGAATGATGCTCTTATCTGTTTTTCTTTTTGACAAGCATCACATACATGATCTTTACTAAATACTTCATTAGGTAACCCCGTCATAAGTGCTAATCTTGCAAGTTTGTTCAGGGTTTTGAAGTTCAAGTGATTCAGTCTTTTGTGCCACAACCAACTGGTTTCAATAGCTTTCTTAGCTACTAAACATTTATCCATAGGAGTTAGTCTCCAATCAGCAAGATACACATTTTCTCTTCTAGTACCAGTCAGTAAAACTTTTTGTGAAACATTGTCTTTCACATAGCACATGTTCTTTGAGAATTCAAAACTGAATCCTTTATCACAGAATTGACTGATAGAAAGAAAGTTATGCTTTAAACCAGACACATATGATACACTATGGATATGAACAATATCAACTTCGAGTGTTCCATATCCTTCAGTTTGTCCTTTGGAATTGTCTCCAAAAGTTATCTGAGGGCATTTCTATTCAACATAGTCAGTGAGCAAATGCTTGTATTCTTTCATGTGCCTTGAACATCCACTGTCCAGATACCATGCGATAGGTGCCATTTCACTTCCACTCATCAGGGCTATGTTGTCTTCATTCAGCTCAGTGCCCTTCTCCTTCACCTGAAACAAAATCAGGCCTTAGGTACCCATTTGGTGTAGGGTCCTACCAGGTTAGTTGTACCTTTTGGAACCCAAATCTGCCTCACAACTCTAATTACTTTAGAGTGGCTGATTTGTCTTCCATAAACATCTACATACACATTCACCACCCTAGGTGCCTTGGCAAGATCTTCTTGGTTAGCATGAACATGAGCTTGTTTCTTCTTCTTCGCCTTTCCAATGTCTTGGCCTTGGTGCAGCTGGCTATGTTTCTGCTGACTTGGGTTCAGGAAACCTTTACCCTTAGGCAAGTGGGGTTTAGGTTGCCTGTACTGATATTGGGATCTTTCAGTAATCACAGGCGGCATGGCCGAAAGCATGCAAGCTTGTCCTTTCTAGCCTTTTAACTCTGAAATGCTTTATCAAGGATCGATTAAGATTCGCGACGCATTTGTCGACATCTTATTGGCTATCAAGTACACTTCACAGCACTTGAATTAGAAACAAGGTTTACATTCTTCTTGTCTGAACACTTGCCTCGTACTAGGTAACAATGAAGTAGTTACCTGATGAAGTTGACACAGATCAGTTCGAACACTGATCTGTCTACCTGGTTTAGGTCTTCTGCTCGTAAGTTACCTTAACACAACTTACTGACCTTTTCTTGTTGTCATCTGATGTAGGTCTTGGACGGTCTTCTGTTCATGAAATCTTCTGCTTATCTGCTTCTCGGCTTGTCTGCTTCATTCATCAGATCTTCAGCATATCTGATCTTTTAATCTTCAAGACTTAACCTATACATATTGAGTTCCCCTCAATATGTTACCTATCTATTACATCGGTTGTCTATACATTTCAGCTGGTCATCTTATCTATTATCTAGATCATCAGTCAATTAACAGATCTGACTGGTCCTATTACATTATCTGTTTTGAAACTTCCATCGAAACTACAAATTTCCCAACAATTTCCCCCTTTTTGATGGAATCAAAACAGTTAAACAGAAAAACAGATAACCAAAATTAAATAAACAGATAACAACACACAAATCAGAAGACAATGAGAGGTTGTCTTAGGATCAGAAAAAGATAGGAAATTTATTATCATGGATATGTGCTTACAGGCTACAACAAAATTCCTATCATCTGATTATAAGAGTCTTCTGATCTTCATCATCTGTGATTGAATTTCTAAATCTCCTTCGGGATGCCAACAAGTCTGTACATCCGCTGCTTCAGCTGCTCCAAATTGTCTCTCCCAATGATCCCTCATTTCTTTGCAAACTCATAGTAAGCTTTCTTAAAACGAATAGGATCAAGAGTTTTGTCTGGACGCAGATGTGGTAGGAGTTGTTCGAAGGGAGGTGCTTCTGGTATTAAGGACGTTATTTTACCTTCCTTCATAACAACCTGGTAGAAGTCAGGATACTTCATTTCTAGCTAGTTCCGGAATTCATCATCATTCGCAACTTGGTCTTGATGAATCGGAATCCTCTCCAGGATGTACACATCACATAGACAATCACCTCTTATCTGGTCCCACTCAGGAATCAGATCTTCACAAGCACAGAGGATGTCTTTGACTGCAGCAGGGAAAGCTCTCTCTTCCCAGACAATGTCCTCTGCAGCAGCTTCCTTCAGTCTCTTCTTCCTGATGTACGCAGTGTTAAGACCTTTTGCTACTGCCATCTTCTGTTTCTTGATCGCTTCATCCATCACCCTTTGTCTGGTCTTTTGTTCCTCAATCTGCTCGGGGGTCATCTGGATTCTGGATCTGGTCGTGATCTGCTGACTAGGCTTCTGAGTTTCAGCAGTTGACTTCTCCAGCTTGCCCTTGCCTTTTCTCCTCTTCAAGGCTTGTTCAGACTCCGCTTTCTCTTCTTCTTCAATCATCTTCTCGGCAAGCTCAAGACTCTTAGCATGATCTTCTGCTTCATGTCTTTTCTGAACGGAAGAAGAGAAGTCTTCTATCTTGTCTACCCTATGAACCACTTCAGATAGAACTAACTTCTGTTCAGAAAAAGCTTTCTCTTGAGCTATAATGGCTTCTCCATGTTGTTCAACTGTCTGAAATAATTTCACCAGTTCGGTGTCAGGAATATTCACAGTTGGTATGGCAGATGGTGGAGGAGCAGAAGGTGTAGGTACAGATAACGTTCCGACGGATGGCATGATTGTTATCATCTGCATCTGTTTTTCCTTCTCCTCTTCCCCCTTTTTTGTTGCATCAAAGAGGTTTGTTAATCTGGCATTCATAGCATTGAATTATTGCCTCAATTCATCTTTGACCTCTTCAACTGCAAGTGGAGTTATCCGGACCGTAGAAGATGTTGGTGTTGGCCCCAGTAGTCTGTTCAGACCATCTTCTATGGTCTTCCCGGTGGTTTAATTGATGCTTCGAAACGCTTCCACCCAGCGTCTAAGCATGTGTCTGTCCTTTCTAGAGAGGACCAGACACTTTTCAGCAACTTGCCAAGATCAAAGAGCATTGATTCATGAACACTTAGCTTCTCCGTGACTGGATCGACACGCTTCATCACAGATTCGGTGATGGTGTCATGAAGATGTAGCACTTTGTCCACAGTCAGCTGCCTTTCTGCATTCACAAGAGCCTGTTGCTCTTCCCTAAACTTGTTCAACAGATCGGTTGACAAACTGGTAAACTGTGCTTCAATTGATGATTTTACCCCATCTTGAATAGTTGAAGTGATTTGCTCAAGGGTTTTGTCATCAATGACAACCGTCCTTCCAGATGTTGCAGCCTCTCCAGGTTGGGTCACATCTGCAGCACCCACTCCTGGTTCATCGGCAGCTTCCCATTCGCCTCCACCCTCCATCCAATCTCCTTCCCTTCCTTCCTCAATCACCGGTTGAATTCCAAAATGCTCATAGATGAGCCTCCGGATATCATCATCGGTGGCCAGCTCAGCGACACTTTCTACACCAATCATTTCCAAGCATATGGTCTCTAGGTCTACAAAGAAGTCAGCACCTAGGACTTCCATCAAGATCATAAATTCTTCAATCCCTTTTGATCGCACATCTCTCCAGAACACTATTTCTTCAATTTTGGGCTGGAGACCAGGATGATTGATCAGGTCTGGACATATCTCATCCAGATAGGACTTGACTTGTTGTTTCAGTACATACAGCGTGGAATCCTCCTCTTCTTCTGGTGTGTCAAGTTTTAGCTTCGTGTTGAAGGGATTGTGAGACATCGAGACATAGAGATCATCTCTGGGCGCAGTCTCAACAGTCTACTCAACAATTTCAGTTTCAGGTGCAGAAGAGGGAGTTGGCTCAGGTGGTTGTATTTGTGCTTCAATGGTTGTTTCTGGTTGAGGTTGGGGAGGTGAGATATCTGTTGGATGTTCTGTGGGTTGAGGTTCGGATGGAATGTCTGGAAGCTGAAGAATAGGTGGAATTTCCAGTTGAGATGGGGGTTGATATGGGGTAGGTGTCTCAACTGGATGTGAAGGTGTTATCTGGGTTGGAATTGAACTGTGGATAGGGGATCTGTGTGGGCTGGGTTAGGGTGATATAGAGGTTGGTGTAGGTGAATGTGCTCTCCTAAACACCGTGTTGATTGGTACTGAATCAGATAGCTCTCTCTCCTCAGATAGTTCTCTCCCCTCTCCTTCTCCTTCATCCCCTCCTTCCACCAACACTTCCTCCTGAACAGCCTCTCCGCTTCTGCTAACAGTTCTCTCTGGGCTAGCCGCCGCTTCTACATTTGATTCCAGATTGTGTTTCCTTCTCAACCTGTTCAGGCCCACCTTCTTCTGATATGGGCATAGATGGGGCTTCAACTGCCTTCTACAGAATAGAAGTTATCTTCTTCTGCCTCTTCTCAGCTGCTTCTGGTTTCTTGGCAAGAACCTGTCTCTTCAACTTCTTGGGAGCAGCATGCGTCTCAGACTATACAGACGATGTGGCAGCTTTGGCACCCTTGCCTTCACCCTTTCCTTCTCCTCTCGTTCTGGGCACATAAGGTGTTGGATCATCATCGGATTGCCCATATAGCGGTTCATCTTTCCCCAGAATGGCCTTGAATTTCGCCAAGTAAACCTTCTTCCCTTCCTCATTCCATTCGAAGTTATCTAGCAGCTTGTCAAATAGTATAATTGACACTTTGTGAATGTTCGAACACTTCAGAGTCAGATATACTTCGTTCCTCTCATTCAACTTGAATTTGGCAGTTTCCTTCAGCAACCTTGACTTGAACAACCCAAGCCAATTCAGATTTTCGGCTTTGCTGATGATTGTCGTCATCACATTCTGCTTCACAGCAGTAAGAGCATCCAGGTTGTGTGTTAATACACAGAATCACCTTTGATACAATCTCAAACAGAAGATGATATTTCCGTTTGAGATGTGGTGCTTTGACATTAAAAACTTGCTCTTTGTTGGCCGGTCTCAACAAGACATCCTTTAAATATGTTTTCTCGTTGAGCTCTGTTGTGAAAGTGGTTGGATCAATGCTTCCAGAATGAAGGCCGAAGATTCTGAATAAATCATCATCATAAACTGTTATTTTAAAACCCCCTACTGATGACCTCAAACTCCCTTTATCGTCCTCCTCGAGATTGTATAGAAATTCTAGAGCCTCGTATGTATGTACAATGTCTTGGTGTCAGTAGCAAAATTGCTCGAGTCCTACAGCCCGGAGACATTCCAAGATTTCCTTCGATTCAGCATCATTCGTGGTGTTGAAGATTACATATTTTTCATCGATGATATCCTTCTTCATCATTAGGAAATTGCACATCTTCATTCCCTGGCCTGGTATTGCTGATAAGTGTGCCATTTCTGCTTGAATGAACAATTTTGGAGATGAGTTTGAGTAATTTATATACCAAAAACAGCAATAAATCAGCCCAAAACATCAACTAAGGCACAATCTGCACATGAATCTCATTATAGGCATATATGCATGTTCGCAAGTGAGTAAATCAAATAACAATCCTAGACAAAGATCTAATCCCAGAAAATATCAGTGAGAAATACACAGTTCATCGAGAATATATCAAAAGTAATGTAGAACAGTGAAACCCACATAATAGCAAACAATATTCACTTAGAAATTACCAGAGATCGATTCGGAATGTGGAACGGTTTGAAATAATCAATTCGTATTTTCTCAATTAAGTCGAGTTTTACACAGAGTAAGTATAGAGAATTCTGGTAGAGTTTCAAAAGTGTGAAGTTGAAAGACCTTTAGGGTTTTAAATGGTGCGAGGGAAAATATTTTACACAGATTCCCATAAATACTTGAGTATTCGGGTTTTGAAATGAACGGCTTAGATTAAGCGGTCGTAAAGTAAAACGATCGTGTGGTCAAGAAAAATTTCTGGAAGTATTTTGGACGTGAAAATACGCATTAAAAGCTAATAAATACAAAAACCCCACGTCCGCATTTAATGCTTGCAGGGCTTACGTCATAAAATAAGATGAACAGTAATCATTACAGAAAAGTAGATAAGCTCAGATAATATAAACAGAGATCGTATCTAACTTGTTGATATTGTAATCAACTAGTTACCACTTGTATCTGATCCAACTCTTCTGATTTGTTGATCTTACTGTGTAGCCTATACCTTAGCAAATTTTTCCCAACAATGTTTTTATCCCTCAGATCTGGTTCCTTCTGACCCAAATCCCTTAGTCAGTTGAAGTTCCCCCTTCACCTGACATTCCTCTCTGATCAGTTCCCAACTGATCTCTTCTGATCAGATGAAGTTCTTTCTTCATCTGACCTTCTTACCTGGCCAGTCTCTTAACCAACTGGTGTTGGAGATTAATCCACCAAAGTAATCTGGTGCATCTTCTCCTAAGTCCAGTAATCCTAGCTCATTGCATAGCTCTCTGAATCTGACTTCAGCTAGGGATATCAACTCTTTGCTTATCAGTATGGATCTTTTCCATTCTGATGTTCATCTTTTCTGCATGGTCTCTGATGAAATTATGTCTGATGTCCACATGCTTGCATCTCGTGTGTAGAACTGGGTTCTGAGTGATAGCAATTGCACTATTACTGTCACAGAAGATAGGCACATTCGTAGTTATAATGTTATAATCCCTTAGCTGCTGACATTGCCAGAGCAGTTGGGAGCAACAGCTTCCTGCGGCCATATATTCTGCTTCAGTAGTAGATGTGGCAACACATGTCTATTTCTTTGAAAACCAAGAGACCAGCTTACTTCCCAAAAACTGACAGGTACCCGAGGTTGATTTTTTGTCTATCCTACAACTTCCATAATCAGAATCAGAGTACCCACTAAGCTCTAGATTATCATCTGCTGGATACCATAAACCGAGGGTTAGAGTACCCTTCAGATACTTAAGGATTCGCTTAGCTGCTTCCAGGTGGCTTTGCTTAGGATTTGCCTGAAATCTGGCACATACACCTACTGCGAAGGTTATATCAGGTCTGCTGGCAGTTAGGTATAGTAGAGATCCAATCAAAGTCATATACTCTTTCTGATTAGTTTTCTTACCACCTTCATCTGGGTCCATTTTGAAAGAAGTCATCATTGGAATTCTGGCTTCCTTGCAATTCTGAACACCATACTTGGCCAACAAATTCCTTGTGTATTTCACCTGGCAGATGAAGATCCCGGTATGAGCTTGTTTGACTTGAAGACCTAGAAAGTAGCTCATCTGACCCATCATGGACATTTCAAATTTCCCTTGCATCAGTTTACTGAATTTCTCGCATAGCTTCTGATTGGGAGAACCAAAGATTATATCATCCACGTAGATCTGAACCATCAGAATATCTTCACCGTCTTCAATTCTGAACAAGGTCCTATCAATCAAGCCCTTGGTGAAACCATTTTCTGTCAAGAACTGTGATAGTGTATCATACCATGCTCTAGGAGCCTGTTTTATTCCATAAAGATCTTTTCTTAAATGGTACACTTGGTTGCTCATTTCAAAGCCAGGAGGTTGTTCAACATAAACTTCCTCAGCTAGTACCCCGTTTAAGAATGCACTCTTTACATCCATCTGATACACAGTAAATCCCCTATGAGCGACATAAGCCAGAAACAGCCGAATGGCTTCTAGGCGAGCGACTGGTGCAAAGGTTTCATCATAATCAATCCCTTCTGATTGTGAATATCCCTTAGCAAGAAGTCTTGCCTTATTTCTGGTTATCACATTGTTCTCATCCTTCTTGTTCTTGAAGACCCACTTAGTACCAATCACATCTTGATGGGTTGGTCTGTCTACAAGTTCCCAAACTTGATTCCTTTCAAACTGCTCTAGTTCTTCTTGCATGGCTTGAATCCAGCTTGCATCTTGTAGAGCTTCTTCAACTGTTAATGGTTCCTTCAAAGACAGATAATAACAATACATTGCACTTTCACCAATCTGATGTTTAGTTTTGACTTTATCAGATGGGTCTCCAATGATAAGGTCAGTTGGGTGACTGGTTATCCAGGTCCTTCTTTCCTGATTATCATCAGTTTGGAGAACATCATCCTCTTCTGACAAAGATTCATCACTAGAGACTAGGAGAGGTACTTGAGTAGGATCCACTTGGCATGGACATATCTCAGCTGATGTTAGACTCATCATGTGCTGAAGTCTGTCCGCCAGAACATCAGGTGTTCCCCCTGAACCAGATGGTTCAGTTATTACTGTCTCAGCTGTACCAGCTTCTTCCCTGACAGTTGTACGTACCTTGGGGTCTGACTAACCTGGTGAATCGTCAAGGTCAAAGTTAGGAACATATATAGTGATGTATTTTGGATCCTTTTCTTTGAGCCTTAACTGATCCATTTTCAGTGAATCTGGTATGTCTGGTACATCTTGTTGGCTCATCAAAGACCACGTGAGGTGTTTCTTCCACAACTAGGGTTCGTTTGTTGAAAACCCTAAATGCTTTGCTGGTTGAGGAATATCCTAAGAATATACCCTCATCTGACTTGGCATCCAAGGTTCACAATTGACTCTTCCCATTGTTGTGTATGAAACACTTTCACCCGAACACATGAAAGTTGGAAACTTGAGGTTTTCTACCCTTCCACAGTTCATTGGGTGTTTTGAAGTGAATCTTAGTCAGAGAACATCTGTTCTGCGTGTAACAAGCAGTGTTGATAGCCTCTGCCCATAAACTGCTTTGTGTTGCATGCTCAACTAACATGGTGCGTGCAGCATTCTTTAAGTGTTCTGTTTCTCCTTTCTGCTACGTCATTTTGTTGTGGTATTCTGGCAGCTGATGTCTCATGTTGTATACTAAACTCAGAGAAACAATCAGATATAAATTGTGTTGGGAGATGAATTTAATAAAGATATATGATTTTGATTAAGATCCCAAAACCCCTAAGTATGACATGTTCAGAATGATCTTGATAGTTGAGTCAGGATTCAGTTTTAGAGTATTCAGGATGTTATCTACAAAATGTATAGTCAACAGATATAGTTTAGGATAGGTTCTGAAAACTCTGGAGAACTCAGTATGTTTCTGAAGTATCCGAAGTTTCAGGATGAAACTGAGATACTGAAGACTCGGTATGATACTGAGTAACTAAAGACTCAGCACGAAGACTCAGTACATCAGTCAGTATAAACTACAAAGATTCAGAAGACCCTGAAGACTCAGAAGACCCTGAAGACTCTGAAGACTCTGAAGACACAGAAGACAGAAGACTGAAGAACTGAAGATCAAAAGTACTGAAGGCACAGTAATTACTGAAGACTCAGTAATATACTGAATGCTCAGTATGAACCTGAGTGTTCCGAGGCACTGATAATATCTATCTAAAGGATGCAATACTGAGAAGATCGCGATTCCTTAAGAAGTTAGATATTGCCAAGACATTCAAATGCAGACAAAAGGAACTAAGTCAAAAGTGTTGTTAAGGTTATATCAAACTCAGAGATTGTAACCAAAAGAGCCGTTGAAGGTGTCTACCTTTAACTGGAGATAAAAGTCAAAAAGAGGAAGACGACATTGTACCATACTGACACTGACAGTGACAGGTCGCTGAAAAAGATGTCAGATGTACAAAAGTTCCAGACTGCAAAAAGTGAAGACCGGCTACATGAAAAGTTATTACCTAAAACGAGTTAGGGAGTTTCAAACCCTAAATATAGTCGTTTCACACACCACAAGAGGGAACTCACGAAGTTATCTCTCCAACGGATAGTTTTCAAAAGTGACCTTGGTGTATGCCTATAAATACTGGTGACCCTCTACATTGTAAGGTTACGGGAAATTTATACGCAACTCAAGAGCTCAAACTTATTCTTGCAAAAGTTAAAGCACTCGAAAAACTTAGAATTTCCCAAGTGCTTCGATATTGAAGAGAGCTCACTATACTAAGCCTAGCTTGATAAGATTTATCTAAAGCTTAGTCGAGATATCCTAACCCTTTGCATTGTGCTTCATTGTAAAGGATATCTCATCCTAGTTGGAAACCAACCGAGAAACCCCAAACCCTTGAGAAGGTAGTTTGGAGTGTGTTTGTTGGTGAGAAGAGTTGTAAAGAGTTAGTAAACTACGCGGAGTAGTCAGAAAACTCTAGAGGAAAAGTTAGTAAGCTACAGGGGTAGTCTGAAAACTTGTGTGTGATTGAGTAAGTAAACTACAGAGGTAGTCAGAAAACTCAAGGTCGGGTTGAGTAAGTAAACTACGCTGAGTAGTCGAAAAACTTCGGGGCGAGTTGAGTAAGTAAACTACGAGGTAGTCAGAAAGCTCAGAAGATAGTGAATTTCTCTGAAGAGTCAGGGAGAGTGGACGTAGGAGCTTGAGTCTCTGAACTACTATAATTGTTGTGTTCTTTATTGCTTTCCTTATATGTACTTAACTGATGCATTAACTTGTTTTGAAAGCATACTTTTCACTGATATTCAGTTGGAATCAATCCACTGAAGTTGCATAAGTGAATCACAGCCTAATCACTATTTCAATTAAGGGAATGTTTTCAGCAAAGCTTAAAACGAGTATAATCTAAGGGCCAACCATTCCACACGACTGAGTAGCTAGAACAGATAGTTATTGTTGGGAAATTTATAGTTTTGATAAAAGTTCCAGAAACACATGTAATAGGACCAAATCGGACACATTAAATCGATCGATTTTTATATTACCGTTTTTTAGAATACCATTGATAATTACTTGATAGAACAACCGATGTAATAGATAGGTCACATATTGAGGGGAACCTCAATATGTATAAGTCGATCCAAGATCCAAAGAACAAACCGATATCCCATGGGCCGAATGCTAGAGAAGAACAGAAGATCATATCGATCTGATCTAGTCAGATATCTCAGCTGAAGTCATAAAGCTCAAACTCAGAATACTTGAAGATCAGATGACTTCCGTAAGATCGGACCGGAAGACCTACATCGGTAAAGTCCGCTAGTTGAAGCTAAGTCAACCGGCACCGAAGACTCCATCGTAGATCGATCGATTCGATCGATCGTCACTCACCAGTGAAAACTGATGTTTCACCTAATCATACGTCGATGATCTGAACAAGAAGAATGTCAACCTTAGTTGGAAGAATAAACACTGAAAAGTGCATCTGCTAACCAATAAGAACAAGACACGTATGATCAGAGCCGACAATTAAGGATTTGATGATGCTCTCTAACGGGCTATAAAATACAAGTTCACGCACGCTGCCATGCCGTTCTCAAGCACGCCACATCAATCCTCAAAACCTACCTAATATAGCACGAAATTCAAATTACTCTCCAACGGCTCTTTGATTTCAAGGTCTATAAATATGGGATCACACTTCAGAGTGAAGACACGGAAACACTGAACAATCAAGAAGCTCAAGCAATTATCAGATTTTCGCACGAAGAACACGATCAAGAAGATTATTTTATTAAGTGTTCATCCCATAAGTTCTTAGCATAGAAATCTTTTCATCTAAATGATAGGCTACCTTAAACACTAGAAAAGATTTCATAGTTGGAACCAAAACAATCTTATCCAAACCCAAGTTAGGTTAAGTTGTTTAGCAAGATTTCGCATAGGGTTTCTAGTTTTGATTTTAGGATCGATTGAGTGAGAACTCCTTAAATATCTCTGTCGGTTAATCTTGGTTGAACTAACACATAAAACTAAGTTCACTTGGTTAAGTTGGTGCCCCTTGTGATAGGGAAGAGTGGGCGTAGGATCGGGTTTGTCCGAACCACTATAAATCTTGTGTGTCTTTACCGCTTTGATTAACCTGTCTACACAATTGCACACAACCTTTAAAGCGCATACATATTCTAAGTTGAGATCACCTAGCACCAAGCTTCGATCCGATCAAGCTTGACACTTGATCAACCGGTTAAAACACTAACTTTGGAATCGATTTATAAAACCGGTTTTTCACGGGTAAAACTTAAGCTTCCGCACACATCGCTTAAACCGATAGTTCTGCCGAATCGATCTGCGCCTTCAGTGATTAGTAAGTTGGTTATCGATTAAATCGATTCACTCGAACTCGATCAAAGCTAACCGCCCTCACACCGATCTCAGACAAAAAGTTTTCAAGTCTATTCACCCTCCCCTCTAGACTTCGCCCTCACAAACCCGCTCGGGACCTACAAGTGGTATCGAGCGGTTGGTTCTATTGCACCAATCGACTTTGTGTATCATCGATTCTTGAGGAAGAATCTTTGTGGTCGACTGAACTGATCTTGAAAAACCTTCTTAAAACTCATTCATTTTCCAAAAACACTCGGCATGGATAACACCTCAGGTATTTATCATGATCTGCCGAAGTTCTCAATCGATGAGTATTCAGATTGGGCCATATATATCTCCAACCATCTAGGTTCGATCAAGGGCGTAATGATGGAAGTCATCGAAAAGAGGACCCATCATCATATATTACGACAACCCCGCGGTTGGAGGAGATCCGACTTTTGCCCCGGAAGTCTTGTACGAAAAAAGCCCAAATTTTGATGGATGCAAGAGGAAATGAAATCGCATACTCTAGATACTATCGCAAGCCATTTTATCATAAAACCAAGGGTTAGGTCCCCCAAGGAAAAGATAAAGTACTCAAATCTGTGAAAGCAATGTGGGATACTCTAGCTTTGAATATCGAGGGAAATGACCAGATAAAAGACAAATGTCTGCGGGCAGTTTAATGTAAAGTTCAAAAAATTGAAGATGCTGCCCAATGAAACCATCAACGAACTCGATGGAAGGATTACTATGTCAATAAACAAGCTTCGAGAACTTGGTAGAGAGATGTCTGATAAAGATATCAACTACAAAATTTTAAGGTCTCTCACCAAGAAATGGGACATGAAGGTCACGGTAATCAAGGATTGCCAAGACATTTCAAAAATGAAGCTAAGTAGCTTGTTCTTGAGCCTTAAAGCTCACGAGTTCGATTTAATTGAGAGAGGACAAGCAGATGAAGATGAGGTGCCCGCTGAAGCCTCAACTTCCAAATCAGTTGCTTTTAAGGCAACCAAAGAAGAGATTGAAGACCAATGAGCCCATTGAAACATCATAAGTCGGTAAACATATCGCTCTGCTTACCAGGAAACTAGAAAAATCAAATACTCAACTGGGTAAGTATCGAAGATTCTATAAAGATTATCAACATAGCCGAGGAAGAGATAGGAGATCAGACAACAGATCTCCAGAAAGAACCAGATCTGATGATCGGAGAGATCACAGAGATGAAAGGAAAAGAGATAATCTAAATGATGAGAGAAGAGATAACCAATCAGACAAAAGAAGCTCAGACTACTATCGAAAGGAAAATCACCGATAGATCATACATTTGGAGTGATTCACCGAAGAAAAGGTTCCGTGGATCAAGGAGCGTGGCTTCAATTGTGAGAAGCCAGTCACTACAAATAAGCAGACGCCTGCACCGACGCCAAGAGAAAGGGAAGAAAAGAGGAATGTAAGAGAGCAACGGTACAGGACGAAAAAGCCATGGTTGTCGACATCGTCGAGAATTGGCGATTCAGATTCCGCCCTCGAGGACTCTGGATACTCCTCTGAGAAGATTTATGTCCGACGCTAGCTTTGCTGACTTCTATGGAAATGAAGATCCGATATTCTCTTCGGATGATGATGAGATCTGTCGATGGCCAAGGAGGACCAATCTGAGGTAACCTCCAAACTCGCTTTTGTTCGCTTTACACCGCTATCATTAGCACACCGCCGGGAGATTGACTGCACTCTACTCGAAAGCAATTGCTTGAGGATCTCTCCAATGCAGTAGACACTTATGCTATAGTGGAAGCTGAAAATGACAAGCTGAGGACCAGAAATAATCAGCTTGCTAAAGAGAATGATCTCAGTAAAGCCTCTGAACTTAAATCGGCATTGAAACCGCTTTCGGAAAAAACCGAGGAATTTAAAATTCTGAAAGTTAAAGCTTCGATCGAAGAAGCGATCAAAGATCAGCTGGCAATTAACAAACAGCAAGCTGATGACTTCAAAATCCTGCAAGCAAAATTCGATGAGCTATTCCGAAAGCATGAAAGTCTAAAATCATCTGAGGATAATCTGCGTAAGAAAATAGAGGTTTTTACAAAATCATCTAAAACCGTTCAAGACATGAACACCTATTTTCAACAATGATTAACAAGAAGGACTTGGGTATGAGAACCCTTCCACATCCTCAAAAGCCCCTACCGATTCATCTCAAAAAGGTGTAATCGATTTAGTTTTCTACAAAGATACACCAAAAAGCCAAACATGTATCTAATAAGGAAAAAAAGACCATTTGAGCGGTGTAAGGGCGGTGCCTAACCAGAAGGGGAACAAAAATGGACCCCAACTGGTAAAGCATCAGCCGAGAATCAACAGAAGAACCCAGTTCTTCAAGAAGAGACCTCAACTCGATCAACAGATCGAAATCGAAAAAGACAACCTTAAAAAGGGAAGTCCAATCGAGACCCAATCAAGGTCACCGCCTAATAAGCATGCTTCGTAAACCGCAAAAACCACCTATGCTTAAAAGATATGAATCTTTTGATGGTAGCGATCGTACTACCCCTATAATCGAAATCTAGGGTCACGCACTGAACCACACTAATGAAAAGAAGACAAACAGAAAAAGATAAATCCCAAGTCTTCTAAGTCACCCAAGGTTCACACTAATAATCATACTAATCGAAAAGCATATAAAGAGACGTATGATGATTATGTTGATAGGTATGGGAGACAAATCGGGCCTTCGATCTAACCGATCACAATAGAAGTGCTCTGTTTGTATGGATCCCCAAAACTAATCCTAACCCCTCGGGACCCAATCCAAAAGGGGTACCTAAAGTCCGATTTGGTCTGCAGGATCGCGTGGTCCGGCCAACAAAGGAGGTGTGCAAAAACTATCCGGTACATCGATAGTGGATGCTCAAGGCACATGATTTGAAGCAAACATCTCCTCGGCTCTTTACATAAAAACGAAAGGCCCGCGTGTACTCTTCGGTGATGATAACTTTGGTTATACCAAAGGATTGAACCTTAGAGAATGATGATGTACAAATTACTAGAGTCTCGTATGTCGAAGGTCCAAGCACAACCTATTATCGGTTTCACAATTCGCGATAATCGGATTCAAGTGTTGAGTTCTCGATCGACCAATGCACTATCAAGAATCGAGCCACACTCAATGATTTTGCTAACTCGTTCAAGGAAAGGGACGATCTACACAAATGATTGGAACAGTTGCCCAAGAAATGCATGCCGATTGTCAAGAGTTCCAAAAGTAGCGATTGGCTCGCACAAAAAGAATGAGCCATCCGAACTTTAAAACTCTTAATAAGATAGCAAGGATGTCTCTAGTGGAAGGACTTCCAATGAAGTATTTTCAAAGGATCGGACATGTCTTTGCATGTCGGAAGGAAAATAGGTCAAAGCTTCATTCAAGGGAATTCCCGGACCGCATCCAAAGAGAGAGTATCTTTTGCTTCATATGGATCTATTTGGACCCGATTACACGGTCGGTCTCAACAGACGAAAATATACTCGTAATCGTGGATGACTATTCCAAGTTTACAGGTTATATTCTTACATAAGAAGAATGAGACGACAAAACGAAGATACCCGAAATTGCTAAAAGGATTACAAAATGAGAAGGGTGTCGATTAGTAAAAAATCGAGATCGATAAAGGTACATGAATTTAAAATCTTTTATTATTCGATTTTTTTGCTCTAAGTTTGGTATACTGACATGAAACATCACCGCAAGGACGCCACAACAAAATGGAGTAGCGAATCGGAGGAACAGAACTCTCAAAGAAGTTCTTTCGCACGATGTTAAATGAACATGCAATACCAAGTCGCTTTTAAGGCGTATAATCAACATCGCATGCCATACTCGTAACGGATGTCTTCCGACTAAGGCTCACTACAAAACACCTTATGAACTCGTGGAAGGACGAAAACCTCGTGGTCTCTTACTTCCATGTTTTTGGGTGTAAGTGTTTCATACACAACAATGGGAAGAGTCGGGTTGAAGACTTTTGAGGCCAAGTCGATGAGGGTATATTCTTAGGATATTCTTCATCTAGCAAGGCTTTCGGGGTTTACAATGATTTAACCCTACTTGTGGAAGAAACACCCCATGTAGTCTTTGATGAAGCATCTTCCGACAAGAGAAATCGCCTTCGAACAAGATGTACTGATCAACTAGTACCGATGCTCGAGAAAATGGATCGACTAATGATCAAGGAAAAGAATCGAAACCATAACGAAGATACATTCCAGATCTAGGTGATTCACCGGATCATTCGGATCCTAAGGTACGAAAAAACTGTCGATGAAGAAGTTCGACATAAATGAGATAGTATCAACCGAACCATCCGGTTCGAGGAACACTGAAGTTCCCACGAACAGACATCGACACATGATGAGTCCAACATCACCGAGATATGTTCTTATCAAGCGGATCATAATTCTCGCACCACTCCCAAATCGCTAGTAATGAACCTTTATTAGAAATGGATGATGTTCTCCAAACCGACGCCGTCGAATGTAGGACTGGATAACCATCATCCAACCGACCGATCATCGAGAGACCCATCCGATAAAGTTAAAACTAGACATCGACAGTGAAAGTGTCATGTATTGCTGTTATTTGTCTATGAAGGAACCAACAACAATAGAGGAAGCTCTACAAGACGCAAGTCGGATTCTAGCCATGCAGAAAGAGCCGGAACAGTTAAACCCAATCAAGTTTGGGAACCGTAGATGCACCAAATCATCAAGACGTAATTGGCACGGCGGGTTTTCAAGAACAAGAGAGATGAGAAAAATGTCATCACCGAAATAAGGTAAGACTTGTTGCTAAGGGGTATTCACAATCGGAAGAATTGATTATGACGAGACCTTTGCACCGCCGCTCGCCTAAAAGCCATTCGGGTCAAGTTTAAACATATGCTTCCCACGAGGGTTCATCGTGTATCGATGGACATAAAGAGTGCATTTTTAAACGGGGTACTAGCAGAGGAAGTTTATGTCGAACAACCTCCGTGGCTTGAAAAGAACAACCAAGTGTACCGCTTAAGAAAAGCTCTTTATGGTTCGAAACAAGCTCCTCGAAGCGTGGTATGATACACTCTCTCGGTTCTTGATCGACGGTGGGTTCACTAAAGGAACAATGGGACGTAACCTTATTCGAATAGAAGATGGAGAAGATATTCGATGGTTCAGATCACGTGGGCGACATCATCTTCGGATCTCCTAACAAGAGTCTATGTGAAAGATTCAAAAGAAGATGCAAGGGAAGTTCGAGATGTCCATGATGGGACGGATGAATTACTTTTACGGTCTCCAGTGAAGCAAAGTCTTGAGAAGGATATTCATCTCGCCAAGCAAAGTACACTAGGAATTTATTGGTTAAGTTTGGAGTTCAAAATTGCAAGGAAGCCAAAATTCCTATGATGACCGGATTCAAGATGGATCCGGATGAGGATGGTCGAAAAACAAATCGAGAAAAGAATATAGGGCTCTCATTGGATCTCTACTATACCCGATCGCAAGACCCGGATATCACCTTTGCGAAGAGGTGTATGTGCGATTTCGGGCAAATCCAATGCAAAAACCACCTAGAAGCGACTAAGCGGATTCTTAAGTATCTCTGAAGACAAGAAAACCTTGGTTTATTTTACCCATCGATGATAATCTAGAGCTTAGTGGGTATTCGATTCTCGATTATGGAGGTTGCAAGATTGACAGAAAGTCAACCTCAGGAACATGTCAATTTTTAGGAAGTAAACTGATCTCGTGGTTTTCAAAGAAAGCGCACATCGCCATGTATATCTACTATCAAGGTAATATATGGTCATTTGAAGTCGTTGATCCCAACCGCTCTCCGCTTAGTCGTAAATGAGGATTATAACATCGTAGCTAAGAATGTACTTATATTCGTAGCGACGAGAATAGTGCTATTGCAATCACTCAGAATCCTGTTCTACATACAAGATGCAAGCATGTGGATGTCAGACACCATTTTATAAGAGATCATGTTGAAAAGAAGAATATCAGAATGGAAAAGATTCACACTGATTTACAGAAAGCTGATATTCTAACCAAGCCACTAGCTGAGATCAGATTCAGAGAATTGTGTAATGAGCTAGGGCTTCTGGATCTTGGAGAAAAAGCACCTAAAATGCTTGATGGATTGTTCTCCAGAACCAGCTGGTTAAGAGACTAACCAGGTTGAAAGGAATCAGTTGAGTTTGGTATCTCAACTGATCAGAAGATCAGTCAAGGAACTGATGTGAGAAATCGATCAGATTTACGAGTTATCAGATTAAAGGAACTGATCAGATTTAAGGTTTATCAGATTAAAGGAAACGCTCAATTTAAAAGGAATATCTGATTAAATCAGTTGGGTTATTTTACATCTTTGTAAGTCGATTTAGCTGATATTCAACAAACAAGATTCACAGATTAAAGCCTACAATCGCATAAGAAAACAGAGAATTTACACAACAATGGAATAATAGAACTTTTCATTGATAAAGACCCGAAGGTCAGATTACATTACAAGTTACAAGTACAAAGGACCCGGAGGTCAGTACATAAGTCATAACCGAAAACCCTAAACCTATAACCCTAAACCCTCATCCTAACCCAAGAAGAGCAGGGGAGAGAGAGATTTTAAATCTGATGCTCTCATTTTCCCCCACTTAACAAGGGTGAGAGAGGCTTTAAAGAAATCCTAAAGCCGCTAGCTGAAGCTAAAACCAGTGGAGCGAGAGCGGCGTTGATAGGATTTCTAAGCCAGGAGCCCTTAGACCTGAAGTCAATGGACTCTCCAGCTGTTAAATGGAGCACATGTGCCAAGAAATTGGTTCAAAGACCTTATGGGCACATGTGTTGCATGAAAAAATTGAGTTGATATAAGGAAGATCGGTTGTTGTCTGATCAAGACCGTATATCAAACTCATGTTTTATATCAGACTGAGTCTGTTGATGCTGGTTACGTCATAACGATAGACACACAAGGTGCATACGGTTAGGAGAAGTGTCTTCTCAGTTGCGACAACAGATCCGCCGCCATGGTGGTAGAGAAGCTTGGCAACAATTGTATGTGAAATCTTTGATGACGATGAAAACAGTGATAAGGGACACACAGGGTTGATTTGAGAAGCTGAAATCATTGAAAAAGGGGTAAAGGTGTTTCTTTAAGTTTCACCGGAAATAAGGGTTCACCAGAATGCATGATTTTACAAAGAAGATAAGTATGGTGAATGGGTTATGTTGTGTAAAACATTGGTCCAATTTATAGAGGCCAAGCAAGGGTGCAAATGCAAATTTGATTTCAAAAAGCCTTTTAGAGAAATTTGCATCACAAGGACAGCGTGTAGAAATCACGCGACTGATAATTGGATAAATTTACGGCGGATTGACATATCAAGATATACAGACAATAATCACGCATGTTAAATCGCGCCAACTTAGGGAATAGAGACTACTATTCTAGACTAAGTTTTGGTGGTAACACTTATCCCAAGAATTGGCTTGATCGAGAAAGAATCGATTAGGTCAACCAAAATCGATTACATACTGGCCCGATCGGATAAGGAAGATCAGTTGAACTTGAAACCTCAACAAATCAGATATATCAGTTTATGAGAAAACTGAAATATCAGTTGAAGAGGGAACTTCAACTGATCGAGGAGAATCAGAAGGAAAATCAGACACAAAATGAAACAGATCAGTTGAAAAGAACAGTTGGGAAATTATAAGGTTTAGGCAGAAAACTAAGATCAACAAGTGGAATCAACTTTAAGTGGTATTGACTGATTACTATATCAGTCAACCAGATACACCTTTCTTTTCCCTTGTTATTTGCTTATTTATCGGATCTTATCTGTTTTTATTTGCCTTATTATATCGCATTACACTGTGGTGACGATCCCTCCAAATCATTTAATGCGGACGTGGGGTACATGTATTAATTTAACAAAATGAGCTTTTAAAAAAAGGTTTTAAATCCCAACCATTCGATCAAAACCGGTTTTAATCTGGATCGCGTAATTTTTTCAAACGGTTGATCTTCCAAATCTTGTCTTTTTCCCCTCCTCATCTTTATAAGGTTCATCAAAAACCCTACCGAGTTTTCCAAATCACAAACTTGCGTTTTATTTTCTGAAAACTCTCCAGATTACTTCTCTGAGATTCAAAGTGTTTTTCTTAAGTCTCAAATCCAAAAAACCGAATCGGTAATTTCGATTATTTGATGAATCATTCTTTTAAAACCATTGATCTTAAAGATTTTGTCAATCGCTGATATCCTCTATTATGTTTTATTGTTTCTTGGTTTCCGCATATGTGATATTCTTAGTATTTATGCACAATTTTAACCAAATATATCTTATATGTAGATGATCACTCACGGTATGGGTAAAATAATGTGCAATTATCTTGAATCGACATTAAGGATTGTCGAGGACAAGTTCGCACAATTTGGGGTTACAAAGGATCCTAATCAATGGAAGTAGAGGAAATTCTCAAGAAAAGCGTGGACTTGAGAAATATTGTCTTTGCTTTCATCGCAATCCAAAGATGCAAAGATGAATCCCTCGAATTAAATAAGGAATTTAAGGGTAGATACAGATGCTCGAGAGAAGAACTACTTTCGACAAATCACGGAGAAGAGATCGACCGACGAATGAGGATATAACTCGTCCTGTTCAAATACCAAAAGGATTTAATCTACTTTGCTCACTACAGGAGAATCAAGATGAGCCGATCGTAAACGAGCTCATCGTAGAGGTCGACAAACATCATACGTCGGGCTTTGTCGGGCCAATGCTCAAGAGGAAATACCGATTGTTGTTTGATATTTTGTCAAAAACAATTATGGGTATTTCATTCAAATTTTATGATGTCTTACATCACCAAATCAGACAAAAAGATGGTTTGCAATAATTGATGAAGCCAAGAACATCAATTGGCATGGGTTCCTAAAAAGCCATTATACTCCAGAACATGATAAATTTGGAGTTGATGAGTGGAGGCAGTCTATCTCAAGAAGAGGATCAAGAATCTCAACAAGGTTGCGCTTATCCTACAAGACAAAATGCCAAATGCCGATGGGAACAGAATGGATTGAAGCCCTACAAGGCATTCCTCTCCACCACTTTAGCCATATTTGGGCCACCGCACGATGATATCGTGCCAACTCCCCCAAAAAGACGAAGAAGGAAAAAGAAGGAAGCAACTTCGCCTACACCGTAAGCCCCCCGAAGAAGAAAAGAAAATTGGTGAAGGTCCAGAAAAGAGGTCAAGAAGGCGGCAAGCCTCCATGACTCGATGCTAGAAGATGAGTCGATGAAGAAAGAGCGCCAGATCATCCTGTTGCACCACAAAAATCAGGTGAAAAAATCGACAGCAAAGCTTCTCAAGCCGAGAGCTCGCCACCATTCTCGAGGAAGAAGACGAGATCTAACGATCTCCTTCTCCTCCAAATCGAAATGATTCACCACTCGGACTAACGGGTCACGAGCATGTCTCTCCTACTTTTCCACCGCTCGCTTAACTCGAAACTACATCAGGTTTCACGAACTAAACCGCAATGTTCGCAAAACCGTAAACCTTACTTGTTGTGGAACCATGACCGCCTCCACAAAGCAGAACCTCTCGCAGTCGAGCCTATCGCACAACTTCCACCTACTCAAGCACCACCGTAACCCTCCACATCTCATTAACCGGAATCCGATGACAATTCCGAGTCTAGATCATCAAAGACCATCACAGGGAAAAATAGTCGTAATGCAAATCGAACGAGAAATTGATGAGATGTATCCAAATCGGTCGCCCATCCTCGCTATTAGAGAACAAGTTATGGAGATCCTCACCGAGAGATCTCGATTAAAAAGCTTCTCGATTTTATAATGATTATTGAGCAAATGGGCGGTCCGATGAGTTTGCAGATTTTGATTTCGATATGAGGAAATCTCTTTAAAGTAGGATCACCAAAATTGAGCTGAAAACTATCAATCTATCAAAGCTCGATCCACGCGAAGCTAAGGTTGATCAACAAGGCGAACCGAGATCGCTCAAGAAGCTCCTAAAGCGATGCTACAATGAAGGATACAGAGTCGCCGATGATAGTGGAACTGTGCCGCAGCTTCATGACCAACCACCGGAGGCACAAACAACTCAAAATCGATCAAGTGACGAAAACATTCCAACATCTCATATCATCACGATCAATTTCAGAAATCGATCTTGTCTCAAAGATCTCCCGAAAAGAAGAAGTTGAGGGAGTGATAGCCGATCGAGGCGATTGGCCTCAAAGAAATAACAGATCAAAGGGAATTGGTTATTTCCCAGATTGCAAATATCAAAGATCGGTTCTCCCAAATCGTGACCACCGTGTTCACGAACTTATAAAATCCGTTGATGACAAGTCGATTCGGTGGATCAACAACAAGTTTTTTTTCGATGCTCACCGAAAAGCTCGAATTGACATAAGAGAAACTTGACAAACTGATTTTTTACACTCTCATCGCCATGGAATCTGTCCAAGATCGAAATGATCTCGAAGGTTGAACATCTAACTCGCTCAAGTTCGAGTTTATCTCATTATGAGATCTCAACAGGGCAATATCGATCCGGTTTTGGATCCCTAACTTCCCACCTCACATGCTCTTTTTTGATCAAACCAAAAAGGGGGAAGGACGAGAGGAGAAACCAATCGACATGATCGTAACAACAAGACCCTAATTCGCATAAATTGAAGCCTATGGACAAAGACTAGACCATCTGATCTCTTTGCTAACGAAGTCTCTGAAAAAGATGGAAAAGTCAAAGGCAAGAAAGGTAGGCTCTTGGTGCCGGACATCACAAAAGGTAGGCTAGCTGCGAAAGTCTTTGGGAAATCACAACTGCATGCCGACCACTCGTGACACAACTCAGACCAGCCACTCAGACTAAAATAGTCACAAGAAGCACAAATAGCCGAATCATGAAGCCGATAAGAACTCGGCCGAGAAACCGCCCAAAGAGCAAAGTTCTCAAGAGGCCCGAAAAAAGCGAAGAAGAAAGAAGGGCAAAAAATTGACAGAGGCAGAAAATCTGAAGAAAAAATTCAGATCGAGAGCGAAGAAAGGAAAGGCTGGAAAATTCATCGGAACCTCAAATTTGCCAAAGAAAATTTGATGAGATCATTCCAAAAACTTTACTTGCACATGCTAAGAGGTTTGAGGAATGGAACAAGATCGGCGTGAATGGCTTCGGATGCTTTTGTCCTTAATCTTGTTCCACGAGAAGAATCTCCGGATGATGAATTCCTCAACTGGTTAGAAAATAAATATCCAGATTTTCTGAAGTATCTGGAAAATGAGGCCAAACTTATCAATGTAAAAATATCTCGCCAAGAGTATGATCTGTTGGATTACTCGAAGAAGGCAGATGACTCATTTGACAGACTGGCATTTCAGAGATTCTACTTTGACATCCTGAGCAAAACGCATATAACTGATCCTCAGCAGACCAATGATGTCAAATGGAAACTATATCAGATCTTCAACGTACCTCAAGATCAAAGAGAGATGCCAGAAGGATACAAGCCTAAAGAGTGAAGAATCAGAAGACTTCTCAGGATCAGCTGTTTTTAAATTCAAACTTTTCTGATGTAACATGTAATCGACATATCTAATGAGAAAAGTTTATTTTCTGATCCTAAGACAAAATCTCATTGTCTTCTGATTATGTGCTCTTTACTGTTCTATATTTATCAACTGTGTTTGGTTTCTCAGGTGTTTTGGTTTTTTATCAAAAGGGGAAATTGTTGGGAAATTTATAGTTTTGATAAAAGTTCAAAAACACATGTAATAGGACCCGATCGGACAAATTAGGTAGATCGATGTTTATATTACCGTTTTTAGAATACCAGTTGATAATTACTGTATAGAACAACTGATGTAATAGATAGGTCACATATTGAGGGGGAACCTCAATATGTATAAGTCGAATATGAAGATCCAAAGAATAAATGATATCCGACGAGCCGAATGCTAGAGAAGAATGAAGATCGATCGATCCGATCTAGTCGATATCTCACCAAAGTCATAAAGCTCAAACTCGAATACTTGAAGATCGATGACTTCCGAAGATCGCACCGAAGACCTACATCACCGAGTCCGCTAGTTGAAGCTAAGTCAACCGCACCGAAAGACTCCATCGTAGACCGATCGATTCTCGATCGATCAGTCACCAACTGTGAAAATCGATGTTTCACCTAATCATACGTCGATGATCTGAACAAGAAGAATGTCAACCTTAGTTGGAAGAACAAACATCGAAAAAGTGTGTCGCTAACCAATAAGAACAAGACACGTATGATCGGAGCCGACAATTAAGGGATTTGATGTTGCTCTCTCTAACGGCTATAAAATACAAGTTCACGCTTTTTTGGCCATGCCGCCTTCAAGCACGCCACATCAATCCTCAAAAACTACCTAATATAGCCCGAAATTCAAATTGCTCTCCAACGGCTCTTTGATTTCAAGGTCTATAAATATGGGATCACACTTCGAGTGAAGACACGGAAACACCGAATAATCAAGAAGCTCAAGCAATTATCGATTTCCATACGAAGAACACGATCAAGAAGATTATTTTATTAAGTGTTCATCCCATAAGTTCTTAGCATAGAAATCTTTTCATCTAGGCGATAGGCTACCTTAAACACTAGAAAAGATTTCATAGTTGGAACCAAAACAATCTTATCCAAACCCAAGTTAGGTTAAGTTGTTTAGCAAGATTTCGACTAGGGTTTCTAGTTCCGATTTATGGGATCGGTTTGAGTGAGAACTCCTTAAATATCTCTGGCGATTATCTTGGTTGAACTAACACATAAAACTAAGTTCGAGTTGGTTAAGTTGGTGCCCTTGTGATAGGGAAGAGTGGACGTAGGACGTGGTTTGTCCGAACCACTATAAATCTTGTGTGCCTTTACCGCTTTGATTAACCTGTCTACACAATTGCACAAACCTTTAAAGCGCAAGATACATATTCTAAGTTGAGATCACTAGCACCAAGCTTCGATCCGATCAAGCTTGACACTTGATCAACCGTTAAAACACTAACTTTGGAATCGATTTATAAAAACTAGTTTTTCACGGGTAAAACTTAAGCTTCCGCACACATCAGTTAAACTGATAGTTACCGAACTGATCTGCCTTCAGGCGATTAGTAAGTTGGTTATCAGCCCAAACTAATTCACTCGCGACTGATCAAAGCTAATCGCCTCACACCGATCTGCGCAAAAAGTTTTTAGAAGTCTATTCACCCCTCCCCTCTAGACTTCTTCCCTCACAAAATCCGTTCGGGACCTACAGTTATCAAACTGAACTCTCTTCTGAGGATTCAGTAAGTTAGTTATCTGATCCAAGCAACTCAAGATCTCTGACACTCAGGACTTAGTTGGGATTATCTCGAGGTATCTGGCGGCTTCGGGATCACCGCCTCGATGAGACTTTGACTCGAGAATGATCTGTGCTTCTCAGAACCTAATCTTCAGGACTATCTGACCCAAGCTGACCTCAGTAAGAAAAAGTTTTAAAAAAACACTAAACACGTGTATTCCCCCCCCATACACGTGTAAGACTCGTTTACACCGGGACCAACAAGTGGTATTAGAGCCAAAGTTGTTCAACTTGACCACTGAATTGTGTTGACCAAAGTTTTATTTTCAAAAATACTTGTGGTCTATCCGAATCGATCTTATTTGTGAAATTTTTTTACTTTTCAAAAGATCGAAAAAATGTCTTCTAAAAACATCCCATGTTCTCGAGGGAGAACTATGACCTATGGAGATCGAGAATGCAGGCTCATCTCAGATTCCAAACATGAGCGTATGTGGAGAGTGGTCTCTCAAGGACCATTCCAGGTTCTTTGTGGTGAATCCCGGAGGAATGTAAGATGAGAGAATTGATCCTAGAGCAGAATTTCCTAAGTCCGATGACCAACCCGACTCTGAGGAGAGAAAGTTAGTCAATCTAGACTACATTGCAAAAAGACACACTATACAAAGACAATTGATGATGGTGTGATGGGAATGATCTCTCAACATAATCTTTGCTAAAGAGATTTGGGATACACTAGTTGTTATGTGCCAAGGCACGATCATATAAAAAGAAAACAAACTTTCAGTGGCAATTGGAAAGTTTGATAGTTTTGAAATGGATGATGGTGAATCAATAGACAAATTGGAAGTCAGATTCACTAGCATCATGAATGATCTAAATGCACTTGGAAAGAAATATTCACAGAGAGAAGTTGCATTGAAAATTCTTAGAGGTCCTGCATCTAAGAAATGGGATATTCATGCAGTGGTGATTGAAAACACCAAGAACATTAGTTCAATGCCTTACCAACAAGTCTTCTCTGAGCTGAAGGCCTATGAATTTGTAATTGATAAGAAATCCAAAAAGGCTGACAGCAAAGATGATTCTTCATCAAGTAAGAACGTGGCTTTAAAAAGCCAAAGATAAAACTCAGAAAAACTAGAGTTCGAGAACCCCATGCCAAAAATCGGGATGAGCTTGAGGAAAAGCTAGCACCGATGGCAAGGAGGTTTGACAGACTTAATAATAGATTTGGAAAATACAAAAACTATTACAGGAACCACAGGTACCGGAAGAAACCGAGAGGACGATCAACTGAGAAGAAGAAAGACCTGAAAGCTGATGGATCTTCATCCAGAAAGAAGGACTCCAAGTCCAAAGAAGAAAATGATCAGGATGATGATACCAACAGATGCTATAATTGCCAGAAGAAAGGTCACTTCCAGTATGATTGTCCAGATTTGAGTGCTAAGGAGAGAAGAGAAAGGCAAGCTAAAAGAGATCAGAAGTTCTCTAGCAAAAAAAAGGCCATGGTTGCGAAAGAAGAAAACTCCGAGGAGGATCTAGCTCTTCGGATGAGATATTCTCGAGACAAAGGAAAGTGATGACATCTGTCTGATGTCCATTGAGGAGGTAAGCTCTTCTTTCTCTGTTGTTGCTCCTACACTAGCACAAGAGTTTTCAAGTTCCACTGAAAACAGTCATTTTGACCTGATGGATTCCTTTGAGAATCTGATGAAGGACTATGCTGTTTTTTGAAGGATCGCTAAATAGAACTCAAGAGCGTAATAAGGAACCGAAAGTCGAAAATCTAAAATGGAAAGACTCTAGCAATAATGAAATCACTTCTCAATTAATGGGAGCTACCGATGAACGGATGTTCGAAAAGTACAACTCTCGAGAAAGAAGAAGTTTATAATGTCCCTAACCTAAAAGCTTAGAAAATCCATCAAAGAAATTCACTAATCGTAATCGAAGTTCAATGACCTCTCTCGAGAAGCATAAAACTCTACAGAATCGTGAGGATAGTGCATGAAAGAAGTTAACTCTATTGAATAAAGCATCTAATGTAATAGATGAAATTGAGTTATCGAGAGATCCGCCACTATAAAATCTGGATTGGGATACATTCCGAGGGGAACCTCACAAGGTCATCCCGAATCTTTGCATCTAGTAGCAAAAGACTATCTTTGTAAAACCAAATGCACCTACACTTCAAAATTTGGAGTAATGCCCAAGGTTGTAAACAAGGGAAAAGGACCTATGGTCTCGAAAAAAACCGAATGATCGGGTTAGAAAGCCCAAACCTCGGTGAAGGCTAGAAAACTGAAAGGCCGATTGGAAAGTTTCGAGCAAAGTACTTCAAAGCCTCACGCTAAGAATGCAAACCCGAAAGGCTCCACATCAACCATCGAGAGGAATCCTCGATGAGAAACACTCATCGAGACATTTCTCAATGAAGAGACCAAGTCCTCGAAGATAATTTGAAAGACCCAGATTTCAAAGATGCACAACCCTGAACCTCACTTGCCTAAGGGTAAAGGTTATCTGAACCCAAGTCAACAAAGATTTAGACCAGGTGCACAAAAGCCTAAGCATCCAACAAGGGCCCGAACCAAAGAAGAATTCAAAAGCCCATGTTCATGCTAAAGCTAGCACACATATACAAAAAACTGCTAAGGCACCCAGAGTAGTGGATGTATATGTTGATGTTTATGGAAGATAAATTAGCCACTCTAAAGTGATTAGAGTTGTCAGGCAGATTTGGATTCCGAAAGGTACAGCTAACCTCGTAGGACCCTACACAAATTGGGTACCTAAGAATTGATCTGTTTTTCAGGAGGAAAACAAGGGCACTAAGCTGATGAAAGACCACATGGCACTGATGAGCAGAGATGAAAATGCTCCTGATATATGGTATCTTGACAGTGGATGCTCAAGACATATGACAGGATTCAAGAAGATGCTCAGTGACTATGTTGAACAAAGAGGCCCACAGATCACTTTTGGAGATAACTCCAAGGATGATCAAGGATATGGAACTTTGGAAATCTACTCGGTTCATATCCATGGTGTTTCATATGTATCTGGATTGAAGCATAACTTGCTGTCAATTAGCCAATTCTGTGATAAGGGTTTCAATGTTGAGTTCTCCAAGAACTTATGTTTTGTGAAAGATGATACATCACAGAAAGTATTACTGACTGGTACAAGAAAAGGGAATGTGTATCTTGCTAATTGGAGTTCAACTCCTAAAGATACATGTTTAGTTGCTAAAAGTTCCACAGATACCAGTTGGTTATGGCATAAAAGAATGAATCACCTAAACTTCAAAACCCTGAACAAGCTTGCAAGATTAGCTCTTGTGAGAGGGTTGCCTAATGAAGTGTTCAGTAAGGAACACATTTGTGATGCGTGCCAGAAAGGAAAACAAGTTAAAGCATCATTTAAAAGCAAAGTTGAAGTTTCTACTGAAAGAATACTTCAGTTATTGCATATGGATCTCTTTGGTCCTATAACACCTGTGAGCACAAATGGCGTAAAAATACACATTGGTAGTAGTTGATGACTACTCAAGATATACTTGGGTCATATTCTTACTCAGGAAGAAAGAGACTCGAGATAAAAGTTTGCCAGAATTACTAAAAGGCTCAAGAATGATGAAAAAAATCGAGTGTGGTCAAAATCAGATCTGACAAAGGAACTGAGTTTATAAATCATATCATATCTGATTATTGTGCAGAGAATGGAATTTTACATGAAACATCAGCTGCAAGGACCCCTCAACAAAATGGTGTTGCTGAAAGAAGGAACAGAACTCTGAAAGAAGCTGCAAGGACAATGATAGTTGAAGCTGTCAACACTGCATGCTACTCTCAGAATAGATCCATGCTGACCAAGAGTCAAGGCAAAACACCCTATGAGCTTTGGAATGAAAGGAAGCCTCTTGTTTCTTTCTTTCGTGTGTTTGGTTGCAAGTGTTTCATACACAATAATGGTAAAGATCAGTTGAAAACATTTGATAGTAAAGCTGATGAAGGAATATTCTTAGGATATTCTGAAGTCAGTAAAGCTTTCAGAGTTTACAACTGTAGGACTCTTATTGTGGAGGAAACACCTCATGTTGTTTTTGATGAATCTACTTGTGTTCAGAAGAAACAGGAACATGATGCAAATGAAATGACCAAGGGGGACCAACAGATTAAGCGAAAACAGAAAGATAAATCATCCACTGAACCTGAAAAGAAGAAGTTAGTCACTATCTATGATTGGAGTGACTCAGACTCAGATAAAGAAGTTCAGAATGGAAATCAGGATGGTGAGACTCAGGAAAACCAACACTCCAAAGGTGACCAATCTGAACAGACACCGCCTCGGACTGGTATGTGATGCCAATGAAGATGTGGTCACAGCTGAGGCAAAATCTGAATCTATCAACCAAAGGGGAACAAATGTCTCTGACAATGTTCTAAATAGAATGTCCCCTGAGGAAGATGATTCCCTTTCTCCTGTTCTGTTGTTCCCTGAATTTACTGATTTAACTGAACCTAACATTTCAAATGTTGAGGACACTATTGAAACAGGAACATCAAGAAGGAAATGGTTAGATAGTCATCCTACAAGTCAGATTGTGGGTGATTTAACTGGAGGTGTTAAAACAAGAAGGTTCCATGGTGAAAGTGCACTATTCTGCTGCTTCCTATCAGAGAAAGAACCTACTTGATTGGTGAAGCTCTACAAGATTCTCATTGGATTATTCTTTATGCAAGATGAAATTTGAATCAATTCTCAAGAAATGAAGTATGGGAGCCGGTAGATAGACCCCGAAAAGGCACAATGTCATTGGAACCAAGTGGGTTTTCAAGAATAAAAGAGATGAAAACAACAACATTGTAAGAAACAAGGCAAGGTTAGTTGCACAAGGTTATTCCCAAGAAGAAGGCTTGGATTATGATGAAACATTTGCACCAGTTGCAAGACTAGAAGCCATCGATTGTTTCTTGCATATCTTTGCCACATGAAGTTCACGACCTATCAAATGGATGTGAAAAGTGCATTTCTGAATCGGTGTGCTTAAAGAAGAGGTTTATGTGGAACAACCTCCGGGTTTCAAAACAGAATGACCAAGTTTACGAGCTCGAGAAAAAGCTTTGTACGATCTTAAGCAAGCACCCGAGCATGGTATGATACTCTTTCTCGGTTTCTTCTTGACCATGGTTTTGTCAAAGGGATGTTTGATAGAACTCTGCTCGGGATAGAAGATGGGGAAGATATCTTCTTGGTTCGGATATATGTTGATGACATCATTTTTGATCTCCAAACCATCAAACCGTGAAAAGTTTTCAACACTGATGAAAGGCAAATTTGAGATGTCAATGATGGGAGAGATGAATTTCTTTCTAGGTCTTCAAGTGAAACAATCAAAGGAAGGAATATTCATCAACCAGGCAAAATACACCAGAGATCCGATTGCTAAATATGGTGTACAGAATTGCAAACACGCTTAGGATTCCCATGAATACTAACTACAAGATGGATCCCGATTACAAGGCAAATCGGTGAGCCATACCGATTATAGAGGAATCATTTGATCATTGCTCTATCTCACAGCAAGTAGGCCGGATATAACATTTGCTGTTGGGATATGTGCAAGATACCAAGCTAATCCTAAGGCTAGTCACATGGAGGCTGCCAAAAAGATACTGAAGTATCTTAAAGGCACAGTGAATAGAGGATTATGGTATCCAGCTGATGATAACCTTGAGTTAAGTGGTTACTCAGATGCTGATTATGGAGGTTGCAGAATTGACAGGAAGTCCACCTCAGGAACTTGTCAATTTCTAGGAAGTAAGATATCTTGGTTTTCAAGAAAGCAGACCTCGAGAGCAACAAGTACTCACCGGTTTGAATATATGGTTGCGAGGAAGTCATTTTTATGCTCATATTCTTTAGCTCAGACAACAATTAAGGGATTATAAAGTTGTAGCCAATGAAGTACCAATATTTTGTGACAATAATAGTGCCATTGCTATTTCACAAAATCCGGTATTGCACACCAGATGCAAGCATGTGGATATCAGACATCACTTCATCAGAGATCATGTCGAGAAGAAGGACATAAGGATGGAGAAAATTCATACTGATAAGCAGAGAGCTGATATCTTGACTAAACCTTTGGCTGAATCAAGATTCCAGGAACTTTCAGTTGAATTAGGGATGTTAGAACCAGGTGTATAGAGTAAAATCTGAAAAATTGAAGGTTTTCATAAGCATGAAGTTTTCTCAGACTCTACTGAGAAGCTTAGGATAAAATGGAAATATTTTTGGCGAGTCTCGTGAAACTCAGTTCTTGAAGGTGAGTACTTTCGAGCAAAATGTAAACCATTTCAAGATTTTCAAGTATTATAATCGACAGTTTATCAAGGTCAATTACTCATAAAGACGGATAGAGGAAAATTAGTCTAAGAAGTAATGACTCATGCAACTCATTTATTGCTTAAGTGAAGCTCATAAATCATTCGCAATAAATACAAAACACCCGAGGAATGTTTTTGGGCGGGATCATTTCAAATTCCGAAGAAGGTCAATAATCATTTAATGCTCTACATTAATGACCAATGAGGATGTTTTTACGGCTTACTTTTCGTGAGATCGTCGGTTCATATACCCGATTAATCGGAGATTAATCTCAACCGTTGTTTTTCACCTAACCAACACGATTCTCCACGATCTCAAAGCTATATATACCCTAAGAAGCCTTTCAAGCCAAAATTTTATTAAACCCTTCGTTCTCAAATCCTCTTCAAATAAATCCCCTTGCCCAGAAATTTATAAACCCTAAAGCTTCATTTCTCAAATCATCTCTAAAATGGCTCCAACCTTGTTCGACAGATTAGCCGAAACCAACAAGCCGTGGTAATGCAGAAGTTCGTTGTCTCACTCGAAAGCACAACCAACTCAAAGCCAGAAGAGGAGGCTCTGCATATGATTCGTCTGGCTAAACTCACCCAACTAATCACAAACCGACCAGACCAGGAGTTTGCGAAAGAGGTAATCGAATTCATCTATAACTTGAAGGTAGATGAAGAGGATCAGTATGCATTCTTTGATTCTCAGATCACACTTAGAGCATTCGTCCAAATACGCCGATTTTGAAAGGGATTTGTACATAACCCCGAAAAAAAAAACTGAATGATGTTTTTGAGCTCGTGGATAGAGGAGAGGATCCTACGATGTATATGTCGAGCAGAGAGCAGAATACTTAGATAGGATTGCTGAGAATCCTGTTACGTTTGAGGCGACATTGCATAAGAGGCACTTAAAGCCACAATATCGTGTATTGATGGATATTGTGAGTAAATGCATCATGAGTCTTGCGGGAGTTTTGAGCGATCAAGACTCAAGCTCGATCGATGGCGACGATAGAGGCCTCACCCACCACTGACTTCAACTGGCTGAAATTTCTGATTCAGACGGTGAGTGAGCAGATCAAATTTTGAAGAAGGTTGACGGGGCGATCTCAATAAAAGGCAAGATCCACCATGCCACCAAAAATTGCTTACATTTTGGAGATGTGCGAGAGGAGGAGGAGGATATCTTCGCCAATTCGACCCCATTCCCTAAATCCAAAATTCTCTTTAAACCCATTGCGCAAAAAGAAGGGTCATCATCGAAGAGAGAGAAAAGAAGGTTGAATCACCGATTCTTGGGCCGAAAAAGAGACTCAACAAACCCGGGGAAGGTTTTGTTGGAGGCAAAGATGGAGCAGGAGCAAAGATGTTGAAACTAAAGGATCTTGCTCCAAAACGCAGAAGATTGGTGGTTCTCACCGATGAAGATGAAAGTGATTCTGACGAGATTCAACCGGAGCGCCAAACCACTCAGAGTTCACCATTACAAGTATTGGCTCAGGTTATCTTGAGGACTCAGGATCAGACTGAGGAGCAGGCTTCTCTGAGGTGCTCGAGACATCGCTAGGTTCAGATAAAATTTCTCAAGAAATTTTTAAAGCGGAGCTCGGACCTCGAGATACCTACCTCGATATGTGCAAGGCTCGAGACGTAAGAGCCACCAGAGTCGATCTGAAGATGTGCGGTGCTCGAGACAAAGAATGAGCCGACTCAGATTCAAACTGAGGATATGCCAACTCAGGCCTCATAACCCTCTCAGTTGGAGACTAGAGCTCAGGACGAAGCTGAGGCACATGATGATCAGACAGCACAGGAGGTGCAGAAGATTCCTGAGATTGATCTCACTCCCTTGATGGAAAAACTTGAGAAGGTTGGGCCAATGATGATCAAAATTGCTCAGATGGAAGAGACGTTGGCCAATCAAGCTCAAAAGATGGAAAGTCTTAGTCACTCTTCGAGTCGGGTGCAAATTCAAAACACTATGACCACCTAGATGACCTCCATGGAAGAAAAGCCGAATGAGAAGCCGAGGGAGTCAAGGCCGAAAGTTAAGTGATGAAGTTCCTGCATAAACACCGGAAAAGAATGAGGTGCCGTAAAGTCGATGTTGAGGAAATGAGCTCAATGCTCATGACCAAGATGACAGAGATGTTCAAGGAAGCACTATTTGGCGAGTTTGCCCACTTATCTGAAGAATTTTCTGAGGCCAAGAACCATCTAAGGAGGCCGGAAGATGAACAAGATCGGATAAGCGGAGAGATTCATTTGTGTGAGCAAAGAGCAATATCACATGGACACAAAGACTCTCCGGACTTCTTCCAAATTACGGTGCGAAGAAGGGAAAAAGGAAGCCAAGATCTCGAAAAGTTCATGGCACGTGCTTTGGAGAAGAAGGCTCAAAAAGATGCCGAAATGTATAATTTAGCCAAAGCCTTAAAAGAAGTCGAAACTTCTGAGAAGTTAAAGTTTGCTCAGGTGGAAAAGCCTGTCTACACTCGAGTTTCTGAGCAAACCATGCTTGATGTTGCAAGAGAGAAACCGAAAAGCTAGAGCAAAAGTTGGAACAAGCCCCCGCCTTTTGAATTGCCTATGAAGAGGAAAGCCTTGGGCGTTGTTCAACCCGAAAAGCAAGCGTCTTGCTCCTAAGCCAATCCAGAGAAAGTTGATTACGATGATGAAGAGAAAGAAGAATCTGAGTCTCAACCTCAGATGAAAGTCTTCAATACTAGAAATGCTCTAAAGACACTCCAAATGGAACAAGCTAAGAAAGCTGCTGCTTCGATCTCAAGAGCATCTGTGATCAGAAAGAAGATAGACGAAGAGCAGAAGCGAATGAGTGAATTCGTGAAGTTTAAGCAAGAGGAAAGGAACATCAAAAGCGCTAAAGTGGCCCAACGTTGATAAATGGATGCCCATTAAACTCAACGATATGTGGGAAGAAGTCAAGAGAACCTTCTGGTTCAATTATGATGTTCTCAAGAGAATGGAGAGGGAAGGCTCGATCCAGAATGAAGCATTCATTGAGTATCTCCTTACCTTCTATCCAAAGTATCTACAGAGTCGATTAACCTTGCGGATGAAGGAGAAGTACAGATAGTAGCCCCTGGTCCATATTCCTATCCTCCTCCAAGACTTGATAATGGCTTGGTGAATGAGAAGGCCATTACTCAAGAGATTGCTCAGTATGCTGGTCAGTTGGGTCTAACAGGAAATAGTCCAAACATCATCAAGGAAAGAAATGAGCTGAAGAAGAGATTCTTCGAATGTTCGATCCGGAGGTGCCCAATTTGATGAAGTTGAGAATGAAGCAAACCAAGAAGCGTAAGACCAAGAGCCAAATCAAGATCAAGATCAAGACTCAAAAGATTCTGGTAATCTTTAATTTTTTGTCCTTTTGATTTTGTTGATAAACTCATTGTAATCTGTAAATGGTATACTCATCATCAATGAAGATTTATCATTATGCTCAAAAGATAATATCTCATTATCTTATTTACATGTCTTTTATTTTGATATGCCTGAATGTATGATGATATGGGGGAAATTGTCTGAATTTTGAAAATTTTATGTAAGTATTTGGTAATGAACTATTTAAAGAGATTCATTACTGAAGAAATTACTGAATGATTAAACTGTTGAGAAACTCTGAAATTGTTGGGAGATTCTCTGATTTAAGAAATTGTTGGGAGACAACCAATCTTGTAAAAGGATAAACTGAAACCTGAGTATAGGTTTTATGTTTGTAACAAGATAGGTTTTGGCATCATCAAAAAGGGGGAAATTGTTGGGAGATGAATTTAATAAAGATATATGATTTTGATTAAGATCCCAAAACCCCTAAGTATGACATGTTCAGAATGATCTTGATAGTTGAGTCAGGATTCAGTTTTAGAGTATTCAGGATGTTATCTGCAAAATGTATAGTCAGCAGATATAGTTTAGGATAGGTTCAAGACTCGAGAACTCAAGATGTTTCAAGTATCCGGTTTCGTGATGAAATCGAGATATCAAGACTCAAAGATGATATTGAAAATCAAGACTCAAAGACGTAAGACTCAAGACATCAAGAAGATAAACTACAAAGATTCGTAAGACCAAAGACTCGAAGACCTCGAAAACTCGAAGACTCAAGACATAGAAGACAAAAGATCAAGAATCAAGATCAAAAATAATCAAGGCACAAGATTCATCAAGACTTCAAGAATATACTCAATATGAACACGAAAGTGTTCCGAGGCACCGATAATATCTATCTAAAGGATGCAATCGAAAGATCGCGATTCCTTAAGAAGTTAGATATTGTAGGTCCTTAACGGGTTAAGTGAAAGTGTTCAGAGGGGAGGGTGAATAGACTTAAAAAAACTTTTCGTAACAGATCAAGAAGTCGGATAGCCCGATCAAAAAAAGTGAATCGGGCTTTGGTCTCGATAACCAACTTCTTGAACGCCGGAAGCGATCGATTCATAACTATCGATTAACTGATGAGTCGCGGAAGCTTAAGTTTTACCCGTGAAAAAAACCGGTTTGTATAAATCGATTCCAAGTTTTATCTTTTTAATCGATGATGAAATATCATCAGTCCGGACGGATCGTAAGCTTGGTGTTTCTTAACTTAGAATGTATGCGCTTTAAGATTGTGCGATGTGAGAGCAAATTAATCAAAGCAAAGAAAGGCACACAAGATTTATAGTGGTTCTGACAAACCAGGTCCTACGTCCACTCTTCCCTTTCAAAGGGGCACCAACTTAACCGACTTAACCAACTGGACTTAGATTAGTGTGTTAGTCCAACACAAGACACCAACAGATGTTTTAAGAGTTCTCACTCAACCGATCCCGAAATCAAAGATTAGAAACCCTAGATCGAATCTTGCTAAACAACTTATCCTAACTTGGGGGTTTGGGTAAGATTGTTGAGGTTCCAACTATGAAATCTTTCCTTAGATAATAAATTCGACTGATAGCTAGATGAAAAGATTTCTTGCTAAGAACTTATGGGATGAACACAATATAAAATAAGCTTGTAGTAGTGTTCTTCGTGCGGAAATCTGACTATAGTTTGAGCTTCTTGATTATGTTGTTTGTCCAAGCATTTCCGTGTTTCACTCAAGTGTGATCCCATATTTATAGACCTTGAGATCAAAAAGAGCCGTTGGAGAGCAATTTGAATCTCGATTTTAGGTAGAGTTGCGTGCTTGATGTGGCGTGCTTCAGAACGCATGGCTGAAAGTTTATAGCCGTTTGAGAGAGCAACATCGAATCCCGCGATATCGACTCTGTTCATACGAGACATTGGATGAAAGCCTTGCTTTGCGTGTTGTTCCTCCAACTAAGGTTTGTATTCATCTTGTTCGGATCGCAGACGTGTGATAAGATGAAACATCGATTTTCATCTTATGAGCCGATCGATCTTAATCGATCACCCATGGAGTCTTCGGCGCTGTTGACTTAGCTTCAACCGGCCGACTCAAAATGTAGGTCTTCCGGTCTTATCTTCCAAGTCATCTGATCTTCTAGTATAGAGGTTTGAGCTTCATGACTTCCGCTGAGTTATCTGACAAGATCGATTCGATCGATCTTTCGTTCGGTTTTAGCGCTACGCTCTTATTTGATATCGACTTTCTTCCGATTCTTGAATCGACCTTTACATATTGAGTTCCCCCTCAATATGTGACCTATCTATTACATCGGTTTTTTCTATACAATCATTATCAACCGGGTCTCCTATAGCAAGATAATGTAAACATCACAAACAGTCCGAATTGGTCCTATTACATGTGTTTTTGGAACTTTCATCAAAACTATAAATTTCCCAACAATTTCCCCTTTTGATGAAACCAAAACACTTGAGAAAAACCAAACAAAATAAGTATAGAATGCTTAAAGAGCAAGTAATCGTCGGAGACAAAGAGATTTTGTCTTGGGATCGAAAAAAAATAAACTTTCCATTAGATATGATGATTACATGTTACATCAGAAAAGTTTTGAATTTAAAAGCTGCTGATCCCTAGACGTCTTCTGAATCTTCACTCCTTGGGCTTGTATCCTTCTGGCATTTCTCTTTGGTCTTGTGGAATGTTGAAAATCGATAGAGTTTCCATTTGACATCATTATCCGCACTTGATCGATTATCTGCGATTTGCTCAAGATGTCAAAGTAGAATCTCTCAAATGCCAAAATGAGCCATCCGCCTTCTTTTGAGTATATTAATGATCATACTCTTTGCGAGATATCTTTACATTTATAAGCTTGGCCTCATTTTCCGATACTTCAAAAGTCCGGATATTTATTCTCAAATAACGGTTGAGGAACTCATCATCCGGTGATTCTTCTTTTGGAACAAGATCAAGGACAAAGGCATCTAGAAGCCATTCACTTGATCTTATTCCATTCCTCAAACCTCTTAGCGTGTCGCGGCATTTTTTTGGTATGATCTCGTCCGACTCTTCTTGCCAAACCGAGGTTACGTGCGATTTTCCAGCTTAATCCTTTCTTAGCCCTTGATTTGAACTTGTTTCAACCCTTCCTTGTGCCCGTTTTTTCCATCCTTCTCTCTTCTTGATCATCCGCTCTTTGGACAATTTTACGATAGCTCCTTATCACCAGATTCCACTAGTCAGGCTCCCCAACTTTCCCCGTCCGAGAAATCCCAGATTTTGATGTCCCAAAGACCAAAGCCTTTCTTGCAATTGAGCTTTGTCCATGGGCCTTGTCTTCGATTTGGTTTCTCAGATCCTTCCCCTTTTTGGTTTGATCAAAAAAGTGCATTGAGGTGGGAAGTCGAGACCCAAAGTTGATGACAATGCCCGATTTAGATCATTAGCGGATAAACCCAAGATTGAGTTGTCGGTTCTCGAACAGTTAATCGGTTCTTTCTTGGCGGTTTCCATTGTAGCGAGAGTGTCCAAATCATTTTGTCAAATTTCTCTTCGATAACTCGAGCCTTTTTCTCGATGGCGTCGAAAAAGAAGATTGATTTTGATCCACTTTTTGACTTGTCATCAACTGGATTTTGTAAGCTCGCCAGATATGGTGGTCATAGATTGGGAGAACCGATCTCGATTGCTTGATTTGTTTGAGATCGATTTGTCTTTAGACTCCCTCAATCTCTTCTTTTCTTCGGGGAGATCTTTGAGACAAGATCCGATCTCCGAAGTTGATCGATGGTGATTTGAGATGTCGGAATTGGATCCATCACTTGATCGGGTTCGGTTTGTGCCTCCAGTGGTTGGTCGTGAACTGCAGCTAAGACAACTTTCATCGAAAGTATTCACCATTTCAGCGTTTGTTCTGGAGCTTCTTGAAAGCGATCTCGACTTCTCTTCTTCCTAAATTCCAACTTCCTGTGGATCGAGCTTTCACAGTTTATCGGATAAGAGCTCACCGGTGATCCCACTTTGGCGGACTTCCTCATATCGAAGTCAAAATCTGCGAACTCATCCGCACCACCCATCCGCTCAACAAGTAAGATAAGATCTCGAGAAGCTTTTTAATCTGAGATCTCTCCAGTGAGGATCTCCATGACTTCTTCTCTTATAGCGGGATGGGCGACCAACCAGGATACATCTCATCAATCTCGCTCAATTCTTAGTCCGACCATTTTTCCAAAAGAATTATCCGTCCGTATTCATTGGATGAGATGTGGAAGCTTGGTTGTGCTTGAGTCGGCGGAAGTTGTCCGATTGGTTCGACCATAAATAGTTCATGTTCATCATGAGTGAACTAGCGATATGACCTTTTTAGTCCGAAAGGTGAATCACCTTGAGGTTGAGGAGAAGTAGATTTATCGGCTTGTGCTTCTACCTCGCTTCGTTTCAAAAGCCCTCGGGTTGAGAAGCTTGCCTCGTCTTCTTTCGTTCTTTGTTGCGCAATGCATCGTTTACGGCGCTTTTTCTTCTTCGACTCATCTTCTAGTCTTTAGAGTCGGGTAGGTTTCTTTGCTTTCTTTGGCCTCTTCTCCCAGGCCTTCACCAAGGAGCAACCGGGTGTGGATGAGGCGGCTTTTTGCTCTTTCCTTTCTTCGTTTTGGTTGGAGTGGGCTCCTTGTCATCGTCTGGTGGCCCATATATAACCGAAGTTGATGAAGGAAGGCATTGTAGGACTTCATCCATTCTCGATTCCATTCGGCTTGATTTGTCTTTCAATATAACCGCAACCTTGTTGAGATTGTTGACTCTCTTTTCGAAAAGACCTACCGGATTCATTGACTCCAAATTTTTTAGTGTTCTTGGAGCAAGATGGCTTTCGAGAAGCCGTGCAATTGATGTTCTCGAGCCCCATCAATTATTGTTGCCATCTTTGTACATTTTGACCGATGTGAGAGCATCCGGCTAAATGAGATTCCCATGATCGTTCTTGATAGAATGTCAAACAAAGATCAGACTTTCTTTTTGAGCATTGGCACGATGAATCCGGTTGTTTGTCTGCCTCTCTTAAGAGCTCCTCTCGATTTCTTCATCCTCATTCTCCCTCAGTAGTGTGCTGAGATTCGCCCTTTTTTATGCAGACGAGTGATGTCCGCATTTGTCGATCCGATTTCTTCTCGACCGCCGAACATCGGTTAAATCTCCTGGTTTTTTCAGATCCACACTCAAATTCGCAAGAATTGAAGTGCTTCATATTGCATCACCGATTGCAATGGAGCAGAGCAATATGTTTCGATCAAATTTGTTCCACCTCCATGGATTCGTAATCCTCGGTTCCAAACTCGAAAACTTATCCTCAAAAATCTTCGTTGCAGTTCCGATAATTGCACATGATCTTTCCAAGTCCATGAGTGGCCATCTACAGGTGAGATAGACTCATTAAATTTGTGCATAATCAATATCAATATCATTCCGCGGAAAACAAAAGGCAATGAAGCATAAATTCCGAAAAACAACTTTTGAAAACAATGTTTTTAACGGAAAGAAAGATTCATCATTAAGCTTAAAAGAAAATATTACCAGATTCAAATTTTCAGAGAAGATTTTGAAACGTAGAGTAAAATTTGAAGTTTTTCAATGAGAGTAATGCAAGTTTGTGAAGCAGAAAAACTCTGGTAAGGTTTGATGAATCTTATATAGAGGCGGAGGGTACAATAAGACAAGATTTTGAAGATCAATCGTTTTGAAAAGATTGTACGCTCCAGATTTAGCGGTTTTGATCGTAGGGTTGGGAAAACGCACGTACACAAAACTTTTGGATTTAAAAAGCACGATCAAGTAGCGCTTAATACATGTACCCCACGTCCGCATTAAATGATTTGCGTCCCGTACGCCACAAGGATAGTGGGTACAGTAAGGCAAATAAAATCAGATACGATCCGATAAATAAGTAAAGAACAAGAGAAGAGAGATGCGTATCTGGTTGACTGATGTTGTTATCAGTCAATATTACTTGTCAATGTTGATTCCACTTGTTGATCTTAATCATTCTGCCTAAGCCTTAAGAAATTTCCCAACTGATCCTTTTAACTGATCTTCTCCAACAGATCCATTTGTTGAAACTTCAGTTTAGTGATCTTTCCTTAAGTACGCCCTCGATTTCCTTTTGATCCTCCTTGATCGGTTGAAGTTCCCCTTCAACCGATATTTCCGACATAGACCGATATATCCGATTTATTGGAGTTTCAAGCTCAAGAGATCTCTCATCCGATCATGCTTTGTAAATAATCGATTTTGGTTGACCTCATCCGATTCTTTTCAGATTAAGCCAATTCTTGGGATAAGTGTTACCAAAAAACTTAGTCTAGAGTAGTAGCTTCTATTCCCTAAGTAGGCGTGATTGACATGCGTAAATATCGTCTGAATCTCTCGATATGTCAATCAACCGTAAATTTATCCAATTATCAGTCGCGTGATTTCTACACGCCCTTTTGATGCAAATTTCTCGGATAGGCTTCTTGAAATGAGAATTGCATTTGCATCCTTGCTTGGCCTCTATAAATTGGACCAATGTTTTACACAACATCACCCATTCACCATACTTATCTTCTTTGTAAGAATCATGTATCTTGGTGAACCCTTGTTTCCTTGAGACTTCCGCAAACACTTTTACACCCTTTATATGGTTTCATCTTCTCAAATCAACCCTTTGCATCCCTTATTCTTTGTTTTCTTCATCATCTTCGATTTCACATACGATTCTTTAAAGCTTCTCTACCACTGTATGCGGATCTGCTTTGCAACCGAGAAGACACTTCTCCTAACCGTATGCACCTTGTGTGTCTATCTCGATGACGTAACGGAACCATCGACTTAGTCTCGGTATAAAATATCAAACATGTGCCCATGAGATCGATGACCAACTCTTTTGGCACACGTGCTCCATTCAACAAAAAGAGCCCTACTACTCCTCCTTTTTAGGGCTCGGGCTTAAGAATCTATCAAGGCCTCTGTCGCTCAGAGTTCTTGATCTTGACTTTTATGCGACCGCCTTTGGGATTCTCGTTTTTAAAGCCTCTCTCACCCCCTTGTTAAGTGGGGGGAAAATGAGAGTTTAAAATCTCTCTTTCCTTCACTTAACGGGGTTAGGATGAGGGTTTAGGGTTTTTAGGTGTAGGATTTTGGTTAACATTTATGTCTTGACCTCCAAGGTCTTCTTGTACTTGTAACTTCGTAATGTAACCTCACCTTCGGGTTTTATCAATGAAAAGTTCAGTTATTTCATTTTGTTGTGTAAGTTCCTGCTTTCTTATGCGATTGATAGCTTTTTAATCTCCGAATCTTGCTTGTTGAATATCAGCTAAAACGAATCACAAAGAAATACTAGAACCAAATTGATTTAATCAGATAATCCTTTAAACTGAGCATTTTCCTTAAATCTGATAAACCTTGAATCTGATCAGTTCCTTTAAACTGATAGACTTTAAATCTGATAAACTAAAATCTGATCAGTTCCTTTGGATCCAGTAGCGATATGTCGATCGATTTTTGCTTATCGATCTCTTGAGATCGCTTAAGATACCAAACTCAACTGATTTCTCTCGATCCGTTAGTCTCTTAACCAAATAGTTACGAGAGCATTCCATCAAACATTTTCGGTGACATTTCTCCAAGATCTAGAAGTCCTAGCTCATTGCATAAATCTCCCAATCGATCTCAAAGAGTGGCTTGGTTAGAATATCGACCTTACAGATATCAAGATGAATCTTTTCCATTCGATATTCTTCTTTTCAACGTGATCTCTTATGAAGTGGTGTCCACATCTACATGCTTGCATCTTGTATGTAGAACCGATTACGAGTGATTGCAATAGCACTATTATTATCACCGAGAATATAGGTACGCGTTCTTAGCTACAATGTTGTAATCCCTCATTATTTGACCGAGCGAGCGATTAGGAACAATACCTCTGAGCCATATATTTCCTTGATTGTTGATGTCTTAGAATCGATGTCCGCTTCTTTGAAAACCACGAGATCGATTTTACTTCCTAAGAACCGACATGTTCTGAGGTTGATTTTTCTCACGATCTTGCAACCTCCATAATCGAATCGAGAATACCCACTAAGCTCTAGATTATCATCCGATGGGTAGAATAAACCAAGGTTTATTGTTCCTTCAGATACTTAAGAATCCGCTTCTTCTGGGTGGTGACCATTGGATTTGCTCGAATCGCACATACACCTTCGCGAAAAAGTGATATCCGGTCAAGGCAAATCGGTATAATAAAGATCCAATGAGAGCCCTATATTCCTTCCGATTTGTTTTCGACCCGGCCTCATCTCGATCCATCTTGAATCCAAATATCATAGGAATTTTGGCTTCCTTGCTATTTTGAATTCCAAACTTAGCCAAAATATTCCTAGTGTACTTTGCTTGGCGATGAATATCCCTTCAACTTTGTTTAACTTGGAGACCTAGAAAGTAATTCATCCGACCCATCATGGACATCTCGAATTTCCCTTGCATCGGTTCTTTGAATCTTTCACATAGGTTCTTGTTTGGAGATCCGAAGATAGCCCACGAAATCAAACCATCGAATATCTTCTCCATCTTCTATTCTAAATAAGGTTCTGTCCCATCGCCTTTTAGTGAACCCACTTTCGATCAAGAACGAGAGAGTGTATCATACCAGAACTGTTTTCGTTAAGTAAAGAGCTTTTTTAAACGATACACTTGGTTGCCTTTTTTCAAAGCCCTGGAGGTTGTTCGACATAAACTTCCTCCGCTAGTACCCCGCTTAAGAAAAGCACTCTTTACGTCCATCCGATACACATGAACCCTCTTGTGGGAAGCATAAGCCGAAACAAATTGAATGGCTTCAAATGAAAGATTGCAAAGGTCTCATCGTAATCAATTCCTTCGATTGTGAATACCCCTTAGCAACAAGTCTTGCCTTATTTCCGTGATAACATTTTTCTCATCTCTTTGTTCTTGAAGATCCATTTCGTGCCAATTACGCCTTGATGGCCCGGTCCGTCTACTAGTTCCCATACTTCATTTCTCTCGAATCGCTCCAAATCCTCCTGCGCATGGCTAGAATCCAGGTTTAGGCCTTGTAATGCTTCCTCGATTGTAGTAGGTTCCTTCATAGACAGATAATGACAATACATGGCACTTTCACTAACGATGTCTAGTTTTAATTTTATCGACGGGTCTCCAATTATCGATCGGTTGGATGATCGGTTATCCGTCCTTCGCTTACGATTTATACGGGTTTGAGAACATCGTCCGCTTTTACGATAAAATCTTATTACTAGTGATTGGGAGTGGTGCAGGGGTTATGGTCCACTTGATAAGAACAAGTCTCAAATTGATGTTGGAATCATCATGTGTTGATGTCTTTCGTGAGAACTTCGAAGTTCCCCTGAACCGGATGGTTCGATTCTTCTACCGCTCGAAATCGATTTTTCATCGGCGGTTGTTCGTACCTTAGGATCCGATTGATCCGGTGAATCGAATAGATCCGGAATGAAAATTGATATTTTCCGATCCTTTATCCTTGATCGTTAGGATCCATTTTCCGAATATCGTGTTACGGTAGATCGTACTTCTTGTTAAATAAATATTTCTCTTGATCGAAGATGCTTCATCAAAGGTTACATGGGTGTTTCTTCCACAACAAGGGGTTCGTTTGTTGTAGACCACCGAGCTTTGCTAGATGAGATGAATACCCTAGAAATATACCCTCATCGGACTTAGCCTCAAAGGTCTTCAACCCGACTTTTCCCATTGTTGTGTATGAAACACTTGCACCCAAAAACATGGAAGTAAGAAACACGAGGTTTTCTTTGCCTTCCACATTCATAGGGTGTTTTGTAGTGAGCCTTAGTCGAGAGACATCCGCTTCTGCGTATGGCATGCAAAGTTGATTATTCGCCTTAAACGGTTTGGTATCGCATGTTCAAATTAACATTGTTCGAAAGCAACTTTTTTGAGAGTTTCTGTTTCTCCGCTCAAATCTCCATTCTCATTTGTGGCGTCCTCGCATTGATGTTTCATCTCAGATACCAAACTTAGAGCAAAAAATCGATAATAAAGGAGTTCGTAAATTTCAGACCTTTATCTCGATCCGATTTTACTACTAACACCCTTCTCATTTTGTAATCTTCTTAGTAGCTCGGGTATCTTGGTTGTCGTCTCATTCTTCTTATGTAAGAATATAACCCAGGTAAACTTGGAATAGTCATCCACGATTACCAGAGTGTATTTGCGTCCGTTGAGACTGACCGGTGTAATCGGGTCCAAACAGATCCATATATGAAGTACCAAGATCTTTGATCTTTGGATCCGGGTCCGGAATCCTTTGAATGAAGTTTGACTGTTTTCCCTTCCGACATGCGAAGACATGTCCGATCCTTTGAGAACACTTCATTCGGAAGTCCTTCCACTAGAGACATCCTAGCTATCTTATTAAGAGTTTTAAAGTTCAGATGGCTCATTCTTTTGTGCCAGAGCCAACTGCTACTTTTGGAACTCTTAACAATCAGGCATGCATTTCTTGGACAACTGTTCCAATCACCGTAGATCGTCCCTTTTCTTGAACCATTAGCAATATCCGTTGAGTGACTCGATTCTTGATAGTGCATTGATCGATCGAGAACTCAACACCAATCTGTTGTCGCAGAATTGTGAAACCGATAATAGGTTATGCTTCGACCTTCGACATACGAGACTCCAATTATTTGTACATCATCATTCTCTAAGGTTCAACCCTTTGGTATAACCAAAGTTATCATCACCAAGAGTACACGCTGGCCTTTCGTTCTATGTAGGAACCGAGGAGATGTTTGCTTCAAATCATGTGCCTTGAGCATCCACTATCGATGTACCATATAGTTGCACACCTCCTCCTTGTTGGCCGGACCACGCGAACTCGCAATCGGATCGGGGGGTACCCTTTCGATTGGGTCCTGAGGGGTTAGGTTTGGATTTGGGGATCCATACAAACAGAGCACTTCTATGGTGATCAATCAGATCAGAAGGCCTGATTTGTCTCCCATACCTGTCAACATAATCATACTTATCCTCATATGCTTTCTGATTTGTATGATTACTTGTGTGAACCTTGGATGACTTAGAAGACTTATGATTTACCTTTTCAGTTTGTCTTCTTTTTTTATCCAAAGTGGTTCAAAAGAGAGCCCTAAATTTACGACTATAGGGGTAGTACGATTTGCTACCATCAAAAGATTCATATCCTTTTCGCATAGATGGTTTTCGCAGCTTACGAAGCATGCTTATTAGGCAAATGACCGTGGATCGGGTCTCGATTAGACTTCCTTTTGTAGGTTGTCTTTTTCGATTCCCGATCCGTTGATCGAGGTTTCTTCTTTAACCGGTTCTTCCGTTGATTCCTCGGTGATGCTTTTACGATTGGGGGTTCATTTACATTTCCATTTCGGTTAGGCACTTGCCTTTACCCGCTCAACCGGTCTCTTACCCCTATTAGATACAAGTTTAGCTTTTGGTGTATCTTTTTTTTAAATTAAATCGATACACCTTTCCGAGATGAATCGGTCGGGGCTTTTTGAGGATGTGGAGGGTTTCTCATAGCCAAGTCCTCCTTATCAATCTTTACTCGAAAATAGGCGTTCATGTCTTTAACGGTTTGAGATGATTTTGAAAAAACATCTATTTTCTTACGCATTTTTCTCGGAGGATTTCGGACTTTCATGCATTCTTAATAGCTCATCGAATTTTGCTTGCAAGATTTTGAAGTCATCAACTTGTCAAGAATTTCCATCTCGTTCTTTGATCTGCTTTTCCTGATCGAAGCTTTAACCGAGAATTTTAAATTCCTCGATTACCTTCCGAAAGCGATTTACCGATCTAAGTTCGTTAGGTTTTTCTCATTTTCTTGACAAAGTTCATTTCGATCCTCGAACATTCTCGAAATTCCACAATAGCATAAGTTTCTCTTGCATTGGAGAGATCTTCAAGCAATTGCTCAAAGTAGATGCAGGTCAATCTCCCCAAGCAGGTGTGCTAATGATAGCAGTGTAGAAGCGAACGAAGGGGTTTGAGGTTACCTGACCGGTCCTCCCCGCCATCGGCAGAGTTCATTATCGTCGGACGAGAATATCAGATCTTCACTTTCATAGAAGTTTCGACCGCACCGGCGATCGAAAGTGAAGTCTTCTCTGAGGAGTATCCAGTCCTCTGAGGGCGATATAGAATCGCCAATTCTGACGATCTTAACCATAGCTCTTCCGTCTCTATACCGTTGCTCTCTTTTGTTCCTCTTTTCTTCCCTCTCTCTCGTCCAACACACTGCTTCTCCGAAAAAAGCGCGCCTCCCGATCCACTTCCTTTCCTTCCGTGAATCACTCTTTCAGATGACCTGTCGGTGTGATTTCCTTTCGATAGTAGTCCGAGTTTCTTCTATCCGATTGGTTATCTCTTCCTTCCTTCGTCCGACTATCTCTTTCCCTTTCATCTCTGATCCCTCCGATCATCGATCTCGGTTCTTTTCGAGATCTATTGTGCGATCTCCTATCTCGCCCCTCGGCTATGTTGATAGTCCTTATAAAATCTTCGATACTTACCAAGTTGTATATCCGACTTCTCAAAAATTCCCCGTAAGCAACGCGATCTGCTTCAACGACTTAATATATTTCCAATGGGTTCATTGGCCTTTGTTCTACATCTTTGGTTGCCTTGAAAGCAACCGATTTTGAAGTCGAGGTTTCAGCAGGGCCTCGTCTTCATCAAACTTGACCTCTTTCAATCGAATCGAACTCGTGAGCTTTAAGACTCAAGAACAAGCTACTAGGTTTCATTCTTGAAATGTCCCGCAATCTTTGATTACCGTGACCTTCATGTCCCACTTCTTGGTAGAGACCTTAGGATCTTATAGTTGATATCTTTATCGGTCATCTCTCTACCAAGTTCTCGAAGCTTGTTTATAGACATTGTAATTCTTCCATCGAAGTTCGTTGATGGTTTTTGTTGAAAGCGGCATCTTGATTTCTCGAACTTCACCATTAAACGAAGACGGGTCTTTTATCTGCTCATTTCCCTCGCAGATCTCAGCGAGTATCCCACATTGCTTTCGCAGATTTGAGATACTTAATCTTCTCTTTGGTGACCTTATCCATTGTCTTCATGATGATATGTCTTGCAATATGGTGTCCAGAGTATGCGATTTCTTTTCTTCCGTGTCCATCGTATCGGGCTTTTTTCGCATAAGACTTCCCGTGGGAAAGTCCGGATCTCCTCCGATTCAGGATTGTCGTAGTAAATGATGATGGGTCCTCTCTCGATGACTTCCATCATTCTCGCCAATCGACGAGCCTAGATGGTTGGACATATATATGGCCCAATCTGCATACTCATCAATAGAGAACTTAAATCATGATACATACCGGACGTGTTATCCATGCTGAGTGATTTTGGAAAATGAATGAGTTTTTAAAACGGTTTTTCAAGATCAGTTCAGATGACCACAATGACACAGAGTCAGTGGTCGGAAGAACCAACCGCTCTGATACCACTTGTAGGTCCCGAACGGTTAAGTGAGGGCGTAAGTCTAGAGGGGAGGGTGAATAGACTTGAAAAACTTTTCGTCAGATCGTGTGAGAGCAATGCTTTGATCAGAGTCGAAGTGAATCAATTTGGTCCGATAACCAACTTCTCAATGCCGGAAAATCGGTCGATCGGTAACTATCGATTAATCGATGATGCGGAAGCTTAAGTTTTACCCGTGAAAAACCAGTTTGTATAAATCAGATTCCAAGTTTTATCTTTTTAATCGATGATAAATATCAAACCGATCGATCGTAAGCTTGGTGTTTGCCAATGATCTTAACTTAGAATGTATGCGCTTTAAGATTGTGCGATGTGAGAGCAGCTTAATCAAAGCAAGAAAGGCACACAAGATTTATAGTGGTTCGACAAACCGGTCCTACGTCCACTCTTCCCTTTCACAAGGGCACCAACTTAACCGACTTAACCAATCGACTTAGATTAGTGTGTTAGTCCAACACAAATACACCAACAGATGTTTTAAGAGTTCTCACTCAACCGATCCTGTAAATCGATCAAGATTAAAACCCTAGATCAAATCTTGCTAAACAACTTATCCTAACTTGGGGTTTTGGGTAAGATTGTTGAGGTTCCAACTATGAAATCTTTCCTGCATGATAAGGACTGATAGCTAGATGAAAAGATTTCTTGCTAAGAACTTATGGGATGAACACAATATAAAATAAGCTTGTAGTTGTGTTCTTCGTGCGGAAATCTGACTATAGTTTGAGCTTCTTGATTATGTTGTTTGTCCAAGCATTTCCGTGTTTCACTCTGAAGTGTGATCCCATATTTATAGACCTTGAGATCAAAGAGCCGTTGGAGAGCAATTTGAATCTCAGGCTATTTTAGGTAGAGTTGCAGGCTTGATGTGACGTGCTTCAGGAACGGCATGGCTGAAAGTTTATAGCCGTTTGAGAGAGCAACATCGAATCCCGCGAGTATCAGCTCAGTTCATACGTGTTTCTTCCTTATTGGATGAAAGCCTTGCTTTGCAGTGTTGTTCCTCCAACTAAGGTTTGTATTCATCTTGTTCAGATCGCAGACGTATGATAAGATGAAACATCGATTTTCATCTTATGAGATCGATCCGATCACCGAATCGATCGATCCACTGATGGAGTCTTCGGCTTGACTTAGCTTCAACCGGGCCGACTCCTACCGATGTAGGTCTTCCGGGTCTTATCTTCGGAAGTCATCCGATCTTCTAGTATAGAGGTTTGAGCTTCATGACTTCCATTGAAGTTATCGACAAGATCGATTCGATCCGATCTTTAGTTCGGTTTAGCGTTACGTCATTCCTTATCGAACTTTCTTCTGATTCTTCAGATCTGACCTTTACATATTGAGTTCCCCCTCAATATGTGACCTATCTATTACATCAGTTTTTCTATACAATCATTATCAACCCGTCTCCTATAGCAAAGAATGTAAACATCAATTGTCCGACCGGGTCCTATTACATGTGTTTTTGGAACTTTCATCAAAACTATAAATTTCCCAACAGATATTGGCAAGACATTCAAATGCAGACAAAAGGAACTAAGTCAGAAGTGTTGTTAAGGTTATATCAAACTCAGAGTTTGTAACCAAAAGAGTCATTGAAGGTGTCTACCTTTAACTGGAGACAAAAGTCAAAAAGAGGAAAGACGACATTGTACCATCTTCGAAACGACGGTGATGATGTCGTCAAAAAAAGATGTCAGATGTACAAAAGTTCCAGACTGCAAAAAGTGAAGACCGGCTACATGAAAAGCTATTACCTAAAACGTTTTAGGGAGTTTCAAACCCTAAATATAGCCGTTTCACACACCACAAGAGGGAACTCACGAAGCTATCTCTCCAACGGATAGTTTTCAAAAGTGACCTTGGTATATGCCTATAAATACTGGTGACCCTCTACATTGTAAGGTTACGGGAAATTTATACGCAACTCAAGAACTCAAACTTATTCTTGCAAAAGTTAAAGCACTCGAAAAACTTAGAATTTCCCAAGTGCTTCGATATTGAAGAGAGCTCACTATACTAAGCCTAGCTTGATAAGATTTATCCAAAGCTTAGTCGAGATATCCTAACCCTTTGCATTGTGCTTCATTGTAAAGGATATCTCATCCTAGTTGGAAACCAACCGAGAAACCCCAAACCCTTGAGAAGGTAGTTTGGAGTGTGTTTGTTGGTGAGAAGAGTTGTAAAGAGTTAGTAAACTACGCGGAGTAGTCGAAAAACTCTAGAGGAAAAAGTTAGTAAGCTACAAGGTAGTCCAAAACTTATGTGTGATTGAGTAAGTAAACTACGGAGGTAGTCGAAAACTCAAGGTCGGGTTGAGTAAGTAAACTATGAGGAGTAGTCGAAAAACTCGTACGAGTTGAGTAAGTAAACTACGAGGTAGTCAGAAAGCTCAAAAGTTGATAGTGAATTTCTCTGAAGAGTCCGGGAGAGTGGACGTAGGAGCTTGAGTCTCTGAACCACTATAATTGTTGTGTTCTTTATTGCTTTCCTTATCTGTACTTTTAACTGATGCATTAACTTGTTTTGAAAGCATACTTTTCAATCGATATTCAAATCAATCCACCAAGTTGCATAAGTGAATCACAGCCTAATCACTATTTCAATTAAGGGAAGGTTTTCAACAAAGCTTAAAACGAGTATAATCTAAGGGCCAACCATTCCTCACGACTGAGTAGCTAGAACAGATAGTTATCAAACTGAACTCTCTTCTGAGGATTCAGTAAGTTAGTTATCTGATCCAAGCAACTCAGGATCTCTCGACACTCAGACTCGGTTGGGATTATCCGAGGTATCCGAAAGCAAACGGGATCACTTTGAAACTTTGACTCGTAACGATCAACTTTCGAACCTAATCTTCGTGACTATCTCGACCCAAAGCCGACCTCGAAAAGAAAAAAGTTTTTAAAAAACACTAAACACGTGTATTCCCCCCCATACACGTGTAAGACTCGTTTACACCGGGACCAACAAATTGGTTCAAGAATTGTGTACCTTTATCTGATCTGATTTTCACTATTCTGAGACCCCGTCTCATTCTGAATCTTCTTGAGAAGTTCAGGTAGCTTTGTTGAAGTTTCACTCTTCTTATACAAGAATACAACCAGGTGAACTTGGAGTAATCGTCCATGACCACCAGAGTGTATTTGCGTCCACTGAAACTTAGAGGCGTAACTGGTCCAAATAGATCCATATGGAGCAGATTCAAAGATTACTCTGGATGGAGGAGAAGGTATCCCTTTGAATGAAGTTTTTACTTGTTTTCCCTTCTGACATGCAGCACATGTCTGATCCTTAGAGAATACTTCATTCTGGAGACCTTTAACCAAGGACATCCTTGTTATCTTGTTAAGAGTTTTGAAGTTCAGATGGATCATTCTCTTGTGCCAGAGCCAATTGGAGCTCTTTGAACTCTTAACAATCAAGCATGCATTTCTTGGACAATTGTCCCAATCTGCTATATAAATCGTTCCTTTTCTGGAGCCAGATAGCAAGATCTGTTGAGCCACTCGATTTCTGATTGTGCATTGATCTGATGAGAACTCAACACTAAATCCGTTGTCGCCGAACTGTGATACGGATAACAGGTTGTGCCTTAAGTCATCAACGTATGAAGCACCTGTAACATGTACATCATCGTTCACTAGGGTTCCAACTCCTCTGGTATAACCAAAGTTATCATCCCCAAAGAGAACTCGTGGGCCTGGTTTCTCAATGTAATTGCTGAGGAGATGTTGACTTCCAGTCATGTGCCTTGAGCATCCACTATCTATGTACCAGATAGTTGCTTGTACACCTCCTTTATTAGCTAGTCCCACTCGAGCCTGAGAACGAATCAGATTTTAGGTACCCCAGTAGAATCGGGTTCTGGGGGTTAGAAGTACCTTTCGGGATCCAAATAAATCTGGCGCCTTTGTTGAACACAGAAGGCTTGATTTGTCTCCCATAAACATCTACATACTCATAAGTCTCTTCATATGCAATCTGGTTAGTATGAGTATTAGTGTGAGCCTTGGATGAATCAGAAGACTTGGGATTCTTCATTGATACTTGTCTTCTTTTGGTCCAGTGAGGCTCAGGTGCAGCAGCCCTAGGTTTCTGATTGTAAGGTAGGTACGACTGCTACCATTAAAAGATTCATATCTTTTTGGCATAGATGGTCTTAGCAATTTACCCTTAGCTTGCTTGTTAGGAAGCTTGGATTGAGTTGACTTCAGCTGGTACTGTCCCTCGCGAGATGGTCCAGACTAAGGCATACTCTGATTTAACTGAGGTCTCTTCAAAAGAACAAGATTCTTTTGTTGATCCCTCGGCTGATGTCTGATCAGTTGGGGTCCATTTATGTTCCCTTTCTGATCTGGCACTCGTCTTGCCTGGTCAGCTGATCCTATTCCTTATCTGATACAGATTTGGCTTTTCGTGTATCTTGATCAAAAACTCATTTGGTTACACTTTTCTGATGTGAACCAGACGGGGCTTTTGAGGATCCAGAAGGGTTCTCATACCCAATTCCCTTCTTATCAGTTGGCGTACGAAAATAGTTGTTTAGATCTTAAACAGTCTTAGATGATTTCGTGAAAACCTCTATTTTCTTGCTCAAATTGTCCTTAGTAATTTTTAGATTCTCATGCATTCGGAAGAGTTCATCAAACTTAGCCTGAAGGACTTTGAGTTCTCCAGCTTGTTATTCATTGAGAGCCAACTGTTCCTTAATCAGCTTTCCTTGATCAGTAGTAATGACTTTCAGAAACTCCATTTCTTTAGTCATCTTCTGAACAGTTTCAGCTGATTTTAGTTCAGCTGCTTTACTTGCCTCAATATCCTTGACAAGCCGAATATTCTTAGCCCTTAGGTTATCGTTCTCAACTTCCACTCGTGTATAAGTATCTATTGCATTAGAGAGATCATCAAGAAATTGGTCATTGTAGACCTGCAGGTTAGTCTCTCCAGCAGATATGCTCAGCACAACAGGTGTAGAACAGGGAACCACAGAAGGTTTAGAGATTACCTCAGATTGGTCAGTTTCTCTGGCCATAAGACAGATGTCTTCATCAGATGAGAAGTTCATATCATCGACATCATCAGTTGTGGTAATCAGACAGAAATATTCAACAGATGAGTAGCCTGAGTCATCTGAAGGTACATAAGAATCATCGATGCCAGATGTGTCAGCAACCATTGCTTTTCTGTCTCGGAATCTTTGTTCTCTTCTGTTTCGCTTTTCCTCTCTCTCCTTGAGAGTTAGGTCGGGGCAATCAGCACTGTAGTGACCTGATTTCTGACAGTTGTAGCAAACCCTTGAGTCTCCGACTTACTGATCTGTATGAACCATATCAGTTCGGCGTCTATCAGTTTAACTGATGGTGCGGAAGATTAGTTAACCCGTGTGAAAACCAGTTTTACCCAATTAGATTCTGGTGCAATCTGTTTTAAGATCAGATGACTAAAGTGTCAAGATGATCAGTTCAGTAGCTTGATGTTAATCTGAACCAGATGGGAATATGCATGCAGATAACAAATAGTGTGCAGTTGAGTGTAAAGCAAGATAGATGCACACAGATTTATAGTGGTTCAGACAACTTGTCCTACGTCCACTCTTCCCTATCAGCATTGGAACCAACTTAACCAACTGGACTTAGTTTAATGTGTTATTCCAACACAGTACAACCAACAGATGTTTCACGAGTTCTCACTCAACCAATCCCAGAAATCAGATCTAGAAACCCTAGATTGAAATCTTGTTAAAACAAACTTAACCTAACTTTTGTTTGGGTATAAGATTTGTAATGTTCCAACTAGAATACTATCATATCTTCTAAGTAGCCTAAGGCTGGAGGATAAGTATTCTATGCTAAGAACAATGGGATGAACACTTAGAGAATAAGCTTCGATTTAGTGTTCTTCGTGCGAAAATTAGCTTGTGCTTGAGCTTGATGATAATTTCCGTAACCTTACTATGAAGGTTTGATCCCATATATATAGGCACGAAATCGAATTAGCCGTTGGAGAGCAATTCAAATTTTGGTCTATTTTAGGTAGGTCTGTAGGCTGATTTGACGTGCTTCAAAGGCGGCATGGCCGAAAGCATGCAAGCTTGTCCTTTCTAGCCGTTTGACAATTTTAAACGCTTTTGTTACATCACAAGACTCCGACGCGCGTTGTCAACATCTTATTGGCTATCAAGTACACTTCGCAGCACTTGAATTAGCAACAAGGTTGACATTCTTCTTGTCTGAACACTTACCTCGTACTAGGTACAAATGAAGTAGTTACCTGATGGAGTTGACACAGATCAGTTCGAACACTGATCTGTCTACCTGATTTAGGTCTTTTGCTCGTAAGTTGCCTTAGCACAACTTACTGATCTTTTCTTGTTGTCATCTGATGTAGGTCTTGGACGGTCTTCTGTCTTGAAATCTTCTGCTTATCTCGCTTTTGTTCCGCTTTCATTCATCGATCTTCAAAGATATCTGATCTTCAATTTAACTGATCTTCTGATCTTCAAGACTTAACCTATACATATTGAGTTCCCCCTCAATATGTGACCTATCTATTACATCAACTGTCTATACATTTCAGCTGGTCATCTTATCTGTTATCTAGATCATCAGTCAGCTAACAGGTCTGACTGGTCCTATTACATTATCTATTTTGAAAGTTCCATCAAAACTACAAATTTCCCAACATAAATGTATCCATATCTTGAGTAATCATCGATGAAAGTAACGAAATACTCATAGCCTCCTCTTGCTTTGATTGACATTCGACCACATACATCGGTGTGAACGATTTCTAACACTTCTTTGGCTCTATTCCCCTTGGCTCCAAATGCCCTTTTGGTCATTTTTCCCTCCAAACATGATTCGCAGGTTGGAAATGGTTCAACCCAGAGAGACTCCAATGAACCATCTTGAACCAACCTTTGGATCCTCTTTGGATTAATATGACCTAGTCTCAGATGCCATAGAAGTGTTTCCTTCACATCTGATGAACTTTTTCTTTTATCCGAAATAGTTGATGTGTTATAGGATGCATTTCGTGAGTGGTGTGCACAGTTAATTGTGTAGAGATTATTTGACAACGTTCCATGACAGATAAACTCATTATTTAGAGCAATGGTAACAACTTTATTCAAAGTAACCGAATATCCATCAAGAAAAAGTTAAGAAACTGAAATCAAATTCTTTCTAAAACTAAGAACGTAAAGAACGTCTCTCAAAATTAAAACTTTGTCTTCAAAAGACAACTGCACTTCTCCCACTGCTTCAGCTGCCACTCTCGTAGCATCGCCCAGTGTGATGAGGATCTCACTCCCACTAAGTTGCTTGGTCCGCTTGAACCCCTGTAAAGTGAAACAAACATGATCAGTGGATCCCGAATCCGCTACCCACGAGTGGGAAGTATACGCCGCTAAACAAGTTTCAACAACTAGTGCATGATAATTATATTTCTTTCCATTCCTTTTGGGTTTGGAACAGGCTGGCCTCCAGTGTCCTTTCTCAATGCAATTAAAACATTTCCACTTAGCCGTTTTCTTAACTCCTCCATCTCCCTTCACCTTCTCTTTGTCTTTGGCAATGCTTGAGTTCACTTGCTTTTGGCCTTTTGCCTTCTTCATATTCTTGCCTCCTCTTGGCCTAGAAGAAGAAGAGGGACCACTTGCCATCAAGGCTTGGCTCTTTTGCCCCAATATCGCCTCTGCCGAGACCAAAGCTTGCAACAGATCAGGTAACCTGAACTCTTGTTTGTTCATTTGATAGTTCAGCCTGAATTGTTCAAAACTTTTAGGCAGAGAATGGAGTATGAAATCGATCTGGGTCTCGATGTCATATTCAGTGCCAAGTACCTCAAGCTTATTTAGGTGAGCCATCATCTAGAGAACGTGCTCCCTTACGTGCGTTCCCTCCACCATCTTCATAGAGAGCAAGTCTCTCATGGTGATCTGACGAGCCACGCGGTTCTGATGTTGGAAGATCGCTTTAAGACTCGTCATAATGTCTGCAACAGTCTCAAAATGTTGATGCTGATGTTGCAACACGTCTGACATAGAAGCCAGCTGTGTGCACTTAGCCATCTCATTTGACCGCTCCCAGTTAGCAAAATCTTTCTTATCCGCTTTCGTGGACTCATCAGTTGGCTTTTCGGGTTTTGGGATAGTAAGAACCCAATTATGATGTTGTGCAGTAAGGACAATAGTAAGTTTTCGATTCCAATTGACGAAGTTTTCACCAGTAAGTAAATTGTCTTTAAGTATATTGAACAGTGGATTAAAAGGTTGCGACATGCTGAACTGAAATAAACAACGATTTGCATAAACATAAAAATTATCACAAATTCGATCACATGTATCATATTAAAATCTCAAAAAAAATATGAACATGCATCAGTCAACATCTCAAAACAGTTTAAATAAGCCACGTGGGGTAGGTCATTATTTAAACACATTCAAGCAGGTTACAAACAAGAACAATTACAAACCTTTAACATCCAGATTAATAGTTGGCTCCCACTTGACCAATATAAGATTGACGGGGACTTCGGGGAAGTATATGCATATCAATTTTATACCCCTAAGTAATAATCATGATTAAATACATAATCATTATTTCGCTTTGAACGAGCCTCGTGGGGAGGGTCATCGTCGCCACTAATAATAATCCACAATCATCCGTTTGAAATTTATTCATGTGAAAGCTATCTTTTAGCCGTCCCGTGGGGGGAATTTCTCCAAAAGAATTAACATATAAATAAATCATGGAGGTCAAAATTAATTCAATTTTATTGTCCGGAATAAAATTGTCAATTAATTATTTAAAACATACTTAGTAATTTTCGAAAGTGAGATTTTTCCAAAACAATTTCTCATGCATCGCATATTCAAACATAATTAAATACGCACGAAAAATAAAGCAAACATCAAATCAACAAATTAAACACATTGGGCACATATATCTAATTGTCACGGTTAATTTTTGTCATGTCTTGATCTTGAGAAATCGTCTTCATAACCTTCATCGTTCGTCTCGAAAAGCTCCGACTTGTCCGCAATATTTTCTTTAGAATGTCCTCCGTTTAGGTCTAAAATGACGTCCGGCATTGGGTAGCTCATGGTCCGGAACACGTATCCGCGTGCGCCCGTGCGCACGCCTGCGTTCGGTCCGGCCATCCTCGCCCATCGCTCGGCGGCTCTCAGCAGATCGCGAGGATCTGCGCGCGCGCCCGCATCGCTTTTCTGCGTCGCTCGACCGCATTGCGCGCGCCCTTGCGCATTCAGTGTGCCTTCCGTCCACATCCGCCTGTGCGTGTAGGCGCACGCCAGCGCATGCCTGTTGGCCCAAGTTCCGCCTGGCACTCGGCCACACCTGGGCTTGCGCCCGCTTGCGCCGAGCGCTTCTCGGCTAGCCCCGTGCACGATCGCCTAGCACCTCGTGCTTTGGCTCGCGTACGTCCGGGCACTTGGTCGCCCATTTTTAATTCTTCATCTTCGTTCTCGATCCAGCTGCGATTTATTTACAAAAATAAATAAACCTAGATAAAGACTAGTCTATTACATTGATCAAATCAAACAAATCTTAATCTACTCGTGGATTTTATCACGAGGCAAAACGAATTCGAATGAATCGAATTAAAAACCACAATTTATATGCATGCATAAATAAATATTCATCAAATACCATGACAATTGGATACCTGCAAAAAAGATCTAGCATTTCTACTATCCAATTTCAAATTTAATGAACAACAAATTAAATTAGAATTTAAAATTCAGAGCCCAAAACCAATGCTCTGATACCAGTTATTGGGGAATGGATTGCCCGGATCTATTCGGGATGAATATTTAAATAAAAATTTAATTCTAACAATTATTACTAACATGAATTAATCCTATATTAATTCACATAATAATTCAACAACAAATCATGCATACAAATTCGTCACATAAATCCTACGCATGCGGAATTGCTAGGAGTTTACGTGAACTAACCTCTCGGAGTGACAACCATTGAGAAGATGGATCCCGTTCACACGAACACACCAAAAGACCTTCTCAAGTATTCCCTCGTCCTTGTCCAACAATCCGGTGGTAGGATGCTCGCGAACAATTAACAAAAGGGAAAAATAAAATATGTTGCACCACCTTTGTGGATTTCTAATTTTTCCAACACATGGAATTGCATTGGGGATGAACAATTCATCCCCTATTTATAATACTAGGGGTGGCCGATTTTTGTCCTAGAAATAAGATGGGAAAATATTTTTCTTGATCTCCAAGAAATCTTGAATATATCCAATATATTCTTTTCTCCATAATTAAAATATTCCACAAAAATCCCACCTCCTTATATTAAGGGAATTTTCGAAAATCTCAATTAAATGGGGAAGAAATATGATCTTTGACTTTTCTTGAATTTATGGGATAATCTTGTATTTCAAGAATACATATTCCATAAAATCTTTCCAAGAAAATCAAGAAAGTCTTTTCTCTTTCTTCCTTTAATTTTTCAAAAAATTGGAAAAATATGCAACAATAATTTATTTTATTTTAAACACTTTTTTCAGTTATTGGACTTCATCTTTGGGCTACTTGAGGGGCCTTTCGGAGAATTAAGATTGGATCTTCCAATGGATCTTGAATTTTCAATATTGAGCCACAACATTATTCAAGCCCATAAATATTAATTAATCCCACTACATAATTAATATTGCACTATCCATCTTAACCCATATTACTGTTAATATGGCTCCCGGGAATTATTTCCCGTGCTTAAGATTATCCAGTCCATTAATTAATTTAGGCCACTGAAATAGCTTCATATTAATTAACATCTTTTTCCTTGGTCAAGGAACGACTCAACATTATTATCCATACCGAAAACTAATTCCACTTGCAAGATTTGGTATGATAAAACTTCTGAGCCTCCCAAGGGGACAAATCAAACAAGGCGCACATGCACACATTTCACCGTATTAAATCTTAGCAATTGTCGTGTAACCAATAACATTGCCCAAGATACAAGGTATTGAATCTCACTGATTCTCTTCCCATCATAAGTCAAAGCAATGGTTAGTGATTCCACACTATCCTATTTAAGGGATGGAGATTAAGAAATAATGAACCACTGAGGTCTAATTCTTCTATATTCAGTACTGAAGAATTTATCCTCATGTAGGTCCCATTCAGTGCATCATAATGCACTAGTGCAATCTCTTGGTCAAGACAAGCAAATCTGAGTCTTACACTTCAACCTTTCACGATTGTTTGTTCATTTCCATTTGGGTCGTAAATTTTGTATTTTTAGTTACTAGAGACTGTTAATTTAATCTTCTGTGATCTGATATCACTAAATTAACTACAATGTAACACGTACTATTTATTGAACAGTTATGCAATAAATATATGTAACATTCAATGATATTTAAAGCATCAGTGATAAATAATTTATTTCAGCAAATAAGACAGAAATTCAGTCTGGTTATACAAAGTAAAAGCATACTTTCCAGTATAACCCTAACATCGCGTCTAGGGGCGCACCGCCGAAAAAAAAGATGAAGGATAGAGGCGGAGCGAAAAATTGACGACGGTGAAATCGCACGGGCCAAATTGCAAGCTCCCGCACACGTCACGAGGCCACGACACCTAGTGCCGACCTCGAGCGATGCGGCGTAGCATTGCGGCTGTGTGAACGAGGGCGAGCGGCAGCGGGTTTCTCCTAGAGAAAAACCCTAAAATCAATTTGGGGATTTTTAGCGTGAAGAAGACGACCCAAGCAAACAAATAAGGGATGCAGTCCAGTTTATCAAAACGACCGTGCCCCAGTTTTGAATTAAAAAAATTATTTATTCAAAACCTATTTTAATTATGCAATTAAAACAAAGAGCCTGAAGCTCTGATACCATTGTTGAAATATATAGGCACGTAAACACGTAATACATGCGCAGTGGAATTAAATAGTTCACTAACAACGAACAGTTAATTGCATAAATAAGAACGAATAATCATAACGAGAAATCTTACAGTAATTCGATAGCAGATTTCTCAACTACGGTATCCACGTAATCCCCGTGGATAGATTTGCATAGATTTGCCATCGTTGAATCTGAGACGGAATTTGCAAGGAAAATTCTTATTCTAGATTTTATGGAGAAACTAGGGTTGTGCTTGGATGTGTAACCCTTTTCTTATTTTTCATTTTTATGAAAAAAAGTTATTTTGGATGAATAGTTATGAAAAATAAGAGTGTGATTGGATGTGAAAAAAGTGTAATGATTATAGTTGATGTGATATGTCTGTGGAAAATGAGATTGTGATTGGATGTAAAAAAATTTTTTTTTTTGAATAGTTAATATGATGAAATTAATTTGTTTTGTAATAGTTAATAAAATATTTTTTTCAATATATATAATATTAAGATTTAATAATATAATAATATTAATAATTTAATATTAAAATATATTAACAAAATTTTGTTTTTACTAGTATTTAAAATATTAATAACGTTAATATGAACAATAACTTTTAAATATAGATTATTATAAAAATATGATTAAAATAATATTCATAAATCCTTTTAAATTATATAATAATACTAATATTTAGAAAAAATATTTTAATAATATATAATATGAATATTCACATTATAATAATATTTTTATTGTGAGTTTAGTACTCCCTCCGTCCCATAGTTTATAGTAAAGTTACCATTATTTTTGTCCCATAGTTTATATTAAAGTTGTTTTATCACTTTATCATATAAAATACTAATAAACAATTCTTTCTACCCCTAACTACCCATCACTTTATCACATAAAATACTAATAAACAACTTTTTCTACCCCAACACTTTATCACTTTATCACAAAATTCTTATGAACAATAAGAAAGCCATAAAATATGGACGGTGGGATTACCATACTAATATTAAAATAATAATATTTAATATAATCATATCTTATTATATTAAAATATATTTTTAATATTTTTAAAATAAAATATTAATTATATGTTTCCACATTTTAAATAATATTATTATAATATTAACATAATAATATTTTTTAAAATTTGGTAATTAATAAAATAATATTTTAATATTATTAAAAATTACTAATAATTATTATTGATGTTACAATAATAATAAGAATATTAAGAAAAAAAAAATTCGAAACCAGAATATTAAGAAATACTAACATCAGTATTTATGTTATAATGATATATAATAATGATATTCAAGTTATATTTATATTATATTATCAATGAATCTTACATTATTACATTATTAAATATTTAATACTAAAAAAATAAATAATATCAACATTGTCAGCATACTGAAAATAATATTTTATAAGAATATTACTTAGTATTTCAAAATTGTTAGTCTAGTAATAACATTAGTATTTTATAATAATAATATTTTATTGAAATTATTAATAATATAAAATTAAATATGAATATTGATAAATATGAATATAAAATTATTAATAGTATTATCATAATATTTAATAATATTATTAATTATATATTGATATTTGATAATGTTTAATATGAATATTTATATTATAATATTAATAAAAATATTAATAATATTTTAATATTTTATTTTAAATATTTATTCTGCATGTAGGACAAAATATGATGAAAATGTTGAGTGAATAGTACTAAGAAATGAGAGGGAATAGTAATGAAAATTTAGAATGAATAGTATTGAGAATTGAAGGAATTTTGAAAATTTTGAAAATTGAGATGAAAAATGAAAAAAAAGTTGACAAGCAAGCACAACCTAGGTTTTCTTGTTGTGGTAAATAATGAATCCCGGGAAGTCATATATATAGGGAGAGACTGGCTTAAATCCTAAGCCATTTTGATTAGAAAGATAATTCCTAATCTTGCAAAACAAATTTCAAAGATATGTTTTTCCCTACGGATATTTTCCTACAATAATATTCCATAATATTATTTTGGGATTTCTATTTAATTAAATTAAATTTAATTAAATAGTAATAATAATTAATTCTAAATAAATATATTATTAATTCTCCATAAATTAAATAATATTAAATCTAATTTAATACTTAATCAACCAACTATAATCCGTACACGGGAGTTACTTGTTGTGTGACTCATAGGCCCTCATATATCGAGGGATTAGTCAAACTAACGGTCTTAATTGAAACCTAGACAATAAATCAGACATTCTCAATATATGAGGTACGTTGCTAGAAACGTGCAACTACCTGTAACTCTAACATGGGCTATTATGATTTCCTCATTTCATTCACGAATACTCGATTAGTCTTGAATATGATGAAGTGTCTATTCAAATAACTTAATCATATTATCTCCAATCACTAATTGATCACTTGTGTCACAATTGGCCACAAAGTCCAAGTTGATGTGCATTGACCAATGACTTTGATCCAATTATGATGAGAAGATGAGTATTCTCTCTAAATCCACTTTTAGGAATGAATCTTTTTCTTGGCTCAACTACCACGCACATGCACTTCGTGATGAACCCAATCCAAGCCATATCTACCCATGGAAGGGTGCAAGTGTCGGTCATGGTCAAAGTTCATCACTCCACACATGTCGTATGCGTATTGACCTCAAGTCAAAGGAGTATCGCATCGCTCCCACTAACCGAGATACCCGTAGACACATATAGTGGAACTACATCAAACGGTTCCTCGGATGGGTATACCAATACCCTCTAAGGTATTTGTGCATCCATCATGAGATACATAGTAAGTGAGATCTTACTACACTCTCTAAGAGTATGATGCAGATCGCACACCAATCTCCATTGCATCATCAATATCTCATTCTTGATGATCCTTGATTGGGGCCATTTGAGAATCGTGCTTAAGTTATCTGAGTTCTCATATAGTCAATGTCAGGAGTGATTTAAGCGAACACAGATAAGAACAAATGCAAACAATCAAACATAATATTCTAATAAGTGTAATGTCATACATTTAATATTAAATAAACAATAATATTAAATCAACACTGAATATTATCTGAGTATTATGTCCTTACAATGGAATGTCTCTAGGACACTAACACTAACAGATAAGTCCCGTTTAGTGAGAGCTCCATAAATATCTGTTGGTGGTGTTGTTGGAAAATAGGGTGCCCGGATCTATCCGAGGTGCAATTTAAATACAAATTTAAATTATTTAATTATTACTAGCATGAATTAATCCTATATTAATTCATATAATAATAAAATAGCAACAACACATCATGCATATAATAAAGCCACGTAAATCCTACACATGCAGATTTCTAAAAGTTATGTAAGGCGTACCTTTTTGGCGAATTAAATGGAGACAGATGAGCAAAGGTTCAATGAACACACCCAAAGTCATTCTTTAGTATTCCCATGTCCTTGTTCAACAATCCAGTGGTAGGAAGCTCGCGAACAATTAACAAAAGGGAAAAAGAAAAATATATGCCACCACCTTTGTGGATTTCTAATCCAACACATGGAATTGTGTTGGGGATGAAAAGTTCATCCTTATATATAGGCACAAGGGGCGAAAATTTTGGTGCAATATTAGGGTTAGGAAATTTCTTTGTATCTTCTCAATATACAATCTTGAATATATTTTACATATTCTAATTCCATATTATTCACAAAATATCTTTTCTTCTCATATATATATATATATATATATATTTTAAAAAAATTTCAATGATCAAAGGGAGAAATAAGATCTTTGACTTTTCTTGAATTTATGGGATAAACTTGTACTCCAAGAATACTTTATTCCATAAATTTTTCCAAGAAAATCTTTTCTCTCTCCTCCTCATAATTTTCAAAAATGTTGGAAAAAATGATGCAACAATATTTCTTTTATTTTAAGCACTTTTTTCAGTTATTGGACTTTATCTTTGGGCTAGTAAAGGGGCCTTTAGGAGAATTAAGATTGGATCTTCCAATGGACTTTGAATATTCAATATTGAGCCACAATATTATTCAAGCACATAAATATTAATTAATTTCACTACATAATTAATATTGCACTATCCATCTTAACCCATATTATTGTAATATGGCCCCCGGTAATTATTTTCCGTGTTTAAGATTATCTTAGTCCATTGATTAATTCTAGCCACTAAAAAGCTTATATTAATAAATATATTTTATCCTTGGTTTAAGAATGACTCAACATTATTATCCATACCGAAAACTAGTTCCACTTGCAAGATTTGGTATGATAAATCTTCTGAGCCTCCCAAAGGGATAAATCACACAAGACGTACTTGCACACGATTCTCCGTATTAAATTTTAGTAATCGTCGTGTGACTAATAATGTTGCCCAAGATATAAAGTATCAAGTCACAATGACTCTCTACCCAACATAAGTCAAAGAAATAGTTATTAATTTCACACGATCCTATTAAGGAACGAAGATTAAGAAATAACGAACCACTGAGGTCTAAGTCTTCCATGTTCAATACTGAAGAATTTATCCTCGATGTAGGTCTTATTCAACGCATCATAATGCACTAGTGTAATCAGTAATCTCTTGGTCAAGACAAATCAATCTGAGTCTTACACTTCAACCTTTTGTTGGGGAATTTAATTGTCCGGATCTATTCGGAGTGAATGTTTAAATACAAATTTAATTCTAATAATTATTACTAGCATGAATTAATCCTATATTTATTCAAATAATAATCCAACAACAAATCATGCATATAAACAAGTCACATAAATCTTACGCATGCGAAATAGCTAGGAGTTTACGTGAACTAACCTCTTGGAGTGGCAACCGTTGAGAAGATGGATACTCGTTCACACGAACAAACCCAAAGAGCCTTCTCAACTATTCTCTCGTCCTTGTTCAATAATCCGGTGGTATGATGCTCACGAACAATTATCAAAAGGAAAAATAAAATTATGTTGCACCACCTTTGTGGATTTCTAATTTTTCCAACACATGGAACTGTATTGGGGATGAAAAAAGCATCCCCTATTTATAACATAAGAGGTGGCCGATTTTTTGGTGTAGAATAGGATGAGAATTTTTTTTTCTTGATCTCCAAGAAATCTTGAATATTTCTCATATATTCTTTTCTCCATAATTAAATATTCCACAAAATCCCACCTCCTTATTTTATGGGAATTTTCAAAAATTTCAATTAAATAGGGAAGAAATATGATCTTTGACTTTTCTTGAATTTATGGGATAATCTTGTATTCCAAGAAAATCAAGAAAATCTTTTTTCTTTCTTCCTTTAATTATTTTCGAAATTTATGGAAAATTAGGCAACATTGATTCATTTTATTTTAAACACATTTTTCAGTTATTGGACTTTATCTTTGGGATACTAAAGGGGCCTTTAGGAGAATTAAGATTGGACCTTCCAATGGACCTTGAATTATCAATATTGAGCCACAATACTATTCAAGCACATAAATATTAATTAATCCCACTACATAATTAATATTGCATTATCCATCTTAACCCATATTACTGTTAATATGGCTCCCGGTTATTATTTTCCGTGTTTAAGATTATCCAATCCATTAATTAATTCAAGCCACTGAAAAGCTTTATTTTAATTAATATCTTTTTCCTTGGATTAGGAACGACTCAACATTATTATCCATACTGAAAACTAATTTCACTTGCAAGATTTAGTATGATAAAACTTCTGAGCCTCCCAAGGGGACAAATCAAGCAAGACGTACTTGCATACGATTTTTCGTATTAAATCTTAGCAATCGTCATGTAACTAATAATATTGCCCAAGATATAAAGTATTGAATCACATTGATTCTCTACCCATCATAAGTCAAAGAAATAATTATTAATTCCACACGATCCTATTTAAGGGACAGGGATTAAGAAATAACGAACCACTAAGGTCTAATTCTTCTATATTCAGCACTGAAGAATCTATCCTCATATAGGTCCTATTCAGCACATCATAATGCACTAGTGCAATCTCTTGGTCAAGATAAGTCAATCTGAGCCTTACACTTCAACCTTTCACGGTGGATCGTTCATTTCCATCTGGGTTGTGAATTTTGTACTTTGGTTACAAGGAACTGTTAATTTAATCTTCTGTGATTTGGTATCACTAAATTAAGTACAATGTAACACGTACTATTTATTGAACATGTATGCAGTAAATATATGTAACATTCAATCATATTTAAAGTATCAGTGATAAATAATTTATTTCAGCAAGTAAGAAAGAAATTCAATTTGGTTATACAAAGTAAAAGCATACTTTCCAGTATAACCCCAACACCTTTCACGATGAATTGTTCATTTCCATCTAAGTTGTGAATTTTGTACTTAGTTACAAGGATTTGTTAATGTGATCTTATGTGATCTGGTATCACAACATTAACTGCAATGTAACATGTACTATTTAATGAACAGATATGTAGTAAATATATATAACATTCAATCATGTTAAATGCAACAGTGATAAATAATTTATTTCAGTAAATAAAGTAGAAATTCAGTTTGGTTATATATAAAGTAAAAGCACACTTTACAGTATAACCCCAACAGGTGTGCCTAACACCGTAAACTAAGGTTTCCTTTAGATTAAGAAAGTGCCCCATCAAGGGAAGAGTGGATCTAGGAGGAGTTCTCCGAACCACTATAAAAATACATGTGTTCTTATTTGCTTGCATATTAATTGTCATACATATTTTAGCAAATCTGCATAACATACATTCGCAGCAAAAATTTTAAAGTCACCTCCCATTGAGATTTTACGAGTTTTAAATCGGGTTTTTCGGGACCAACAAGTGGTATCAAAGGAGTTCAAAAGTTCACTAGCTTTTAATGTGACCACCTTAACTGATCTTTTTTGCTAAAACCCATTTATTTTAAAATGCATATCTTTCATAAAATTAATGGAGGTTGACAATCATCTTCTCATCTTTTTTTTAATACATCAAATACTCATCATTTCACTTGTTTAACTAGCATCGTTTTTCTCATATGTTTTTTGTTAGTTAGTTTTGTCATCATGATCAAAAGGGGGGAAATTGTTGGGATAATTTTAATTTTGATTATTATGCCAAAACACCTTGTAATAGGGCAAGCTAAGTTGTATAGAAAGCTTGTGTTTCTAGACTTAGTTTTATTTTTACAGGTAACAAGTTGAGGGGGAACTCATCAAGAGAAAATGAGACTTATTAGAAAAAAATGAGACTGATGAGTTCCATGTAAACTGATGAGCTAAACAAAAAGAAGCATGTTGATTTGTGAAGAAGGAATGCAGATGCAGGTTGATGTTGTGCTGATCAGGTGGGCTGAAATCTGATTTCAGGCAAGTCGAAATCAGGCGAGAAGAAAACTGAAATCAGAAGACAAAATTCAGAAGACTGAAATCAGAAAACCAAAATCAGGCAACCAGAATCAGAAGAGCTGAACAATAATCTGGCGTGCTGATCTGATCAGTTAGACACACAAAAAGCTGGCCAATGAGAAGATGACAACACATATATTGATGTCATATAAAGCTGCAAGCAACAGTGCAAAAGGACAAAGAAAAGTTGGAAGATTATTAGTATGGATTTGAATTTACTCTCCAACGGTAATATTCAAATCCACACTATAAATACATTGCACTATCTTCAAAAGAAGATAATGGAGGATGCTGCAAAGTGAAGATTAAAGCCAAATATTCAAGCATCTCCATTCAAGAACACAGAGCATTAAATATTCAAATTTACCTAAATGTGTTCTACATTAGATCTTAGCATAAATGCGATATCCTAAGATTAGAGAGATTTTCCCAACCTTAGCTTAAAGGCTAAAACAATGTAAGGGAAAATCTCACCTAGTTAGAAATAACACCAAACTCAAACCCTTTCTTGAGAGATAAAATTAGTGGTTAAGTGAGGTAGTTAATAGGCAATCTCGTGAGGGAGATAAGTCCCGAGAGTGAGAACTCATTAAACATCTATAGGTGATCCCGTAAGGGAGATAAGTCCCGTTGAGTGAGAGCTCCATAAATATATGTTGATGGTGTGCCTAACACCGTAAACTAAGGTTTCCTTTGGATTAAGGAAGTGCCCCATGAAGGGAAGAGTGGATGTAGGAGGAGTTCTCCAAACCACTATAAAAATACGTGTGTTCTTATTTGATTTCATATTAACTGTCGTACTTTGATTTTTGTTTTCAAATCTATTTTCACCTGCCGATGGCCTAATTTGAAATTCCGTCACCATCTCCAGCTTGCCCATCTTCAAATTGAAAAATAGGTTTATAATAATAATTGGCGAAAATGCTCAATTTGTATTTGATTTCCTAAAATTAGCATATGATGGAGCATGGAAGGATTTAAATGACGAAAATGGAAAAACAAATCTGAGTTTTGAAATTATTTTTTTGAAATCTTCTCTCATAGTTTGTTCAACTCATGAGAATGACCAAATGCAAAGAGAGAGAAGGGGTGGGGTGGTTGATTTTAGATTCATATTTAAAAATGATTAAATTATGAATTATGTAATTTATTTAAATTGCATTTAAATTTTAAATTAAGGTGACAATGATGTGACCACTTGGGATTGGGGGATATATATGTAATTCTACAAAAAAAAATTATTATTTTAAATGAAAAAGATATTTTTGTCCTTTTATAATTATGAATTTGATTTATTAGTAGAAATGATGAAATGTGTTTTTGCAGATGACAATCTGTGAATCAAGACTTCATAAAAGCTGTCGTTTTAAAATAAAAAAGTATACATTGGGTCAACAATCCAACAGTAATTAACAGATTCCACAACATCAGGAAGAGCGAAATCGTTCCTGACCATAAAAGATCCCAGCTAGCTTACATACAATATATCTCTTGGATGTGAATGACATGACATCCAACTTGGAATAATTGAGCTTACAAGCTATATATATCTTCACCTTCACAATTTTTTTTTCCAAGGTTGAAAGCCACACTATTTACGGTCAAAACTCAAAAAATATATTGCATGTAAGCTAGAATTGCAAAAAGATGTCAAGATATAGTATTCTTTACCAAAATCGGAAAGTTTAGATAAAATTTCTATTTAGAAACAATTGTGATTTTATTCGCAATTAAACCAAAATAAAAATACAGTAAGACCTATATAAATTAATATTGTTGGGACCGGTGATATTTATTATTTTAGAAAGATAATAATTTATCTATAAATTAATAATTTAATAACTTAATTATTTGTTTAAAGAGTTTCCTTCCTATATGATGAATGTTCACCAAGATAACCTAGCAAATTGTTTCCGACATTGCAAAGTTCTCGAACGGTGAAAGATCAAGAAATTTAAGTGATTCCAACATTTAAGAAGACATTCAAGAACTAGAGACAATAAATGATAAATGTTCTTGTTTACGCAACAAAATGAATATTAATAGCATATTAGATTAATCGGGTGAAAATAATACGTTCATAGTTATTTTTTTTTTTTTTTGCAAACTTCATGTAGAATAATTTGGAGAATAACAATGAGGATGATAGAACATCTTTTGAACCAACTAGCGGACGGAGAAACTTATAACATTAAGGGCATGCTTAGTGAGACAATTTAGAATAGGGGAATGGAAAATATATGTTTGGTTGAGAACTTTCATTCCTTGTTACAATAGATGAAACCCCAAAACTGAGGAACCATCCATTCCTTAGGTTTTTTAGTACTATGCCTTTCATTCCTTTCTTCATTCCAACATTTTATTTTCTATCAAGAGTTCATAATAATAAGAGAAGAGGATACTGTTTCAATATTTTTTTTACGTGGAGGTGAAGATTTTGTGTGCATTTTAGTTTTTATTTAAACAAGTGTATGTGATAATACTAAGAAAAGATGGTGGAAAAACCAGACTAAATGAATTATGTGTCACGTTGTAAAATTGAAGCTCATGAACCCGCTTAATTTTCTATACTCATAAACATAAAATCGTTAAAATACATTTATTATAAAAAAGAAATCAATTAAGTTGAATCCATTCCTAAAGAATTGTAAGCAAACCAAACGAAATCAATGACTATGATGATAGTTCCCATTATCAACCAAACAATACAACTTTAAGGAGTATATTCATTCCATTCCCTACTACTATCATTTTTTTTATCAGCAAAAATATTATTATTACTAAGGGTACAAGAAATACCCAAAAATAAAATAAAAATACAACACTGTTGTTGGGAGATGAATTTAATAAAGATATATGATTTTGATTAAGATCCCAAAACCCCTATGTATGACATGTTCAGAATAATCTTGATAGTTGAGTCAGGATTCAGTTTTAGAGTACTCAGGATGTTATCTGCAAAATGTATAGTCGTGAGATATAGTTCAGATAGGTTCAAGACTCAAGAACTCAAGATATGTTTTCAAGTATCCGAAGTTTCAGGATGAAACTGAGATATCAAGACTTCGAAGATGATATTGAGTAATCAAGACTCAAAGACGAAGACTCAGTACATTAGTCAGTATAAACTACAAAGATTCGAAGACCACAAGACTCGTAAGACTCAAAATGCAAGATCAAGACCGAGATCAAGATCAAGAATATCAAGGCACAAAATTTAACTCAAGACTCAAGAAAGTAATCTTGAATGCTCGATATGAACCCCGAATGTTCCGAGGCACTGAAAAAATATATCTGAAGGATGCAATACTGAGAAGATCGCGATTCCTTAGAAAGTTGGATATTGCCAAGACATTCAAATGCAGACAAAAGGAACTAAGTCAGAAGTGTTGTTAAGGTTATATCAAACTCAGAGTTTGTAACCAAAAAGAGCCGTTGAAGGTGTCTACCTTTAACTGGAGACAAAAGTCAAAAAGAGGAAGACGACATCGCACCATCACCGACAATCGACAAAGGATTCAATAAAAAAGATGTCAATGTACAAAAGTTCCAGACTGCAAAAAGTGAAGACCGGCTACATGAAAGGCTATTGCCTAAAACGTGTTAGGGAGGTTCAAACCCTAAATATAGCCGTTTCTCACACACCTTAAGAGGAAACTCACGAAGCTATCTCTCCAACGGATAGTTTTCAAGAGTGACCTTGGTGTATGCCTATAAATACTGGTGACCCTCTACATTGTAAGGTTACGGGAAATTTATACGCAACTCAAGAGCTCAAGCTTATTCTTGCAAAAGTTAAAGCACTCGAAAAACTTAGAATTTCCCAAGTGCTTCTATATTGAAGAGAGCTCACTATACTAAGCCTAGCTTGATAAGAAATATCCAAAGCTTGGTCGAGATATCCTAACCCTTTGCATTATGCTTCATTGTAAAGGATATCTCATCCTAGTTGGAAACCAACCAAGAAACCCAAAACCCTTGTGAAGGTAGTTGGAGTGTGTTTGTTGGTGAGAAGAGTTGTAAAGAGTTAGTAAACTACGCGGAGTAGTCAGAAAACTCTAGAGGAGAAGTTAGTAAGCTACATGGGTAGTCTGAAAGCTTGTGTGTGATTGAGTAAGTAAACTACGGAGGTAGTCAGAAAGCTCAAGGTCGGGTTGAGTAAGTAAACTACGTGGAGTAGTCAGAAAACTCAGGGCCGAGTTGAGTAAGTAAACTACGAGGTAGTCACAAAGCTCAGAAGTTGATAGTGAATTTCTCTGAAGAGTCAGGGAGGACGTAGGAGCTTGAGTCTCTGAACCACTATAATTGTTGTGTTCTTTATTTCTTTCCTTATCCGTATTTTGCTTAACCGCATTGACTTGTTTTTGAAAGCATACTTTTCACTGATATTCAGTTGAAATCAATCCACTGAAGTTGCATAAGTGAATCACGGCCTAATCACTATTTTCATAAAGGGAAGGTTTTCAGCAAAGCTTAAAACGAGTATAAACTAAAGGGCCAACCATTTCGCATACGGTGAGTAGCTAAAAACAGAGATAGTTATCGAACCGAACTCTCATCCGAGGATTCAATAAGTTAGTTATCGATCCAAGCAACTCAGGGATCTCTCGACACTCGACTCGGGTTGGGATTATCTCGAGGTATCCGAATTTCGGGATCACAGATCACTCTCGATGAGACTTTGACTCAGAGCGATCTGTGCTTCTCAGAACCTAATCTTCAGGATTATCTGACGCAAGCTGACCTTAGTAAGAAAGAGTTTTAAAATCACTGAACACGTGTATTCCCCCCATACACGTGTAAAACTCGTTTGCACCGGGACCAACAAGTGGTATCGAGCAAAGGTTCAAACTTGACCACTGTTTGTGTTGACCAAAGTTTTATTTTCAAAAATACTTGTGGTCTATCCGAATCGATCTTATTTGTTTGAAATTTTTTTTTTCTTTTCAAAAGATCAGAAAAAAAAATGTCTTCTAAAAAACTTCCCATGTTCTCAGTGGAGAACTATGATCTATGGAGACTGAGAATGCAGGCTCATCTGTATTCCAGACATGAGCGTATGTGGAGAGTGGTCTCTCAAGGACCATTCCAATTTACTGTGGTGAATCCCAGAGGAACAGAAGATGAGAGAATTGATCCTAGAGCAGAATTTCCTAAGTCGATGACCAACCCGACTCTGAGGAGAGAAAGTTAGTCAATCTAGACTACATTGCAAAAAAGACACACTATACAAAGACAATTGATGATGGTGTGATGGGAATGATCTCTCAACGTAATCTTCTAAAGAGATTTGGGATACACTAGATGTAATGTGCCAAGGCACGAGATCATATAAAAGAAAAAAACTTTCAAAGGGCAATTGGAAAGTTTGATAGTTTTGAAATGGATGATGGTGAATCAATAGACAAACCGAAGTCGATTCACTAAAGCATCATGAATGATCTAAATGCACTTGGAAAGAAATACCCACGAGAGAGAAGTCGCATTGAAAATTAAGTAGAGGTCCGCTCTAAGAAATGGGATATTCATGCAAAGGGTGATTGAAAACACCAAGAATATTAATTCAATGCCTTACCAACAAGTCTTCTCGAAATTTGAAAGCCTATGAATTTGTAATTGATAAGAAATCCAAAAAGGGTCGACAAAGAAAGATGATTCTTCATCGAAGTAAGAATGTGGCTTTAAAAGCCAAAGATAAAACCCGAAAAACTAGAGAGTCTCGAGAACCCCATGCCAAAAAATCGGGATGAGCTTGAGGAAAAGCTAGCACCGATGGCAAGGAGGTTTGATAGACTTAATAGTAGATTTGGAAAATACAAAAGCTATTACAGAACCACAAAACCGTAAGAAACCCGAGGACGATCAACCGAGAAGAAGAAGGACTGAAAATCAAAGGATCTTCATCCAAGAGGAAAGACTCCAAGTCCAAAGAAGAAAATGATCGGGATGATGATGCCAACAGATGCTATAACCGCCCGAAGAAAGGTCACTTCCAAGATGATTGTCCGTTTTGTGCTAAGGAGAGAAGAGAAAGGCAAGCTAAAAGAGACCGTAAGTTCTCTAGCAAAAAGGCCATGGTTGCGAGAAGAAGAACATTCTCGAGAAGGGATCTAGCTCTTCGGATGAGATATTCTCGCACGTGAAACCTGATGACATCCGGCCTGATGGCCATTGAGGAGGTAAACTCTTCTTTCTCTGTTGTTGCTCCTACACTAGCACAAGAGTTTTCAAGTTCCACCGAAAACAATCATTTTGACCGATGGATTCTTTTGAGAATCGATGAAGGACTATCTTTGCTTTTTACAAGGATTTCATAAATCGAACTCAAGAGCGTAATAATAACCGAAAAGTCGAAAATCTAAAATGGAAAGACTCTAGCAATATTGAAATCACTTCTCAATTAATGGGAGCTACTTGATGAACCGGATGTTACGAAAGTACAACTCTCGAGAAAGAGAAGTTGATAATGTCCCTAATCGAAAAGCTAAAAGAAATCCAATCAAGAGATTCAAATAATCGTAACTAAGTTCAATGACCTCTCGAGAAGCATAAAACTCTACAGAATCTGTGAGGATAGTGCATGAGAAGAAGTTAACTCTATTGAATAATGCATCTAATGTAATAGATGAAATTCAGAGTTACCAGAGATTTGTGACTATAAAATGCTGGATTGGGATACATTCCGGGGAACCTCACAAGGTCATCTAAATGTCACGTCAAGTAGCAAGAAGATTATCTTTGTAAAACCAAAGGCACCTACACTTCAAACCAAAGTAATGCCCAAGGTTGTAGACAAGGAAAAGGACCTATGGTCTCGATAAAACCGAATGATCGGGTTAGAAAGCCCAAACCTCGGGTAAAGGCTAGAAAACCGAAAGACGATTGAAAGTTTCGAGCAAGTAATTTCAAAGCCTCGGGCTAAGAATGCAAACCCGAAGGCTCCACATCGAACCATCGGAGGAATCCTCGGATGAGAAACACTCAGCGAGACATTCTCAACTGAAGAGACCAAGTCCTCGAAGATCTTTGAAAGACCAGTTTCAAAGATGCATTTCACTGAACCCCACTTGCCTAAGGGTAAAGGTTATCCGAACCCGAGTCAACAAAGATTTAGACCCAAGAAAGACAAAAAGCCTAAGCATCTCAAAAAGCGAAGGCTGAACCAAAGAAGAATTCAAAGGCACATGTTCATGCTAAAGCTAGCACACACATATACTGAAAACCGCTAAGGCACCCGGTAGTGGATGTATATGTTGAGGTTTATGGAAGACAAATTAGCCACTTTAAAGTGATTAGAGTTGTCGGTGATTTGGATTCCGAAGGTACAAATAACCTCGTAGGACCCTACACAAATTGGGTACCTAAGAATTGATCTGTTTTTCAGGAGGAAAACAAGGGCACTGGACTGACTAAAGATCACATGGCACTGATAAGCAGAGATGAAAAGGCTCTTGATATATGGTATCTTGACAAAGGGATGTTCAAGACATATGACAGATACAAGAAGATACTCAAAGACTATGTTGAACAAAGAGACCCACAGATCACTTTTGGAGATAACTCCAAGGACGGATCAAGGATATGGAACTTTGGAAATCGACTCGATTCATATCCATGGTGTTTCATATGTATCCGGATTGAAGCATAACTTGCTGTCAATTAGCCAATTCTGTGATAAGGGTTTCAATGTTGAGTTCTCCAAGAACTTATGTTTTGTGAGAGATGATACATCACAGAAAATATTACTGACTGGTACAAGAAAAGGGAATGTGTATCTTTGTCGATTGGAGTTCAACTCCTAAAGATACATGTTTAGTTGCTAAAAGTTCCACAGATACCCAGGTTGGTTATGGCATAAAAGAATGAATCACCTAAATTTCAAAACCCCTGAACAAACTTGCAAGATTAGCTCTTGGAGAGGGTTGCCTAATGAAGTGTTCAAGAAGAACATATTTGTGATGCGTGCGAAAGAAAAAACAAGTAAAAGCATCATTTAAAAGCAAAGTAGAGGTTTCTTGCTTTTGCTTCCTATCGAGAAAAAAAAACGTCTTGAGATTGGTGAAGCTCTACAAGATTCTCATTGGATTACAGCTATGCAAGAAGAGCTAAATCAATTCTCAAGGAATGAAGTATGGGGAGCCGGTAGATAGACCGAGAAAGGCACAATGTCATTGGAACCAAGTGGGTTTTCAAGAATAAAAGAGATGAAAACAACAACATTGTAAGAAACAAGGCAAGACTAGTTGCACAAGGTTATTCCCAAGAAGAAAAAGCTTGGATTATGATGAAACCTTTGCACTTTTTGCAAAGACTAGAAGCCATCGATTGTTTCTTGCATATCTGCCCACATGAAGTTCACATCTATCAAATGGATGTGAAAAGTGCATTTTTACGAATCGGTGTGCTTAAAGAAGAGGTTTATGTGGAACAACCTCCGGTTTTCAAAATGTAATGACCAAGTTTACAAAGCTCGGAAAAGCCTTGTATGGTCTTAAGCAAGCACCGAGCATGGTATGATACTCTTTCTCGGTTTCTTCGACCATGGTTTTATCAAAGGAACTTTTGATAGAACTCTGTTCAGGATAGAGGATGGGGAAGATATATTACTAGTTCAGATATATGTTGATGACATCATTTTTGGATCTCCAAACCATCAGCTGTGTGAGAAGTTTTCAACACTGATGAAAGGCAAGTTTGAGATGTCAATGATGGGAGAGATGAATTTCTTTCTAGGTCTTCAAGTGAAACAATCAAAGGAAGGAATATTCATCAACCAGACAAAGTACACCAGAGATCTGATTGCCAAGTATGGTGTACAGACTGCAATCTGATTAGGATTCCCATGAATACTAACTACAAGATGGATCCTGATTCTGAAGGCAAATCAGTAAGTCATACTGATTATAGAGGAATCATTGGATCATTGCTCTATCTCACAGCAAGTAGGACGGATATAACATTTGTTGTTGGGATATGTCCAAGATACCAAGCTAATCCTAAGGCTAGTCCAATGGTAGCTGCCAAAAAGATACTGAAGTATCTTAAAGGCACAGTGAATAGAGGATTGTGGTATCCAGCTGATGATAACCTTGAATTAACTGGTTACTCAGATGCTGATTATGGAGGTTGCAGAATTGACATGAAGTCCACTTCAGGAACTTGTCAATTTCTAGGAAGTAAGCTGATATCTTGGTTTTCGAAAAATGGACCTCGATAGCAACCAAGATTAATTGAAGAAATTTAATACATGGTCTGCGAAAAGTGAAGCTCAGGCTCGTGATTCTTTGGCTCAGACAACAATTAAGGGATTATAAAGTTGAAGCCAATGAAGTACCAATATTTTGTGACAATAATAGTGCCATTGCTATTTCACAAAATTCGGTATTGCACACCAGATGCAAGCATGTGGATATCAGACATCACTTCATCAGAGATCATGTCGAGAAGAAGGACATAAGGATGGAGAAAATTCATTTTGATAAGCAGATAACTGATATCTTGACTAAACCTTTGGCGGAATCAAGATTTCAGGAACTTTCAGTTGAATTAGGGATGTTAGAACCAGGTGTATAAAGTAAAATCTGAAAAATTGAAGGTTTTCAGAAGCATGAAGTTTTCTCAGAATTCTACTGAGAAGCTTAGGATAAAATGGAAATACTGAACTGAGTCTCAGGAAACTCAGATTTACTGAAGGTCAGTACTCAGTAGCATACTGAACCATTTCAGTACTCAGTATTATACTGACATTTTATCAAGGTCAGTACTCAGTAAGACTGATAGAGGGAAATTGGTCTGAAGAAGTAATGACTCATGCGACTCATTTATTGCTTAAGTAAAATTCAGTAATCATTCGCAATAAATACAAAACACCTGAGGAATGTTTTTGGGCGGGATCGTTTTAAATTCCGAAGAAAGTCAACAGTCATTTAATGCTCTGCTACATTAATGACCAATGAGGATGTTTTGGCGGCTTACTTTTCGGAGATCGTCGGTTCGTATACCCGATTAATCAGAGATTAATCTCAACCGTTGCTTTTCACCTAACCAACGCAATTCCCCATGATCTCAAAGCTATATAAACCCCAATCAGTCATTCAAGCCAAAATTTTATCAAACCCTTCGTTCTCAAATCCTCTGCAAATAAATCCCCTTTTGCCCAGAAATTTCCAAAACCCTAAAGCTTCACTTCTCAAATCATTCTCTAAAATGGCTCCAACCTTGTTCGAGAGATTAGCCGAAACCAACAAGCTGTGGTACGAGTTCGTTGTTTCACTTGAAAGCACAATCAACTCAAAGCCAGAAGAGGAGGCTCTACATATGATTCGACTGGCTAAACTCATCCAACTAGTCACAAACCGACCAGACCAGGAGTTTGCGACAGAGGTAATCGAATTCATCTATAACTTGAAGTTAGATGAAGAGGACTGTATGCATTCTAAGATAACTGTATCACATTTAGAGCAGTCGTCCAAATACATCGATTTTGAGAGGGATCTGTATATAGTTCCGAAAAATCTGAATGATGTTTTTGAGCTCTGTGATAGAGGAGAGGATCCTACGATGTATATGTCAGGTAGAGAGCAGGAATACTTAGATAGGATTGCTGAGAATCCTGTTAAGTTTGAGGCGACATTACATAAGAGGCACTTAAAGCCACAATATCGTGTGTTGATGGATATTGTGAGCAAGTGCATCATGAGTCTTGCGGGGAGTTTTGAGCAGATCAGTACCCCGAAGCTCAGATTGATGGCGGCAATAGAGGCCTCACCCACCACCGACTTCAACTGGCTGAAATTCCTGATTCAGACGGTGAGTGAGCAGACCAAAGTTTTGAGGAAGGTTGACGGGGCGATCTCAATCAAAGGCAAGATCCACCATGCCACCAAAATTGCTTATATTTTGGAGATGTGCAGAGAGGAGGAGGATATCTTCGCCAATTCGACCCCATTCCCTAAATCCAAAATTCTCTTTAAACCCATTGCTGCAAAGAAGCAAGCCATCAGGGGGAAGAGAGAAAAGAAGGTAGAATCACCAGTTGCTGCTGATAAAGAGACTCAACAAACCAGGGGGAAGGTTCTGTTGGAGGCAAAGATGGAGCAAGGTGCAAAAATAATGAAGCCGAAGAATCTTGCCCCAAAGCGCAGAAGATTGGTGGTTCTCACCGATGAAGATGGAAGTGATTCTGAAGAGATTCAACCGGAGGGCCAAACCGCTCAGAGTTCACCATTGCAAGTGTTGGCTCAGGTTATCTCTAGGACACAGGATCAGACTGAGGAGCAGGTCTTCTCTGAGGTGCTCGAGACATCGCTCGATTCGTATAAAATTTCTCGTTAAATGAAATTTTTAAAGGAGCTCGGACCTCGAGATACCTACCTCGGATGTGCAGGCTCGAAGACGGAAGAGCCACCGCTAGTCGATCTCAAGATGTGCGAGCTCGATATGAAGTTTTCAAAGAGCCAACTCGGACTCAAACCGAGGATATACCAACTCAGCCTCGTAACCCACTCGGATGCAAATCGAGGACTGTTACCTGACAAACCGGATGTTGCTTTGAGGCTCGGAGGCGAGAATATTCTTAATGAGCTTCGAAGTGATCTCGCTTGATCCCTCACCGATGCTTCAACCCGAACCAGAGAGCCCGAGATGGAAGAAGGGGCGAAGAAAGAAGGCGAAAAACTAAAATAAGGAGGAGCAAGGGGAAATCTGGTTCATTCTAGACCGCTACTCCCGAGCTCAAATTTCATACCTCGATCTGCAAGATGTTTTCTTCAGATTAAGGACAACTGTGTTCATCCTCAATCAGACTCTTCCCGAGATGCTTGACATTGCTGCTTTTAGAGGGGAAGACTGGTGGAATGAGGAGACAGCCTTTCTGACCGACTTCTCAGGGTTCAGAAGGACAAAGCTCAGGATGAAAAACTCCGATTTTGATGAGCTGGTTCAAAAGAAGTTGGCTGAGAGGAGAGCAACTGAAGTTGGTGCCCCGAGCAGCGGAGACAAATCTAAAGATGGAGATGGGGACCAACAGGGAGATGCTGAGGAACAGTCTCAGAAGGAAAAAGAGACTTCTATTGTTGATCAACCTGAAATTGGTCAACATCGATCGATGCTAAGACTCTTGGATCGAGGCTCGGGAGACGCGAGCTCGTGACGAAGTCAAGCACATGATGATCGACAAAGATAGAAGGTGCAGAAGGTTCCTGAGATTGATCTCACTCCCTTGATGGAGAAACTTAAGAAGGTTGAGCCAATGATGATCAAAATTGCTCAGATGGAAGAGACGTTGGCCAATCAAGCTCAAAAGATGGAAAGTCTTAGTCACTCTTCAGAGCTGGTGCAAATTCAAAACACTCTGACCACCCAGATGACCTCCATGGAAGAAAAGCTGAATGAGAAGCTGGAGGGAGTCAAGGCTGAGTTAAGTGATGAACTGAAGCAGAAACACCAGGAGAGTTCTGATTTCCTAGAAGTGAAACTGGCAGAGAAGAATGAGGTGCTAATCAAGTCTGCTGTTGAGGAAATGAGCTCATTACTCATGACCAAGATGACAGAGATGTTCAAAGAAGCACTCTCTGGCCAGTTTGCCCACTTATCTGAAGAATTTTATGTGGCCAAGAACCATCTAAGGAGGCTGGAAGACGAACAAGATCGATAAATAGGAGAGATTCGGGCTGTGTGAGCAAAGAGCAATATCACATGGACACAAAGATTCTCGGACTTCTTCCAAATTACGGTGCCAAGAAGGGGGAAAAAGAATGTGAAGACCTCAGAAAGTTCATGGCACGTACTTTGGAGAAGAAGGCTCAGAAAGATGCTGAAATGTATAATCTAGCAAAAGCCTTAAAAGAAGTCGAAGCTACTGAGAAATTGAAGTTCGCTCAGGTAGAGAAGCCTATCTACACTCGAGTTTCTAAGCAAACCATGCTTGATGTTACAAAAGAAAAAAGCGAAAAGCTAGAGCAAAGGTTGGAACAAGCCAGCATCACTTTGAATCGCTTATGAAGAGGAAAGCCTTGGACGTTGTTCAACCTGTAAGCAAGCGTGCGAAGGCTTCTAAGCCAATCCAGAGGAAGCTGATTCTGGATGATGAAGATAAAGAAGAATCTGAGTCTCAACCTCAGAAGAAAGTCTTCAACACGAGAAATGCTCTGAAGACACTCCAAATGGAACAAGCTAAGAAAGCTGCTGCTTCGGTCTCAGGAGCGTCTGTGATCAGAAAGAAGATAGACGAAGAGCGTATGAAGGAGTGAATTCGTGAAGTTTATGAGCAAGAGGAAAGGAACATCAAAAGTACTAAAGTGGCCCCACGTTGATAAATGGAGGCCTATCAAACTCAACGATATGTGGGAAGAAGTCAAGAGAACCTCCTGGTTCAATTATGATGTTCTCAGGGAATGGAGAGGGGAAAGCTCAGATCGGAATGAAGCATTCATTGAATATCTCCTTACCATCTATCCAAAGTATCTACAGAGCTGGATTAACCTTGCGGATGAAGGAGAGGTACAGATAGTAGCCCCTGGTCCATATTCCTATCCTTCTCCAAGACTTGATAATGGCTTGGTGAATGAGAAGGCCATTACTCAAGAGATTGCTCGAGATCTTTAGTCATTGGGTCTAACAGAAAAGCAATCCGGACATCATCAAGGAAAGAAATGAGTGAAGAAGAAGAGATTTTTCGAATGTTTGACTGGAGGTGTCCGTCATGATGAAGTTGAGAATGAAATGGCTCAAGATCGAGATCAAAATCAAGACTCAGAAGATTCTGTAATCTTTAAATTTTTGTCTTTTTTATTTTGTTGATAAACTCATTGTAATCTGTAATGGTATACTCATCATCAATGAAGATTTATCATTATGCTCAAAAGATAATATCTCATTATCTTATTTACATGTCTTTTATTTTGATATGCTGAATGAATGTCTCTAAACTGATTGTATGTCGATAAGGGAGAAATTGTCTGAATTTGGGGGAAATTGTTTTAAGTATTTAGTAATGAACTATTTAAGAAGATTCATTACTGAAGAAATTATTAACTGTTGGGAGACTCTCTGAATTTGTTGGGAGATTCTCTGATTCAGGAAATTGTTGGGACACAACCAATCTTGTAATAGGATAAACTGAAACCTGAGTATAGGTTATATGTTTGTAACAAGATAGGTTTTGGCATCATCAAAAATGGGGAAATTGTTGGGAGATGAATTTAATAAAGATATATGATTTTGATTAAGATCCCAAAACCCCTAAGTATGACATGTTCAGAATAATCTTGATAGTTGAGTCAGGATTCAGTTTTAGAGTACTCAGGATGTTATCTAGAAAATGTATAGTCAGCAGATATAGTTCAGGATAGGTTCTGAAGACTCTGAAGAACTCAGTATGTTTCTGAAGTATCCGAAGTTTCAGGATGAAACGAGATATCAAGACTTCGATGATAATCTTGAAAAATCAAGACTTCAAGACGAAAGACTCGAAGACATCGATCGGATAAACTACAAAGATTCAAGACCTCAAGACTCAAAGACTCAAGATGCAAGATCAAGATCGAGATCTCAAGATCAAGAATATTGAGGCAAAAGCCGAATTAATCAAGACTTCGATAAAATCTTGAATGCTCGATGAACCCGAATGTTCCGAGGCAATCGAAAAAATCTATCCGGATGCACATCGAGAAGATCGCGATTCCTTAGAAAGTTAGATATTGCCAAGACATTCAAATGCGCATAAAAGGAACTAAGTCAAAAGTGTTGTTAAGGTTATATCAAACTCGAGTTTGTAACCAAAAAGAGTCGTTGAAGGTGTCTACCTTTAACGGAGACAAAAGTCAAAAAGAGGAAGACGACATTTGTACCATCATCCCGACAATCGACAAAGGATGTGTCATTGAAAAAGATGTCGGATGTACAAAAGTTCCGCATCGCAAAAAGTGAAGACCGGCTACATGAAAGGCTATTGCCTAAAACGCGTGTTAGGGAGGTTCAAACCCTAAATATAGCCGTTTCTCACACACCTTAAGAGGAAACTCACGGAGCTATCTCTCCAACGGATAGTTTTCAAGAGTGACCTTGGTGTATGCCTATAAATACTGGTGACCCTCTACATTGTAAGGTTACGGAAATTTATACGCAACTCAAGAGCTCAAGCTTATTCTTGCAAAAAAAAGTTAAAGCACTCGAAAAACTTAGAATTTCCCAAGTGCTTCTATATTGAAGAGAGCTCACTATACTAAGCCTAGCTTGATAAGAAATATCCAAAGCTTAGTCGAGATATCCTAACCCTTTGCATTGTGCTTCATTGTAAAGGATATCTCATCCTAGTTGAAAACCAACCAAGAAACCCCAAACCCTTGTGAAGGTAGTTGGAGTGTGTTTGTTGGTGAGAAGAGTTGTAAAGAGTTAGTAAACTACGCGGAGTAGTCAGAAAACTCTAGAGGAGAAGTTAGTAAGCTACATGGGTAGTCTGAAAGCTTGTGTGTGATTGAGTAAGTAAACTACGGAGGTAGTCAGAAAGCTCAAGGTCGGGTTGAGTAAGTAAACTACGTGGAGTAGTCAGAAAACTCATAGGCGAGTTGAGTAAGTAAACTACGAGGTAGTCAGAAAGCTCAGAAGTTGATAGTGAATTTCTCTGAAGAGTCAGGGAGAGTGGACGTAGGGAGCTTGAGTCTCGAACCACTATAATTGTTGTGTTCTTTATTGCTTTCCTTATCTCAGGCTTAACTCATTGCATTGACTTGTTTTTGAAAGCATACTTTTCACTGATATTCAGTTGGAATCAATCCACTGAAGTTGCATAAGTGAATCACAACCTAATCACTATTTTCATAAAGGGAAGGTTTTCAGCAAAGCTTAAAACGAGTATAAACTAAAGGGCCAACCATTCCACGACGAAAGTAGCTAGAACAGATAATTATCGAATCGAACTCTCATCCGAGGATTGATGAAGTTAGTTATCTGATCCAAGCAACTCAGGATCTCTGACACTCAGGACTCAGTTGAGATTATCTGAGGTATCTAAAAGCAGCTCAGGATCACTGTCTCAGTAGACTTTGACTCAGAGCGATCTGTGCTTCTCAAAACCTAATCTTCAGGATTATCTGACCCAAGCTGACCTCAGTAAGAAAGAGTTTTAAAATCACTGAACACGTGTATTCCCCCCCCCATACACATGTAAAACTCGTTTGCACCGGGACCAACAACTGTTTTACACTCCATGACGCAATGAAAACTTCGCCCAGTGGTACAGTGGTGATCATATTGAGATTACAAAAAATGTAGAAATTGTTTTGGGTCCACAGACCACTCCAAGTAAGAGACCATATTCATTCTATGATTCCTCAGAAATAACCAACTCCATAGTTGTTGCTTTAGTTCTTCCATTAAGGTTTCAGGCTGCAGGCTTTCATTATAGAATATCAAAGCACTTCTTTTCTTCCACAATAGCCAAAAGATGCATTGCAAGGAACAAACCATAAAAGTTTTACTTTATTTTCCTTTGAGAAGTTTGCTGAAGTGAACCAGGCTCCTCGCTGGATCGGAGATAAGGGCAGTGGAGATACCGACCCAATTTGCAAATTCCATCAAGAATGATTAAGAGATAGAGCATTAAAAAATCACATGTCTTACCGATTCAGAGTCGGAATTGCAAAATGAGCACAAGTAACTAGCGTGATTTGGCAATGCGTTCCTTCTTAACAGATTTGTCGTAGTTGGGATACGTTCCCATAAGGTCCTCTAGGCATGAACACGAACTTTCGGTGGTATCAACTTGTTCCAGATGATGTTAAACTCTTCCGTTGTCGCCAAGTTTTCTCTCGCTTCCACTTCGAACAATTTGTTATATGCTACTTTGGTGGTGTAGGCTCCATTTGCAGCTGCTCTCTAACGCCAACGGTTGCTTATACCAAACTTTAGCGGGTACCTGTTTAAGATTTCAATCAACTCATTAAGCAAAGGTTGTTCTCTCTCAAAAAGTTCTCTCCTCCATTGCCACCGCCAACTCCAACTCTCCCCATCCCATTCCCCCATCTCACTAACCCTCACTAATTTATTAATGCATAAGTTGTACAACCTTGGAAACAGAAGTTTCAAGGAAGTACCCCTTGCCCATATGTCCTCCAAAAATAAGTCTCACTCCCATCCCCAACTTATTTTCCTAAATTCGCAAAAAACCAGCCCCCGCTCCGTTCTCCTACAACTTTTAAGATTTCCCCCCACCAACCCATAGGTTTAACCGCTCTCCTCCTGCTCCCTCCGCTCACCCCATCCCACCACGAATCCCCCCATCTCGACCTAACCACTCTAGCCCAAAGACTTCCTCTCTCATGAAGATACCTCCACACCCATTTACCTAATAGTGTTTTATTAAATGTTTCAAGATCTTTAACCCCTAGGCCCCCACAAGATTTAGGTTTGCAAATAGAACCCCATTCAACCCAACAAATTTTTGCTATCACTTTCATTCCGCCCCCCCTCCCCCCCCCCCAAAAAAAAAGGAAATTTCTTTGTAAGCTAGTAATTTCCCTCAAGATATGTAAAGGAGATCGGTAGGTGGACAAATAGTATACTGGTATAGAAGAGGACAACGTTAATCAAAGTAAGACGTCCTCCGATGGTGATATCCAACCCTTCCCATTTATTTAACTTGTTACGAATTTTCGTGACGACATACTCCCAATTTACAATCCTTTTGTGAGAATTCCCAACCCGTACGCCCAAATATTTGAAGGGTATCGACCCCACTGTGCACCCCAACCGTTCGGCAAATTCGGAGACCAACGGTTCCTCCACATTCAGCCCAAAGATGTTGCATTTCTCTGGATTAACTTTCATCCCCGAAATCAGTTCCAAGTTGATGAGAAAATGTTTGAAGAAGTGGATATTTTCCCAAGAAGCTTTACCCAAGAAGGTCGTATCATCCGCAAATTGGAGGTGAGAGATCTCTATTTTATCCCTTCCCAATGCCAAAGGCTTGAACAACCCACTTCCAATGGCTTTTTTAAGCATCAAACCCAGTCCCTCCGCGGAAAGAAGAAAAAGAAAGGGGGAAAGCAGGTCTCCCTGTCTCAGTTCTTTTTCCAACTTAAATTCATCCGTTGGGCTCTCGTTGATGAGTATTGATGCTCTGGCGAGGAAATGCACTCCATAATCCACTTCTCGTTGAAATTGAACCTCCTCATTACAGTACTCAAGTAATCCCACTTGATGGAATTGTATTCCTTATACAGGATACATGTCGTCTTTTTGGCCTTCGCCTCCTCAATGACCTCGTTTAAAATAGTAATGATATCCACTATTTGTCATCCTTCAACAAACACACTCTATTGGTCAGAAATAATCGAGCCCACAATCTTGCTTAGTCTAATGGAAAGGACTTTGGCTATGACCTTATATACCCCGCCGATAAGAGAGATCGGTCTAAAATATGCTAGACCCGTTGTTTCGTCTTTTTTCGTAATCAAGACAATAAAAGAAGGGTTTAGACCTTTTACCAATTTCTCGTGCTCATGAAATTCTTTAAACATGTTCATGAAATCCTCTTTGAAAAGCTCCCAGTATTCCTTGAGAAAGCCAAAGTTGAAGCCATCCGGACCCGGACTTTTAGAGCTTCCACAAAAGTCAAGGGCAGATTTAACTTCCTCTTCAAGAAATTTAGAAATCAGGAACTGGTTTGCCTCTGCTGAAACTTGAATATCACAAAAATCATCGCTCAATGAAGGTTTTGGCTTTCTGACTGCTTTGAAATGGTTTGAGAAGTATGAAAAGACTCCCTCTTTCACTTCACTCACTTCTTCTCTCCACACACCGTCTAACATTACTCCAGTGATCTCATTGTGTTTTCTCCTCTTATTGATGACCTTATGGAAGAAGCTCGAATTAATATCTCCGTCTTTCAGCCACCGTATTCTTGCCTTTTGTTTTAGGATGCTAGCTTGGAGCTTCAAGTCACATAGTAATAGTGCTCTTTGTTCGTTTCTTCTCGTGATCTCTTGCTCTTCTAACCCGAAGACTTCATCCAGGGTATCAAGTTCCTGTATCTCTTTTCTTCTCATCTCGATTTTCCTGTCCATGGTTCCAAACACGTTCTTGTTCCACTCCTTCAAGTCTGCCTTTAATCTCTTGAATTTTTCCTTCAGCACAAAGCTGCCCTAACCTTCGACATCATAGCTTTTCCATTTTTCTTTGACAAAGTCATGGAAACTCGAATGAGATTGCCACACATTCAGAAAGCGAAAAGGCTTAGTGCCCCAATTTTTTACTTTGATTTCCAATGTAATAGGACAGTGATCTGAGAGAGACCTTCTGAGAGCTTTGTGATGATTACTCGGCCAATAGAGCAACCATTTGTTGTTAACCAAGACTCTATCAATGCGACTTTTGCTGCTTCCATCAGGTTTGAACCAAGTAAAAGATTTCCCGTGTAGTGGGAGTTTGATTAGCCCCGCATTTTTTATGAAGCCGTCAAACAGACTCATATCTCTGCTATTCACCAATTCGCTCATCCCAACTCTTTTCGAGCTTCTTCTTATAGAATTAAAGTCTCCAATGACACAAGTACAACAATTAGAATTCTGAGAAATCATACCCAAAAGTTGATCCCATAGCAGGCATCTCTCCATAAGAGGGCAAGACGCATAGACATTAATCACACAACATTCCAATTTATTTGAGCCCCATAAGCCTTTCACGACAACCGCTCCCCTTAGGTTCCAGCAGCTCACAGCTTTAAATAGTTCTGCATCCCAAATCGAAACAATGACACCGACCTCCCGTCTGACTCCCTAAATGTCCATTCATAGTTTCATGACCCCCATAATGCTCATGCATCGAATTTATTGAAATCTTTTTTTTTTGACTCATGTATGCACGCAAACTGAATTTTGTTTTTCCTAATGAGGTCTTTAACTTTCTTGCATTTCGCCGAATTCCCCAAGCCCCTAATGTTGTAACTTAGTAACTTCATTGATTAATTCCTTCTTTTGCCTCCAAGTTTGACTTGCCGATTATAGGATCAAAGCCCCCAATTTCCTCAATACCTTCCACGATATGTTGCTTAATGTTGAATTGTGTAAAAGTGAGTCCCATAATCTTACCTATTTTCCATGTAGCTTCTGCTTTAGAAGTTGGGTCAACGCCAGAGTCTGGGTTGTTCGACACAGAGGTAACCCCTTTATCCACCAGATGGGTTTCTTCTAAATCCTCTGAGGCAACTAAGTCTGAAACTAAGGCGCTGAACTGTCGTTTCTCCTCATTTTTTTGATTTTTTTTGGAAACACCGTATGCTTTCCTCTTACTCTGTTTATGGCCTTGAAACAAGGATCTAGGTGCCGGATATGTGCAAGGGTTTAACGGGGGTAAAGGGTTGGGCTACGTAGAGGTTTGGGGGGGATGATGTTGGAATTGGAGGAGTAGGATGGGTTGAGAATGGCGTTAGGGTTTTCGCCCATTGAAGGCTCAGTCGGCGTCGCTTGAGTGGTCAAGGTCAAGGGGGATTTAGGGATGTGAGGGTTGTCAATGACAGGTGTGGTGTTCGTAATAGCTGCATTAGGTTTGGGTTTAGGTAGGAATGGTTTTTGGGTTCTAGAAGATTGGGCTTTGGGTTGGTAATAATTTCTACTTTTTGAGTGGGCCTCCCGTTAAGCTTGGGTATAATGTGGGCCTGGGTAGAGGGCTCTGTGGGTTTGTTACTAAAATTATTTTGGGCTTTAATGATTTGGGTCTCCATCTCCTGGTTGATCCACAGAAAAGTGGGTTTCAAAGTTTGAACTGGTTCGTATGTTGCTGTCGCCGAGATATCTCCCTGGGACCCACTACCTTTTTCATTAATGCATTGCGACTCAAGGCGATTTCGAGTAACACCCAAATTATCGGAATCTGCTCGATTATTACCTCTCCCCAAGGACTTCGAATTGATTGGTTACGGTTAAACTTCCTCTCTCATCTCGGGAGACCTACTAGGGTTCCATCCTTTGTGGCATGACTCCTACTCATCTATGAAGCTATCTGAAGTGTCGCTGATTCCATGAATTGTTGCCTTAGTTGGACTATTATTTCCTGTGAAACATCATCACTATAGCATGACTCGTCCTCTGAAAAACTACCAAGATCCTTTAATCTTTTGCTAACAAATTCTCTTGGGTACTCCTCGAAAACTTTTATCTTGAAACGCTGACCATCAATGGATACCTCAAACGAAGTGTTGATTTCGGTCCGAAAGGGCACCGATAGGAGAATGCATGCATCTTCGAGGTTATCGTGATTCAACGACTCACGATCCATCTTCACCATAACTCCAAATTTTGCACTAGCAAGTGAGAAGAATCTCTGATTCCATGCATGAAGGGGAACTCCGATCCATCTCGTCCAAACTTTCCTCCTATGACAAACATCCTTAGGGTTCCACGGGCGGACCCAAAAGAACCAATGGTTGAACCATTCTTCCATCTCCTTCGTTAACTCATCTTGAGAATAGTGGCTAAGATTCTGAATAAGTAAATCATTATCCCCCATATGGCTCAGTTTGATTTGGTTGCCACATTCGCTCTGCATTTCCTCTCCATTATCTTCCCAGGAGAAATCTCTACATAGCATTCCGACCCATCATTTCTCAAGCCATTTCCTTTCTTCACCCGTCGAGATAAACGCAAAGTACACTTCTTCCTGTTTTCCTAATAGCCCCTTGACATTACCTTCTTGCTTAGGTATAGGGTTATCGATATGCTCGTCAATGGTTGAAGACGCCGGCACCATCGCCGCTTTATACTACCTGTTTGCCACTCTCGCACCTAGGTTAGCCGGAAAGGAGAGAGTTTCACGAGTCACCGGATTTGACTGATTTCTCCCAAACCTTGGCCAGAAAACCCTAAGTTTGTAGCTGCCAATCCAAAGATTATTCAATCTCTCGAGCGCCTTAGAGGTATCGAACGCCGCATCCCCCTTGAAACGAACAAAACCAAACTGTTTTCTAGCTTTATCTCTCTTCTTTGGGCAAAAGATGTCGATGACTTTCCCAAACTAATTGAACTTGGCTCGAAGTGTCTCTATGTCGCAGTTTTCCGGGAAGTTTCGAAAGAGGAAGGACTTAGAGTCCCTTCCGCCGAATTCCACCCTACTCTGAAAGCCTCGGTCCTTGAATCCACCTGAGTAATACCTACAAGTCCACCTACCGGAAAAATTTATGCCTCACTGGGTTTCTCTCGGAACGGATTAACCTATGATCCATCCAAAACCTCACCCTCTCACCATTCCTATGAACTCTATCTTTCATGCTCTCTAATCAGCAAAAATCTTCTAGAACGAGGAAGGCGCCCAATGCATCATGAGATCGTTCACGCGCCCGGTAAGCGTTCATGTTCCTGCCAACGAATTCTAGAGAGAGAATTTTTGCTCATTCATTAAGAACAAATTTAATTTTTTTCCTAATACTATCATTACCATTCATTTACTCATTCCTTGAAGCAAACCAAGCGCCCCCTAAGAATGCTTCACAAATTTTTGGTGCAATTTGAAAACACAATATTCGAATTATTAGCTGAAATAAGAAAAGTTATAGATGAATTCCAAAAAAATTGAGTTTTAACAAGAAACAATATATTCTTATTTTACTAAATTATCCTAGTTATTTGTAATTTGAATAAATTGTTAATTAATGATATTGATAACTCACTAATTTATACAAAAGAATTTTTTTTAATTATTATTTTATTAAAATATGTGAATTTTTAAATTGACCGACTTTGGGGGTGTTTGCAAAAAAATTATCCTTTTAAAGAAGCGATTAAAATCAGTGATTATAAGAAAATTGATTAATAGTAGAAATTGATGGTGCTCGTTAAATAATTCAAAGAAAAGTTGATAGTGTTTTAAAAAAAGTTAACAATTCTTAAAAAATGCCCATAAGCTATCAAAAGCACCCTTTTAACTTTTTAACTTATAGTTTTTGAGAGTTTATTTAATCTAATAAAAAAATAAAACACTCCAAATTGCTTAAACACACACTTCCAAATGACTATAATCACTTATAATTTATTGCAAACACTCCTTAGGGGGTGTTTTCAAAAACTTATAAGTGATTATAGTCACCTAGAATTGTGTGCAAAAGTAATTTGAAGTGTTTAATTTCTCTTTTAATAGCTTAAATAAACTCTCATAAGCTATAAGTTATAAGCTTCAAAGATGATGTTTTTAGTAGCTTATTAGTTTTTTTTTAAAACTTTTAACTTTTTTTTGCAACTACTATCAACTTTTTTTTTGAATTTTCTTACAAACATTATCAACTTCTCCTATTAATAACTTTTCCCATAATTACTAATTTTAATTACTTTTTTAAAATTATAATTTTTTGTAAATACCCCCATAATACACAAAAAAAATTATTATTTTAGAGAGGTTATTAATGATATATGGAGCGAGACTGGAGAGCCGGTTTTTCAATTTTCTTCCTAAACCCCATTACCAAATTTGCTTGTAGGGTTTAAGCCTTAAGCCTCATCCGCATTTCGGAGAAACCATAATTTTCAATGGAGTCCGTCGTCGATTCACTCTGGAGCAGCTTCCGGCGTGTACCACCGGTTGCGATTCCAGCAATGCTGGACTGCGTACTGGCTTCCACCGCCGCATCTCCATCCTCACTTTTCTACAGTCTTCTCAATAAATTTCCCAACCTCTCCGAGGTACGTTTTTCTGCATTCTAACTCATTTTTCTTCTCTTTTATACCGAAACATGATGAGAAGCTTAATTGCACTCCAGTTTATAGGGTTAGAAGTTGCACTAGACCTACCTCTACTTCTAATTCATTCAAAATGCTTATGCCAGAACCACTAGCCTATTTCTTATGTTTAGTCAAGGTCCTTTAATTTTTCCCAATTATTTCATATTTCTTGATTGTTGAGGGAACAATCTAGACCAACGAGGAGCATCACCAAGTTGAATGGCTTAATAATCATCATTGGTGAACTGGGCAGTTATTGGTGAAACATAACAAATGACCGATTTTCCAAAATTTGGGTGCTACTAAAAGCTTATTCTTTAATTATAAATTTTTAATTATAAATTTATAGGAATTGTAATTTATTTTTTTGGGGGGCGGGGGAGGATTTGGGGGATCCTAGTTTTTATCAGTTAGGTTTTCCTTTTCAAATTCTTCGAATCCACTTTTAGGGAAGCTCTACATTTGTTTCTCTGAAGGATGAAATTTGGGTGTACCTTCGAGAATGGTCTGTAGTCTCTCCCAATTTATTGTTTGCTTTATTGGTTATAACCTCTTGAAGACTTAATGAGTTTGTTGGAGACTGTAAGACACTATTGTGGCAATATATATATGTATATATATCAACTAATAATACATGACTTCATAAAGCACACGGAAGTAGACTAACATCTAATCACAGACAAATACGGCAGCAGTATCATTTTGTACTCCATATGAATTATAATTCTGAACTGGCAAACAGTAATTGGTTAGTTGGGAATGTATGATACGAACACAGTCCTTTAGTTGTATTTTTGTATGTTTTTGAGAGGGATCCTCGTCCCTTGTACTGTAATTTTTATCAATTAAATATCATTTTCTCTTTCCAATTAAAAAAAGATATTAACAATTTAACACATTAGCTGCGAGGGCAGTGTAGAAATTTGTTAACTTGACTTGCAATTAGGTCAATATAAATAGTTAATTTGGGCACCATTCAGAGTTATGCAAATTCCTGATTGATAGGTATTATCCGTTATCCAAATTAGTGATAGATATTCCTTTTCCCTCAAACAGTTAATCAATATCATGATATGTATTTTTAAAAACAATTTAAAATATTACTAGATATGCATATACTATCCCTAGAGTCATCAACTCACCATGGAAATTTACTCCCTTTCATTTCATATACCTGAGTTACTAGTTCCAGTTTCCGTTAAGATGTTCCGGGAAAACAAGTATTTCATTAATTTGAAGTGATTGAATCTGACTGTGCCGTTGATTTCAAAATGATGTTTTAATTTGGTTTATGATATAGCAATTAATTGGAGGACTGACATGATGAATTTTGAAGTGTCTCTGAGCAAGAGGGCTCGTTTGATTTCAGCAATTCAGCTGAATTGTAAATGATAATATTACTTTACCAATTTGAGCACATATGCTGTTAATGTAGGGAACTGAGCAAAAAGGGTTAACCATGGACAGTGAATGGCATAACTCTGTTGCGGCCTATGTGGCTGCCCTTTCCCATCTCGTAGAGAAGTCAGGTTAGTTTGCACTATTGTCTAAACACTGATGATTTCCTTCCATGCATATCCTTACTTTTATTTGCATATGTTTTTAATTCTAAATGCTCTAATCTTAGCTGAATTTGGGTGGACGTACATATGGGGGTGTTTGCAAAAAATTATATTTTGAGGAAGTGATTTAATTTAGTGATTGTGAGAAAAAAATTGCTTAATATTAGTGAAAGTGGTGAGTATTTGCAAAATTTGTATAAAGTAGATGTTGAGTGTTCGGTAAAAATATTGAACAGAGTAAATTATTAGTGAGAAGCTATAATCAGGTAGAAGCATACCATTCTCACCTTTTAGATTATGGATTCTAGATGATTAATTTAAGTAGAATCATTAAATTCGAAAACACTCAAAATCACTTCTACACGCAACTCTAAGTGATTATAATCACTTATAATTTTTCAAAAACACCCTCATACACTCTAAAATGCTTGTGGTTTTTAATGAAACATTCTAATTCGTTCGATGTTGAAATTTGTACTGGGAAGATTGGTAATACTGATCTTTACTTGGGAGACCATATGCAATTTCTGAAGGTCTTTGCCCCCTTAGTTTCTCTGGGTCCCGGGTTGGTGGTGGTGGTGGTAAGGGTTGCTAAGGAAACTATCCTCAAACCTAGAAGCTTTTGAATTGAGAATTTACTTTGTGTAGTTTGTAAGCAAGGCTAGACCAAATGCTTTTGTTTAATAGTTGCTTAGAGAATTTTCCTGCAGGTTCTGATCATATGCATATATTTGTTTGGAAAATGTGGATTCCTCTGTTGAAGTTGGTCCATCCATATGACCGTGAGCTATTTAATGAGGTATATCATTTATAGCTTCCATTCTTTTCATCAAATTCTAAGTTTACCTATACATTTTCATCCATCAGCTAAGTGATTTTCTTCCTGTTTTACCTCAGGTTGCGAGTTTATTCCTCAATGTTGTAATTGAAACAAATAGTTGGGAGGTTCTTGAGGCAACCATGGTACCACTTCTATTAAGATCAATCGGCCTATCAATGGGAATGGTTCAAAGTGAACAGTTTGCATTATACCAATGGAGTAAAAATTCAGTATGTAAGGGCTCTGTGGATAATAAAATGGCCACAAAATCATTTGAAGATTTTCATTATACATCAACACAAAAGAATATATCAGAAGATCATTTAGTATGTAGCTCTTACGATCTTCCGTTACCTTTATGTTGTAATATATTATCTTTGGCACTGGTGGCCGCTCTTCGGAACAAATATGAAGGAGTTGCTTCTGAGTTAACTTTAGCAAATGGGTCCCTGGAAAATTCTTTTGTAGGAAATATGCTTTGGGACCTTTCTAGTTTGACTCTTCAAATGCTCTTAGAAACTTTGGAACATCGGTCTATTGCAATTAGGTTTCTTCTTCCATTTCTATTCAAAGCATTTGCACATGTAGATACTTTCCAAGTTGCAGTTCCTGGGATGTCTCATGTATTAACTAGGTATATAAATTTGATTCTGTAAACAATAAAACCTATATTACTTAATCATATCTTTTTTTAAATCCCATTCCCAGCCTTTTGATCTGAAAAAAAAAGTTTTGTTTCTTTTACAGGAAGGACTTCTTTATTAAAATATGGAAGTGTTGTAAACTACTGTTTTCTATGGGATCTGTAGAGAGAAAAGATGCTTTTGATATACTATCCTTGTACTTATCCTGGCCATCACAAATTGATGAACATGAAGGTGTAAATGTGGATGATAGAGAGCAAACATTTGATTTGAGAGCTGACCAAGAATTTTGGGTTGGTAAGTGGGCCATTTTTTCATATATTCTTTTGAAATATGTACTATAAATTTTACGTTTGAATACATATATTTTTATTGACATATTATGCACTTTAATTTTTTAAGCTTGATAAGGAGAGCTTAGTAAGGAAGCAATCATTGCACATACTGATAACAACATTAAACTTGAAAGAAGAAAGGAAATGCTACTCTGAGAATTTGGAGGAATTATCGGAAGAGAGAGGTTCCGATTCTCAAATGTTGAGCAAACGAGGGAGGTGGGCTGACCAAGAAGCCCAGTCATTGGGTGTTGGGAGAATATGCAATCACAGTGAATTGAGTTCCACTAGATGGTATAGGTGGGAGGCATTTATTTTTCTATATGAAATGCTTGAAGAGTATGGTACCCATTTGGTTGAAGCAGCTTGGAATCAACAGGTTTGCTGTCCCTATTTATTCATATTTATGGAGTGAACTTCTCTTCCTTTATTACAGAGTAAAGAATTATTCTTGTATTTGCCGTGGAAGTGAACTCATCCCGTTAGGTTAGGTTTAAAATATCTGAGCATCCATCATAACTTTTCAATAGAGTCCTTCATTTGAGCTGAAATGAAGTCTAATGCAACAAATGTTCAATTTCAAGTTTAGAGTTTGAGACAATTGATATTCATATTGCCATTTAAAATGGTTAGTGTAATGGTCAAGGGAAAACCAATATTAGGTAAAAAAGAAAACCCAGATTGAGTTGGAGTCGGCTTATTTTCTGTAGTCACCATGTTCATGCCTTGGTTCTAATTCATATTCATGGAATGCAGATTCCTATTTCCTCATTCTCGCACTATCATCGACTGCTAAGTCGTGATGACATTGTTCACGTGGATCTATTCTCAACCTGCCTTAATTTGCTAAAATTACTGATGCTTGATATCTGCTTCTAAGATGTCAATTAAACATTATTTACTACTAAAGTTTGGATGTCTAATTTTGAATATTTGTTGCTTTGTAACTTATTATCTGCAGTAAATGTACTATTTGTTGGTGCTGACATCTATATGCTTCAGTGGGATTGTCTTGTTTAACATAATTTTTCTTTTTGGTTTCGACAGATTGTGATTTTGCTTCGTTCTGCATTTCCATTAGAAAATTCTGTGGGTCCTGTTAATGAAGATCTCTATTATAATCGGATGGCGACTGCTGAGCAAATTTTTGAGTGGTTAACAATCTTATGGGAACGCGGCTTTTGCCATGATAATCCTCAAGGTATACTCTGTTGTCACAACTCTTGTGATATTCTGGTATTTGAAGTTGCATTATCTTACTTGTCCATGTGGTTTTTCTTCTCAAACTTTAGTACTTTCATTATTTACTGCAGTACGATGCCTTGTTATGCAGTCATTTTTGTCAATCGAATGGGAAAACTACGACTGCTGTGCAAAAGTAGTGTCAAGAAATTTTATACTTGGTCCGCTAATACAAGGGTTAAATGATCCTGTGCACCACAAAGAATTTGGTATGTTCATTTCATTTCAAAAAATTCGAAATTTTATAGTAAATCAAATATCTGCTGGTAGTTTACAGTTTTTTTCTCTCCCTAACATAGGTGTAAAAGAAATATACACTTCATCAACAATTGAAGCTGTAGCCAGATTTCTATTCCTTTATGGTAGCTATATGGATGATAGGTATGATTGATATGTGAGGGCGCTGCCATATTTCTTCAGAAAATTTGAATTATTGCAGATGGTCTATGGAAGTCCTTGGCCAAATGATTTTTGATAAATCATATTAACAATATATACTTTTTTCTGCCTAGGAATTCTTAACTCTTTGCCTTTCAGTTTATGCTATGCATGTTTTATTGCACTCTGAGATAGTGAGATGTAAAAATTTATATCAGAGTGCAATAAAACATGCATAGCATATTGCGTTCTTGGTTGATTTATCATCTGTTTCCAAAATGCACTCCTTTGGACGAGCTGGCTTCATGTGCCTTGTGGAGTGCATCGTTTCTGCTGCCGGTGGTATTGTGAAACAAAATCATGAAACTCGTCTCTCTAGTCAACTTGATAAAGCTAACTTATTGGACATCTTGCGATTTATTCTTGACCGTAGCAAACAACATTTCAATCGTAAATACCGGCATCGAGGTATTAACTTATATTATCGTATTCTTTAAGCCCTGAATGGTGAATATTTAAAATATGCATCTAACTAACCTCATTATTGATTTTAGTTTGTGAGAAGATTTTGGCAGCTGCTGCTTCAGTCATGACTGCAACTGATGTTCCACTGGAGAACATCATGCACTTTATTTCTAGCCTGCCTCGTGAATATACCGACCATGGTGGTATGTCTCAGTTGCGAGTGCTGTATACAGTTTCCTGGATTTGCACTTGTTGAAATAAGTAATACTGATGCTTTACATGCATCATTTCTTGATCTTATGTTGTACAATAGGTTTATTGAGAGGTGTAGTTCAGAAATGGCTCCGGGATCCTAATTTGCAGCTTTTGAAGGCTGTCAATGAATTTCCGAAGAACTTTATAAGTTACCAACATCAACTACATTCTGATATCACATATGATGATGAAGAATTAGAGTCATGGGGATCTAAAGCCAAATGTTGGACTCGGGTTCTCTTTCTTGTGGTCGACGACATGAAACATTTGGACCCTATCCTTAAGGTTTCTAATATGTTTATTTTCTTCGTGTATGAAATGCCACCATATGTCTTTCTTATCTATTCAATGCCTTTTTTTTTTCTCTTTTTCATTTTGGTGTACTTCTATGAATCTCATCTAAAGTTGAGAGAGAAACGAAGTAAATGTTTTTCACCTTTATTTAATACAATGTTTTGCATTATGTCCTTATTAAATTGCTTTTACCCAATTCTTTTTGATATCCATTTATCTGCAATAGCATAGGAAGGAATCTAAAATTAATTAGTTGATGATATTCCCATGTTTAACATTAGTCTTTCAGATTTAGCTAGGGATTGAAGCTTTGCTCTATGGCTGATGTTGTCCTATGCTATATTTCAGTGCATGCATTATGTACTAGAGATCTCTCATCCTTGATCCCTTTCTCTTCATTAATAAAATTTCGTTTTCCTATTAAAAATACATTTTATATCATGGAAAACATTGGTAACCTCATTAGTGACTCTTAGGTTACTTCAAATGTTTAATCTTTTTGGTATCATAAATTATTGTTTCTAAAAGATAATATAGTGCATTTGTATCAAATATCTCTATGAGGAACATTGATCCTTTGTATCAAATATCCATATCAGGAACATTGATCCTTTGTATCAAATATCCCTATGAGGAACATTATCCTTTTAAATCAACTCGCTGACTTACTGTATTAGAGTAAGGCAAATTCGTGTGCGAGACGGTTCACAAACTAGCACAAATTAATGCCCACCCCTTCCGAAGTATTAAAGCTCCATTCCCAAGTTATGCTCCATCTCACCTTGAGATTGTCTCATGCAAGAACTGCTCTTAGTGGAAAACTATGCATTTACTAAATCTTTACTCTGATTGTCGTAGTGCAATCATCATTTTTTGCATGATGGAGGTTCGATCTATCTTTTCAATTAATATTGTATATTTTTAATATAATTTTTAAGTGTTCCAGAAGTTGGACGATGAATTAGAGGATTTTCATTGATCATGCTTTTAATTTAGGGTGTAGAGACAGGATTCTAGGAGGATGATTGTTCTTATTGTACGTTTAAAAATAAAAATAAAAATTGAGATGACATGATCGTTACAGAAGATAGCAACTCCGAAGAGATTTTTATTAAGGATTCAAAACTAGGAACCTGGATACTCCAAAATATTTCTTAGGTATTTGTGGAGATGACATTATCTTGATTGATTGGTAGATTGATTTATGCTTTGGTTGATTGTAAAAATTGTATAGTTGACTAGTCATTTTTATACCTTTGATTAGTATGCTATGAATAATTTAGCCAATCTTAAATTACTTGATAGTTGGAAATAATTCTGTAAATCATAGTCGCATGTTTCCTTCTGGTTGAAGTTAGCACATCTCATTTCATTGGTCGGTTCTAACTGTATTTAAATTATATATATTTGTGTTCTTGTGACTGATCTTGATTTTTACTTGTGTTAAACCATTTATGCAGTTCATTCAGGGTCATGGGGGCGATGTCTACAAAATGAAGGACCATTTAGAGTGGGTGGCAGCGAAATTTCTCATTCTTGTTTGCAGTTTGGTTGAGGAACTACAAATAATTCAAGAGAGAACAACTACTTGTCGAGTTACAAGAGGAATGAATAGTGATCTAGACTCTCCTAGGACTGCAGACAAGCTATGTTGTATGGAAGAATCAATCATCTTTGACAAGTTTACTGTAGTATGGATTTCATTTCTGGTACGGGTTACACATGTAGCTTCCCGCTTTATTGCTTTTTAAATAATAGCTTCATAATTTTTTCATCAAATGCTTTGACAGGATGAACTGGTTTCATTTACCAAATCATCAGGTTCTGTCTTTTGGTGGGATGTGGTGACAGAGGACATGATTCTGCCAGGTTCTATTAGAGGGAAACTAGGGGGTCCAAGTCAACGACGCTTGTCCACTTCTTTATGTACCTCTGTTTTGGAAGCTGTACGATCATTCTTAATTTCTCTGTATTCTTCGCCATTTTTACATTCTTATTTTGTGATTATTTGTCCATATGTTCTGATCATCATAACTTGCTTGACTGTTCACTTGCCATTGTTAATTAAAGCAGTTATTGGCATTATATCGGAAGTAGTGTAATTGGTCACTTATAATATATAGCTAGATATTGATTATGTTCATAACAATTTGGGAGTTCATACCAATTGCTTTATCTCAACGATGAGTGCTATGTGAAACATGTCCATGTCTTCTGGGGCATGGTCTCCACTAAAAATAATAAGCTAGTTTCATTGTTAATTCCATTGTGGCATTCTTTTCAGTTTAATGGTTGCTAAATGGAACTTGTACAGATCTATGCTAATTGCTATAGTATTTCTGTCTTTTATTTTAAGTAGGGAGCAGTAAGGAAAAAAAACTAAACCATAAAAGGAAAGGTTATGCAAAGATAATTATCTCTCTCTTGATATTTTAAACCCACCTGAACAATTTATCTTTCGGCAAGAACTAGGTAGTCTAAAAGTGTCCTTGAGCATTACAATGCTTTATTCCACATTCTTACAAAGGTAAAGGGATAAAAAGTATCATCCTTATATGTTTTCTCCTATGATTATTTTCTCAGTTTATCTTGCAAATCAGCCACACGCCCCAGAATGATACATATTGGGTACTAACCCCTAAAACAAGCGAGTCAAGCTTTCATGTCAAATAAAATGGAACATAAACTTAGATGGGATTTCTAATTTGTGAAAGAATAATCTAGTGAAATAAAATTTTGGATTATGAGAAAAATGTTTCTTGCGAACATGAGACACACAATTGAATGTTCACAATCAAAATGGAGATTTAGTAATATAGATACATGTGTTGTTGGTATTTGGGGTCGGTCCTGAGTGATCAATTAAAGTATTACTCCTAATATATTCCAAAGTATGAGACGAATTAGGGCAAGATTTTTGCTGTGCTTTTGGTTTCACCATCTATTTTCGAAGTACACAATTTGGAGAAGTTATATGGAAATCCCATATTTATTGTCTTCAAGAACAATTGCATAAAATTTCTGTTCAGCTGCACATTATCTTTACAAGATTGTTCTCCACAAAGTTGGTATAAATTGAAATTTTGTATTATCCTTTCAGAATGCTCATTTTGCTACATTTTAAATCAGTTCTTGGAATACAATGAACTAGTTTAGTCTCCATTTCTCGAACTTGTATTGATTATTTCCAAAATAATTGACATGAATTCCATACATATTCTAATTTGCGTTTCCTTAATCAGATAACATCTGTAAAGACTCTTGCGTCTGTGTTGAGGTGGTGTGCTCAGTTTACAACGCATGGTGTGGTTAAATCTACTCAAAGCTTCCTCTGGAACTTCTGTTGGAAGACAATTACAATTGCTGCACCTAAATCAGAGGTATGCTAGAATCTGGAAAATTATTGTCAAAAAAGGAATATTGAATATCTTTTTCGGTTTTCCCTCTGAATAATAATTTGTTGAGTGGTTTGTTCTCCTTGTCGTTGGAAAACAGGTGGAAGCTGAAATACGCATAGCTGCTTATGAAGCCTGTGCATATGCTTTAAAGGATTTAGCATCTTTTTTCTCTCCATTATCATTGGACTTTGTTAAGGACAACGATAATCCATTTTCATTAGAAACAGATGACAAAACTGTGTTAGATGTGTTTGTAAGTACCTTTATCAAGAACATCAATAACATTATTGATGGGGGAAACTTGACACGGACTCGACGGGCAATTTTGATGAACTGGAAGGTGATTCTACTTTTTTTTGTAAAATAAATAACAGATAATAAATTTGGTCCACTTTGTAATATCATTTCTCGTACAGAGAAGCATGATGTCTTTTGTGTGTGTGATGTTAATTTCTCATACGGAGAAGCTCCAGTCATGATGTATATCTTCTTAATGGCTGCTCTTCAACAGATCTTCTGTGAAGTGTGAACTAATTTTGTTTTGCACTTGTAGCTTTCATGGATAATATTTTATTTCTCATATGCCAGGCCATGAGATGAGGCTCATTGTGTTATTAGCTTTTGCACCTGCAGTCAAAGTTCTGTTATTTGCATTTGTATTATTATAATTTGTATGGAGAGGAAGCCAAAAGTTCCTAGACAAGAGCACCTTCAATAGGATATCACTAGTTATTAGTACCTGCAGTCTGCATAATGCCTTTATCACCATAACATTAGATGTTTGTAACTAAGCAAGGATTTTTGTTTAGAGCTTAATAAAGTCACTTGTTATGTTGTAAGTTTTTAATGTGTTTATTTTGACGTTGACGGTGCAATTATATTATAAAAAATGCTGCAGATACTTGTATTCTTTTGTATTAAGGTGACGAATCTTGACCTCTTTGCTAGTAATTATGAATGGCCTACAGGACTATACTGCTTTAGTTAGTGCAAGTAGAAAGCCAAAATCCTATTAAATGCAAACAAGAGAACGCTTCCAGCATAGGTGTTGGGTTTTTTATTTATTTGATGATTAAAAAATCTTAGAAAAAAAATCCAATAGTTTCCAATGCGATGCCTATAAATTAGTCATTAAGTGTGTGCATTAGAAGCACAATATTCTTTAAGTCTTTGGCTAAAAAATGCTTTAACCTCTGTTTCTATTTTATCTCAGCGAAGTCAGCTTTTCCTGATACAAGAGTTGGCATAATGGTTTACTCTGGGTTCAAGTCTAATTTAAACAAACAGATTAAAGATGTCTTAAGGCTTTTCCTGTAATTAGATTAGTGACTTTCTCATATAGCTGTAGTTTGAGGAACTCTGTTTTTAAGTTCTGTAGCTGGCCAAGACAATAGATTTTAATTATTTCTTGTGAGTGATTTTGTCAGATTGGAAATTGTTCCTTGAATGGAGTCCTATTGTTCCTTTGCTTAATAAATATTTTTTTCTTAAATAAAAAATAAGAGTTTCTATAGTTGCCCAGCTTAGCTGAAGAGGTCTACCTTTGATCTGAGGATTGCAATTCAGGATCAATATCACTTTTATTTATTAAGATTTTTGGTTCTAAACTCATTTCTATGATTTTTTTTCAATGTCATTACGGTTGAAATGGGATCTTTAACTTGTTTCTTTGAGCATGAGAATCTTTCACTTTTGGTTTGGCTGAAGGACTTGGACCGCTTGCATTTTATTTTTCGATGAGCATTCGTTTTATATTTGTTGGTACTGATATTGTAAATGTTCTACCCCTTAATTTTGATTGATGTTTCAACTTCTATCAACCTATCTATGCGGTTAACAATTGATGATTTAATAGTGAATTCCTAATCTAAGTACTGCATTTTTTGTCTCGTCAGTGGAGCTGTTTAGAATCACTACTGTCGCTTCCAAATCATGCAATTTGCAATGGTGTTCATTTGAAGACGTGTTCATTTTTCTTCTCAGAAAAAGTTGTTACACATATTTTTGGAGATCTTCTCGGAAGGTAATTGCTTAATGGCCACTCTATACTAATCATTTCAGAAACTGGTTGCTCTTACCTATGAGAAGCATGTGTAAGACATAGGGTCTAAGTGTTTTAACTAGTTAAGAATTGTAAACTTGAAGATGGTTCAGTCAATTGATTGGATTTATATATTATATTTTTGGAACCTTTTGAGATTTTCTAACATTTTGGTGGTGGAAACAAGCACGCAGACACACACACACTCATATGTAACACAAAAGTTCTCACCCCTTTACAAATTAGAAAGTAGGGGTGGGGAGGGGTTCAAACCCCCGACCTCCTTTCTAATAAATGAGATTAGGTACTAACTCTTTTAACAAGAGTTGGTTTTTCTATACCCTCATCACGTCTTTTTAATTGAATTTGCAGCCTTGAAAATGCTGGGGAAGTTTCTGTCTTGCCCATACTTAGGTCAGTCAGATTAAGCATGGACTTGGTTGATTCGAGAAAGTTAGAGACATCAAATTCATACTGTAGTGGGATACCTACTGAGGTATGCTGCTGCATTCTTCATTTATTTCAAGTATGTTGTATTTTTGCCTGTGACAGGAGGAGACAATTACATGATTTACATCTATTACTTGTTTCTTAGAACTGCTTTCCTTGTGTCTACAATTTTTTGCTTAAAATTTGTTTTTGCCTTTTGTTTGAACTCTGTATCCTCACAGTACTGTGTTCAAGCAATTTTGCTTTCACTTTTCCTCAAATGTTAGCACTGTGGGGAAAGACTTCTAACTAGGAATATGAATTTATTTTAACTGGGAAAATTCAGAGACAGCTGGTGGATGTTATAAATAATGTGATTACTTCTTTCTCATAGATCTTAAAGTTAAAGACAGGTTCATTCCTTTGATAATTTTTGTTGAAGCACATATATTTGTTTGAATTTATACCAGAACACTTTTGATAAAAAAGAAAAGAGAAAAAAAGAGGGAGAGGATCAAGTTTGTAAACTGCCATGATCTTGAGATTTAGCTTTAGAATTATGGAAACTAGAAAGCTGAAATGGACAAAATATATAGATTGGTTTCTAATTTTCCTGTGAATCAGTTTATTGTTCTTCGTTGTTCCACTAAAGCTATATAGCTGATATCCTACCAATGAAATGCTTTCCTCTCCTTAGATGATGTGGCTTTTGGTTCGTTCTTCGTGGGTATTGCATACTAGCTGCAACAAAAGGAGAGTGGCTCCTATTGCTGCACTTTTATCATCTGTGCTGCATTATTCAGTGTTTGGGGATCGATGTATGCATGAATTTGACAATGGTCCTGGGCCTTTGAAGTGGGTATGAGTTATTCCTCTTGGTTAAAATATGTGTAGGGGTTTTCTCATCCCTTACACTTTCTACATTAATAAAATTTTAGTTCTCTTATAAAAAAAAAAAAAAAAGGTTCTACATACTTGTTCAGCATACTCATGCAAACTATCATCAATCTTGCAGTTTATTGAGAAAATTCTCGAGGAAGGGACAAAAAGCCCGCGTACCATTTGCCTTGCAGCTTTACATTTATGCGGGCTTTGGCTAGCTTATCCGAATATCATACAGTACTATATCAAAGAATTGAAGCTGTTGACTTTTTATGGTTCTGGTATGATTTCTTTTGCTCTGTGTTCTACAATTAAAATATAGAAAACATGACCATAGCACTATTCATATTGCCAAGTCAACAATTTTCTTTTACCTTTACTGAGCAATATATCTTTCCATTTGGCTTTCAAATTTCGCTTTGCTTTCTTTTTGTGTAGTTGCATTTGATGAGGATTTTGAAGCTGAATTGACTGATAATTTTGATTCAAGGACTGAGGTCTCAGTTTTATCTAGAAGCCTAGATCCTGAGCTGACTGATGTAAGTTACTGACCTGTCTTAATGAATTTCGTGTTTGCTTAATGTTTCTCTGGTATTGCTAATTGCCAAAATTGAGAGAAAAATGCCATTGAAATATGGCATAGTTTCTGGAAAATCAGAGTCAAGGAATCAAGTGACTAATTAAATTAGAGCACATTCAGATAATTAATCCTACAAATCTGGAAACTGAAAATCTCTTATAGACTAAATTTTAACTGTCCCCCTCGAGCTGGACCATTGTGGTTATTCAATTATGTGGATCACAAAATAATCTCCTTGAAGAGCCTTTCTAATAATATGTCTAGTTTATGTGGGGTATTGAACAACTTAATAGTGCCTGTCTCTATTTCCTCTTTGATGAAGTGGAAATCATTTAATGTTTTTGCAATTTACCTAGCAAAGTACGAGTTCACAACAGAGATAACATACTAAAATTTATTTTCATAAAAATTAAGTAGAAGCATACTTCGAAAGAATCACGAGTTTATCACAAAAGACGAACCAATTCCAAAATAAAATGTTTAAACGAAGTGATCTTGACTAATCAAATAGTCTTGTTCAAAAAACTAAATATATAAATCTTTTGGACAATAGGCTACTAGGATCCAACCGACCTGTAGCAAAACGAGTAGTATATTAATTGTTGATAATTTCCCTTTACCTGTATCAACTTCTTTGACAGAGTTAAGACGAAGGGAATCTAATTGTTAGAACTGAGACCAAGGGTTATCGATTAATAATAATTTACTGAAAATAAAACTCCTCAATTGAGGCCACAGAGAGAATAGCTGCGACAGCCGAAGTTGCAAACAATATCAATTTCTTAAGATAATCTTTACTTTAGTGACACCCTTATTTAAATAGACTCAAATCTACACCCTAACTTAATCCCCAAGCAATAAAGCCCATGAGAAATTTATTCTTGACATAATTAAAAGACCCACTTATAAATTTAAAAGCCCAACTACAATAATGATAAAATAGATATATGAGGCGTATCATCCTAAAGGTATTGGAAAGTCCCATCTAGTGTATTCATGTGCTCGGTGCTCCTTGAGAAGATCATTAAGAATTAGCAAATCCAATGTCTGGCCTAGTACGCAAAATGCATAAGATTTTTCCCCTTTTGGGCTATGCTGTTAACGTGATAAAGTCAACCACACAGGCTTACATAATATAAATATTAAAGCAATATGATAACTCTAATTTATCCTAATATTGGATATTTCAAACCTTAGAAATACATTGCAAAAGTATTCCTCAAAATCCGGCTAGTGAATTTTCTTCTTCTAAAGAGCCTCGACAAACATGCTAGCAGCCTGAAGATGCAAAAGGACTGTATATCCTTTTACTGGTGGCAGCATCTTTCACATAATTGGCTGCAAATCCTTTCAACCTGTTTATTGTAGAATACCAGTTGCATACTTACTTTGAGACAAGACCATATCTTGTTTACTAGGAGCAACGTTAAAATTAAGGAGATACCTCAAGTTTTATTTAAACAAGTTATTGTTGCGATTTCATGGTTTCTTCTATCACTACCAGACAAGAGCATATCACTGAACTATCTGATAGCATTACAATGCCAAATGAACAATGTCATACAAAGACTAGTGTTCCTCTTGTCTTCACTTTTATACTGCACCAAACACGAGTGGATTTATCAAAACATGCTGTGGGACTTTGGTTCAATCATGTTATATAGTAGCTTTTAGTTTATAGATATTTTCTTAATAACATTCCGATGCTTCTTCTGATCAGGTGTTCATCAACACAGAGTTGTATGCACGTGTATCTGTTGCCGTTTTGTTTTCAAAACTTGCAGACATGACTTATCAAGACAAATCTACTTCTGAAAAAGAGGACTACCTTGCTGTTGCTGCATCTGCCAAAATGTTTTTGCTAGAACTTCTCAATTCCGTGGTATGCAATTTTTAATGTGCTTTAAGTAATCAAGTAACCCTCAAACTCACAGCTTGTTTTCAACGTGTGAGTGAGGGGTTGGTCATATCGGTTTTATCTGATAAGGGTACCCTGTCTCTACTGTCTAGATTAAAAAATAGTATTTCGTCACTTTTAAGTTTCTCAAGTTTTTAGTCATATACATCAATTAGTTGTGGACTTGTTGTAAGTATGGAAGAGTTTCGAAATTAACAAGAATGAAATGTCAACAATGGTAACTATTGCTGTATATGGAAGAAAAGCCACTTGGCAAGGGTGGAAAGTGGAAGAAGGAAAAGGGATTGAATTTTTCCATATATTTACTAACATATTAGCTTTCATTTCTGTATTGCGGTTTTACATTTAGCATTTATCAATATTGTTTCATATTCAAATGTGTAATTTACAATATTAAGTTGCGGTACAGAAATAGAACTGAAGACATCCATTTATCTTGAGGTTGTCCTGGTCTTGAAATACTGCACTACATGAAGGAATGCCTGTGAATTTGCATATATGTGTGTGTGTGTGTGTGTGTATATCAACATGTATGAATATACATTAATTGAATTTTTAACTTCAAAAATATGCTCTTAGTTGAATAAGACAACTAGACCCCTTCAAGCTAGAGCATTGGTTTTACACTTATACTGTGCTTGCTTATATGTTGGCAAAAGTGCCTTCAGTTTTTCTTGATAGGTTGCTTATTATTTTTTACCTGGTTGATCTAAAATGTTTACTTATAGTATGGCTAATTGGTGCCAACTTTTATAATAAGAGTGATTACAATATAACTTAATGGTCGCACTCTGATCTACCTCTCACATTTGGTATGAACTGCATTACATTTCCAAGCCTTCTTTTTACCTAATCTTGGCAGAGTGTCAACAAGGAATTCCCAATCTTTAGAGAAAACCAATTCTCAAAACTTAGGGGTAGACATTCCTCCCTCTGTTTATGCCATTCACAGTTGGTGGGAGTACACTTATTTTTGTAGAATATTTTTGTAACCTTGTATATTCATAGATTATATATATATATACATATATATAGATATGTATGTTATTCATTGGTTATAAATTAATCATGGGTATAAGTAATAAGAAGTTAATGATGTAATTATATACCAAACTATCAAAATGTATAGATATACCTAGATGTATTTTTGATATTTATGGTCTTGTATTCAGTGATATGATATTATCGTTAATATGTGTTTTGTTATAAAGTCACATACACACACAATTACTATCTTTTGTGCTTGTTTCTTTAAATGTGTATCTAGTTATCTTATTATGAATATTGTTTGTATATCTTACTCTAGTATAACTAAATTAATTCTAATATACAACCTAGATTTAATTATGCCCGAAGCCCTGACTTAATCTTTAGCACTCCACTCAATTTACTGTCCTGTGGTTAACTTTTAGTTACATCGTCTTAACAGCGTCATTTTCTAAGATGTTCTTAGTGCTGGATCAATTGTGTCAGCTTCTCTTATCTTGGAAAGCAAAATGTTCATTGACTGCTGACTTACTGATTTGTGGGCAGGTGAATGACAAAGATCTGTCTAAAGAGTTGTATAAAAAGTATAGCGCGGTAAGTTCCTGGTGGGCATAACAAAAAATACAAAATTTTATGAGTTTTTTTTTTGTGTGTGTGTATTTTTAAATAGTATTAGTAGTTTTTCATTAAAAAGTATTAATATGTTGGTATGAGTTGTTTTATTAAACATCATTAGATGCACGGTAAATCTCTTTTACATAAGGCCAACTTAACAACAAAATATAAATTTAATGAGTTTGTATATGGCATAAGATGCTTGCATTCTCACGATTTATTGATGTAGATATCTTTTGCCTTTTGCAGATTCATAGACGGAAAGTTTGTGCATGGCAGATGATATGTGCATTATCACGATTTGTTGACTTAGATATTGTTGAGCAAGTAACGTCTACCTTACACACAGCAATTTATGTGAGTAGTTTCTACCTGGAAACATATTGAACTTATACATGTATAAAGTTATGGCTAAAATTATTGATATAACTTAATTTTATTACATATATAATTTTACTAGGGGTATCATTAATGTTAAGTGTTGCCTTGTCATTTGTATATGTGACATACTTGGGCTGTGGATAGATTAATACTGGTGTAGGATATTGTGAACTGAGTGGAGATTGCATGTTTCTCCTGAACATAATCATTTTATCTTCTAAAATTTGATATTACTTGAGAATAATTTATATCCCATGAAAGTGCAATTTTGGCGCTTTTGTTTTTCTAATATGATTTACTTGACTGAAACACAGACTGGGTGAATAGCGTTTTTAGGAAAGAATCGTTGTTGAAAATTTTTCTGTTGCCTCCCCGATCCTCTTGACATTTTTACATGGACCTGTGGTCTTAATAGGAAAACTCTGATCAAGGGGTCTTATTTTCAACTTTGATAACTTGGTTCTGCCATTTTTGGTGGTATATTTATTCTGACACATTTGTATTAATTTTAGATATTCTTGCTCAAGTTCCTGCTAAATATTTCAAATCTGACTTGGTTTGACGGGTAAAAGATTTTCAATTTACTCCAATCTGCCTGTTGGTCTAATCTGATTTTAGTCTTATTCTCATTCAGTGAATCTATTTGTTTTTTGATAATATACTTGCTGGTTACTTCCATTTCGAATAAAGCAAATAAATAAACTTCTTGTACATATTCCTAGAAAATTACAGCTGGAATATATTATATTGGTTTCTTCCTGTTGTCGAATTGAGTGAATCTTTCCAGTCCATATTCTTGTTGGTGGGGTATATGAAATGGACTAATGCTTTATGTTCCTGAGTTTGTTCTGTACATAAACAAACAGACCCTGCTTATATATGAGTAAATGCTTTTGACCTTACTAAGAGCTTATATGCCTGACTCGTAAGCTTAACTCCATTGTGTCATCTTCTACATTTTCCAATTAATGATATACTGATATTTGTTCTCATGTGCTTGTAGAGGAACAACATGCCTTCAGTTCGACAGTACTTGGAAACTTTTGCTATCTACATATTTTTGAAATTTCCTTCACTGGTAAGGAATTAACTTATGCTTGAGTTATATCTTCACTGGTCTTTGTTGTAAATTATATTTGGCATTTCCTATACATGAAAAAAACTTTTTTTTTTTTTAAAAAGCGTGATTAATCATTTTGTCTATGCGTAATTTTATTTATTTGTTCTTTCTCTAACCCTGTTTGGATGGTTGAGATGCAGATGTGGAATTTGACTATGTTAACATCCGACTTTACATTCTGATTTGCTTCTGTTTCTGTTTCGTAATTGGGTTCATTTTAATTTATGTTCCTTAATTAACTGCTCATGGACTTTATTACTTGGTGGGCTTAGGTTTAAGTTTAGCAGTCTTTTTTATGTTGGGTTGTTTTTCGTCATTAGGTCTTCTAGATAGATCATTGTGAATTTCAACTGTAAGCTGGGCAGGAGATTATCCTAAAGTGAACATCCATTTCTTAATTTGTGTGATTAATATTATTGTTCAAGTTTACTTATATCCTTGAGATATGATGGTTGATTTGTTGTTCAAGAAAAAGAAAAAACTTGCTGGTTTTCTTTCAGTTTCACTCGCAGCCCTCAAGATTAATGGGCTCTAGACCATGTTAGAGTTTGACAGCAAAACACAAGAAGAAATATTCTATGCAGAAGGAAAACTACTTTGCTCATTTATATTAATATATTATAGAGTACAGTCAAAAGAAAACAAAAGGTGGAATAGGTGCTTGCACAGTTGTACTGACCATACTTCAATAAACAATATATTTCCTAAAGTTAAGCTGACCACAAAATATAAAAGTCATGCTTTGACTAGCACATAATTAAAAAAATCTCAATCTGCTGACATATATTAACAACTAAGAATTTAAGATGATTTAGTAAAATATTAGGGAGGTTTAAAATTCGTGATAATTGTGATTGAAATGTCTAAACCTAGGGAGGTTTTATGGTTGTGTTTCCTGGAGCTCTTCTAGGTCAGACGATTGTATAGCCCAGTGGTCAATTCTTTTCAATTATTGCTTTCTACCTCTTTTTCCAATTATGCTGAGGCCTTTGCCTTTTCTTCACTTTCCAGGTGGGCCAACAATTGGTTCCTTTGCTAAGGAGTTATGATTTGCGGCCTCAGGTGAGTGTATGGTTGTGTTTTAGTTTGGCTATTTTATTTTGATGTTTCTTTGTACATGTTACCTGTTATGGAAGTACACTATGAGTAGACCATAATGGAAAAATATTACTATTTGTTCCAACTGGGGGTGAGCATTTGGTTATTTGGTTACCAAACCGAATTAGCAAAACCGAAATAACCTAAAAATTTACTGTTTGTCCCGGAGAAAAACCCATGAAATGCGGAAAAAATCATGAAATGCATATAAAACAGGGGTGAAGGAATGTTGATTCCAGATTTTTTGCGTTTTAAGTCCATGTGTTGTGTTTTGCTTATAATCGAATGCATATGACAAAATAAGAACATAAAGCAATAAAGAACACAACAAAGTATAGTGGTTCGGAGACTCAAACTCCTACATCCACTCTCCCTGTTCCTAGGAAAATTCCTTCAAACTGGACTTATCACCATCTCGGGCTCGCCTCGGGACTTATCACCCTCTCGGGATCGCCTACAAGCTTTCAGACTAACTCACTTCTTCTCTAGAGTTTTCTGGCTGACTCACTGCAGCTTACTAACTCTTTACAACTCCACACAAATTGCCTAACAATAGGGTTTGGGTTTGGGTTTGGTTGATGTCTCCAACTAGGTTGAGATTTTCCCTTACAATGGTTTAGCCTCAATGCTAAGGTTAGAAAAATCTCTCTAAGCTTAGGATATATCGTGGGTTGCTTAGATTGGGTTTAAGAACACTCTTGAATATATTTGTATATCTACAGACTTGTGTTCTATTGTGGGAATACTTGAGTATGTGACTTTTGGCTCTGTAGCATCTTTTCCACATTCTCCACACTTTCCACACTTTAAAATGATGAAAGACCTTGTATTTATAGTGTGGATTTGAATGTTACCGTTGGAGAGAATTACATTCAAATCCATACTATTCTCAGAAGTTCTCCGCAAACTTTTTTCAGTCAAGTTGTCTTCCTCTCATTGGTCCACGCCACCGAATCTAACTACTATATTTTTCGGTTTCTTCCGAGTCTCGTGATCTTCATTCTATCCGAGCCTTCAGTTTATCCGAGTCTCGTGTTACTCAGATTCTTGATTCAAAGAGACTTCTCTTCACGGACCTTGTCGATCAAAGATATCGATATCAGCCGACCGAGTTCGATTTCTTCCGAATTCAGACATCCCGACCCTCGTGTCAATTTTACTTCATCGACCCTCGTGTCACTTGACTCGAGCTATCCGATTTCTTCTTGCCGATCCGATTAGCTCGACCGATCGATCAACACATCTTCAGTCAACATCTCGGGATAAAGATCAAGTCAAGACATATCGATCAACACATCTTCAGTCAACATCTCGGATAGCATCAGTCAAGACATCGAGTTAGCATATCAGTTTATCATATCTGATCTCGATCACGTCTGATCTTGATCAGTCTCATCTGCTCATCTTCTGATCTGCAACTTTCTCTTCTGATTTGCTGGCTTTAGCTTTTCTTCACATTTGATTTGCACATAACTTATCGGGCTTAACTTCGAATTCATCTATCTCGATCATCTCGATCTCGTCGATCTCGATCGATCTCAAACCTTTCATCTGATCTCGATCATCTTCTTCTGATTTCGTGAGTTCCCTCTCAACTTGTTCTTTCGTAAATTAGCTTGAATAACACAAGTTGATAATGTTTTGGCATAATTCATCAAAACTAAAATATCCTAACAATTTCCCCCTTTTTGATAATGAAGCCAAAACATTAAAATATATGCATTTTTAAAGAAACGGGTTTTCGTTTAAAAAATCAGTTCAGGTGATCACATTAAAAGTGATATTTTGAACTCCTGATCTGATACCAATTGTTTGGTATCAGTACAGAGACGGGTTTTTAAAATAGATCAGTTCAGATTGTCACATTGAAAAGTTGTGAACTTTTGAACCCCCGCTCTGATACCAATTGTTTGTCCCGGTGAAAAACCCATGAAATGCATATAAAACAGGGGTGAAGGAATGGTGATTCCAGATTTTTTGCGTTTTAAGTCCATGTCTTGTGTTTTGCTTATAATCGAATGCATATGACAAGATAAGAACATAAAGCAATAAAGAACACAACAAAGTATAGTGATTCGGAGACTCAAGCTCCTACATCCACTCTCCCTGTTCCTAGGAAAATTCCTTCAAACTGGACTTATCATCCTCTCGGGCTCGCCTCGGGACTTATCACCCTCTCGGGATCGCCTACAAGCTTTCAGGCTAACTCACTGTAGCTTACTCACTTCTTCTCTAGAGTTTTTAAAATCGACTCACTTTAGCCTTACTAACTCTTTACAACTCCACACAAACTACCTAACAATAGGGTTTGGGTTTGGGTTTGGTTGATGTCTCCAACTAGGTTGAGATTTTCCCTTACAATGGTTTAGCCTCAATGATAAGGTTGAGAAAATCTCTCTAAGCTTAGGATATATCGTGGGTTGCTTAGATTGGGTTTAAGAACACTCTTGAATATATTTGTATATCTACAGACTTGTGTTCTATGGTGGGAATACTTGAGTATGTGGCTTTTGGCTCTGTAGCATCTTTTCCACATTCTCCACACTTTCCACACTTTAGAATGATGAAAGACCTTGTATTTATAGTGTAGATTTGAATGTTACCGTTGGAGAGAATCACATTCAAATCCATACCATTCTGTAAGTTCTGCAGCTTTTTCAGGTTGTTTGTCTTCCTCTCATTGGTCCACGTCAGTTGAATCTAATGACTATATTCTTCAGTTTCTTCTGAGTCTCAGGATCTTCAGTTCTATCTGAGTCTTCAGGTTTATCTGAGCATTCAGGTTTATCTGAGCCTTCAGGTTTATCTGAGTCTCAGGTTACTCAGGATTCTTGATTCAAAGACTTCTCTCTTCAATGGACTTTGTCCGATCGGGCATCTTGACACTCGAGTGGACCGAGTTCGATTCTTCCGAATTGAGACATCCCGACCCTCGAGTCACTTTTTACTTATCGACCCTCGTGTCACTTGACTCGAGCTCTCGATTTCTTCTTTTCGATCCGATCACCGACCGATCGAGATCAACACATCTTCAGGTCAACATCTCAGGATAGCATCAGGTCAGTACACTAGGTTAACATATCAGTTTATCATATCTGATCTCGATCACGTCTGATCTTGATCTGATCTTGATCAGTCTCATCTGCTCATCTTCTGATCTGCAACTTTCTCTTCTGATTTGCTGGCTTTAACTTTTCTTCACATTTGATTTGCACAGCTCATCAGTTAACTCGGAACTCATCCAACTCATCTAACTCATCTGATCTCGTTCATTTTCGTCTGCAGCCTCGTCTGATCTCGATCATCTTCTTCTGATTTCGTGAGTTCCCCCTCAACTTGTTCTTTCGTAAATTAGCTTGAATAACACAAGTTGATAATGTTTTGACATAATTCATCAAAACTAAAATATCCCAACATTTACCATAATGAACCAAAACCGAACCATATGACTACAAAACCGATCTTATTTTCGGTTTGGTTTCGGTAAAAAATAAAATAAAAACCGAAATAATTTGATATTTTAAATTTAATCATTTTTAAATGTATAAGTGATGGAAGATAATATTTCTATTATTTATAATTGTCTTTGTAAATTATGTAATTAATTTAATTTTAAAGTATAAGTGTGATAGAATATAATATTTCTATTATTTGTAACCATTTTTAAAAGTATAAACGAATAAATGAATTAGAGTTAGGACTTTTCTATATAATACAGTGCATTATTTCGGTTCGATTTTTGGTTTTATCTTAAAAACCAAAACCGAAAATAAAAAAATCTAAAATTAAAAACCGAAATCGAACCGAATTTATATTTCGGTTCGATTTGACTCGATTTTTCGGTTTTTATCAGATAGTGCTCGCCCCTAGTTCCAACTATTAACACTAATGGGAGTACATTATTTTAAACATACCTCATTATTTATCTTGCTGCTATGTTCCAACTATAAGCACTCCAACTTACCGCCTGGCGGACTTTTGCCCTCCCAGCCCCACACAAACCGTTTGTTTATCAACCAATTTAGGGCATTTAAGAACACTTAGAAAATGTTGACCAGTCCTGGCCCTTGAAGGCTTCCGTCTCTCACAAGAGAAGCTCCCAAACATCTTAAGTAACTTTTCACCAAAATAGCATCTAATCTTCGGTTTATGGGGTTATAAACTTCCCCTTTGAGTTTTATCCCTTAATGAATAGGGATTCACATAGAACTCGATAGAGATCCTTAAAAGAATGGATTAACAATCATCTCATTAATACTACCTCCGTCCCGTAGTTGTTTACCCCTTTCAAAATATGGTCCTCTACAACATCTCAAAATTACATCTCATATCATTACTTTTACCCAAAAAAACATCTACTTTAGTAATAAAATAGAAACAACTACAATACCCTCAATCAAAAACAACTTTATCACTTTAAATACTATTCCCTCCATCCCAATATAAAACTTGTGCCAAAAGCAAAGGGGTAAACAACTATGGGACGGAAGGAGTACTATATTTGCATGCGGGTGTCATGATTATCCATCCTCCCATTTCCCATCAATTCCTGCTCATCATGATTATATAGGTAGGTGTTCAATGATTTTTGTTACTATTCCTCCATTTGGTAATCATCACTCAATGTATGACTCAAGTAACAGGGAAAACCTTGCAATTTTCCACACAATCACATCCCCACTAAATGTGCTACCATTCTTGACATTACTCAATCTTGATTAGGGTGCCACTTTTGTCCTGTCTAGACATTCAGTCTCTGGAGCTTTTGCACCTATATCCCAATTCTCAACCTACTTGCTAGTATATAGAATGGTGCACCAATCTCATTTTTAGGTAGTATATTGATTTTGATTCCCAAAGGATCTTTAGTTGGTCACAATTTTCTTGCTTCTTTTATCCCTTTTCGATAAGTGATCCAGGATCTAATCATCTTTATTGGGCTTCTGTGATGAGGCAAATTATTTGTGACTGCATATATTGCATAATATGGTTCCCGATAATATTTTTCAGCAAAGAATTGTTGTTTATATATAGTATTTAGGTGCAGGCTCTGTCATCATATGTATTTATAGCAGCCAATGTCATTCTCAATGCAAAAAAAGAGATTCAGTCTGAACACTTGAATGAATTGCTTCCTCCTGTTGTCCCATTACTAACCTCTCATCATCACTCTCTGCGCGGATTCACACAGGTCAGTCTCCATAAAGATGGATAACGTTTTACATGTGATGCTGAATATGGTATTTATTTATTGTACGTGATAACTTGCAGGTATTGGTGTATCATGTTCTTGAAAGGTTGTCACCTAATTCAAATCTCATTACCAGTGGTCGCCAGTCCTTGGAGGAGAGATGTTTTGTGGATTTGAGACATTATTTGGCACATAACTCAGATTGCGCAAAGTAAGTAAAACTAATCTAATCCAATGTGATAGAAGATAAGCATTTATTCATTTGATATTCTTTTCTAAATTTCTCCGACAAAGATTATGTTCAAGCTAATCATGCAGCTTATAAGAATTTTACTACGAAAACTGGAAATTTTTTCAAAGTAATCATCCCCCTTAATACTACATTCTTTCAAAATAGAAAATGAAGCAGCTCTTAAAACTGGGAAAGGTAATTTTATTGAAGAAAAGATGATAAAGATTACAAATTTGGGAAATTAATCCCGTCTGAGCAAATCAGCCCATCCAAAAGACTAAATTCAACATGAGTTCTAGATAGTTCTCTCCATTAGTCCCATTGCCTTGTTTTATACAATTTCTCTCTCAATTAGAAAACTAGAGTATTGCCATCAGATCAGTCCCTAAATCAGTGGGTATGATTCTTTCAGCTTTTCTTCTACGTGAGTAAATGACAAAGGAAGAAAAAACAGAAGGTCTGTAGTAGTATTAGTAAAGAACACATTATTCATACAGGTGATTCTGTTACAAGCCAAGTCTGTGTTTAAACCTATGCCTCGGGAGAAAATTGATATATCTTTCTGCAAACATCAGAAATGGTAGCAAGACTGTTAAGAGATTTTTGGAAGGCTTATAATTAGTGGTATTACATTTTAAAGCTAAATTTAACCATCAAGCCCAAACATCGGATTGTGTTGATATATTTTTATACATGATTCCTTCTTTGTTGGGTTGCCATCCTTACAACTTGATAGGACTCAGGAGCAACTAATAATTTAGGTATAAGAACTTATCCAATTCTGAATGGTATTGTGATGTCTTCAGAAAATATTTTCAAGAAGAGAGAATGTGCCTGGTTTTTTAAGAAAATTCTTAAAAAATAAAAGTATTCGCACAGATATAAACTGAGAAACATAATGTCACAAAGCCCTGGGAATTTCTGTGAGCAGAAAGGTTTTCCACCTTTGGATCTTCTATCCATATGGAAAAAGACACTTAAAGCATAAACCCTGTCCAATGATATGGTTTTATGAGGAAAGCATGTAATTATAAAACAATTTTTGTGATTACTGATCTTTATGTCCTGTATATATTAGTTGAGTAATTTATTCAGCTTTTGGCTGATTAACAATATAATATAACCTAGAATAAGCAGGGTATCCTAATAAGGATGTTACAATTTCACCAGGAGGTTATGGGAATATTTTATGTCCATGAAATTAAAATTACGAGGTCTATGAAATATGTCAAATGGTAGCTGATTTACAGGAGCCATTCATATTAAATTGGAACTGGGAAATAAATACACAGTGAATAATGTTGGTTGTCCTTTCCAATGGGCTTGCACGGAATGTGGCAATTTGCTATAGGTTCGTTTGAATATTTGAATATTTTTTCAAGTAGGACGAACGAGTGAACGGGATTATTATTGCAAAATGTTTTGGTGATTCTTTGCTATTATGGAATCTTGATCAATTGTTGACGCAGGTTAAGAGCTTCAATGGATAATCATCTTGGTTCCTTTGATCCAGTGGAGTCTGTATTGCCGGCTAAAATTTTTGCCTATAGGTTGGAGGTCAGTTGATTATTTTTCTTAATCAAAAAACATTCGTTCTTAACAACTGAAGATTTTACCATATGTTGCCCCAAGTCCGTTGTGAAAATGCTCTACTATGGGTCATTGACTTAAAAATTTCTTTTAGATGCAAAAGTTGCTTCTGGAACCTCTTCTTTCAGAAAGTGTTATGGTACATTTCTTGTTATAGGTTGTATAACCTTTATCTTCTCAAGGAAGAATACTTTAATTATGGGAAACCATAAATTCTATTTACCATTGTTTATATGTGATTGTTTTCAATATTTACACTGGTTTCTTTTGCTACAAGCCTACAAGTTCAGATATAAATATTTGAGTTGTACCTTTGGGGATAATGGCAAGTTATTCAATGAAGTTTTTTACGATTGACTGTTTTCAGTTTTGGCAAGTTATTCAATTATATCTATATAAAATGCTTTCTGAATGTTTGTAGGGACAAGAATTTGAGTGCGTTCCCATGACACTTATGGATCGTGTTATTGACTTTCTGAATGTAAGAAGCTAGCGACTTTGCTGTACTATTTTTCTCCCTCGTAGAATTGACGCTCATAATAAATTCTTACAGGATGCTAGGGAAAATCTTAGATCATCGATGACTAAAGATGCAGCTGCTATTAAAAATGAGGGCATCCACATTGATGAAGGTCCTAAATGTGATGAAAGATTGAACCCCGTAAAAGGAGAATCTGCAATCCAGATAGAAAATGAACTAACATATGACTTCCAAAGAAAGATTTCATTCTCCAAAAACGAGCAGCAAGGTACAGAGTCTAGAGCTTCTTCGAACAAAAGAGCGTCTCATGAATCACTTTTAGGTATGCCTTTTATGTTATAGTCATTTTGAAACAGATGTTAATGTCCTAATGTAAAATAGGCATAATACATCAAAAGACCCCTAAACTATCAACTTTGTGTCAAAATGCCCTGAACTATTTTTGTTCTAAAAAGCCCTTGAAATATATAATTCTTGTTTCATAAGGCCCCCTAAACTATTTTTTTGTTTAAAAAACCCCTTTAACTATATAATTCTTGATCATAATAGCCCTTTTTTGACAGTCCATTAGAGATGTTTTTTGGTGTTGTTGGAGTTTGATATGAATATAATAGCATTGAAATTGGGCTGATGTGTCATATTTTAACGGAAAACATTAAGCTGACTTAGCAAAATCCATGAATTTCCGTTACCAAGGGCCTCATGAAACAAGAATCGTATAGTTTAAGGGATTTTTAAAACAAAAAATAGTTCAAGGACCTTTCAAAACAAAAAATTGATAGTTTAAGGGCCTTTTAATGCATTATATATTTAGAATAACAATACTATGCCAAATGAAATAACGACCAATCATGTTATGAAATACTGGGCACGTCCACTAACCCCCTTTTTAGTCTTAATACTATTTCGACATTGACATAATCTCAATCTCATTGGATATTTCTTTTTAAATATACTTCCAAAGTCTACATTGTATATTCTTAATTCTCTGGCCTATTTTTTCAGTTCTCCATCCTATTTTTTTTTGTTGCCAACTATATCTAGTTAGTATATTATGTTTTTTAAATGAGCATACAAAAAATGAGCTTTACTCATATAATCTCATATGCCCTTTCTATATGCTAATGAGAATTCCTGGTTATTTTCCTTTCATAGCTGTTATATAAAATTATTATTGGTTCATGTAGGTCTTAAGAAAAAATCCAGACAAACTCTTAAAATCAAGAAAGAAATCTCACATTAGTTGCTTATTAGAAGATAGTATATAACTATGACCTATCTTTTCCTCCCAAATGCAGACATGGAAAATGAAGATCAGCTTTTTTTGATCAGTTGGTACGTTCAAGGGGAGTGATTGTAGAAAAGTTAAAAGCAAGCAGGCAGCAAATTATCCTTTTGGCATCCCTTATAGATCGGATACCTAATCTGGCTGGATTAGCAAGGACATGTGAGGTATAATTGTCACATTTTTTTTTTGTGGGGACTCTCTTTTCCATATATTTGCTGCTGTTTTTTAATATGCCCCCTTAAGTTCAATATACATGGTATTCTTTACCCATGCCAGGTATTTAGAGCAGCTGGACTAACTATTGCGAATAAAAATGTATTGGACGAGAAGCAGTTTCAACTTATCAGGTTTTGAAACTATGGCCTTTTCTTATGTTGCTTATTAGTAATATTAAGTAAATTTTGGCTATGTGAATTCATGACTAAATGCCTTTTTTGGCCTTGACGCTTGGTTGTCCACCTCTTTATCTTTGCTCTCCTAAGTTTTAAAGAATGTTATACCTCGCTGAATTAGGGTTTATGACCTTTAAAATATACTCCCTTTGTCCCACAGTCGTTTGAACATTCACTATTTGACTGATAAAGAGATTTTTAAGGTGGGGTATGATAGTGCTGCCCCTCATCTATCCTACAATACCTTAAAATTCACTTTATCATTTCATAAAACACGAGCCAAAAAGTGAAATGTTCAATTCACTGCGGGACGGAGGAGTAAGATTTTATGATATTGCAGTATGTGTTCTTAAAAAATGCAAGAATCAGACTTTAGTTGTTTAATATGTTGCCAACTTCTAATATATAGTACTTGTACTTTTGTGTCGTTGGTAGATAATTGCTACTAATCCTTGTCTGTTTTATCAGTGTAACAGCAGACAAGTGGGTTCCTGTTTTGGAAGTCCCAGTGTTAAGTATGAAAATATTCTTGGAGAAAAAGAAACAACAAGGTTATGCTATACTAGGCTTGGAGCAAACTGCTAATAGCATACCACTGGACCAATACAATTTTCCTACAAAGACGGTAAGTCATTGGTACAGTTAATTGATTACTTTTGTTGTGATCATTGCCTGAGAAATTTCTATAAAATTAAATAATTCCTAATATCCTTATCACCCAAAGTAGTAGAATTTATACTGGGATGATGCGATTGCCATCTGTTAAAGGAAAATTCCCAGCACTATTAGGAGGAACAGGCTTGGAAATTTGGAGGACATATTTCAATTTAGTCATCTCGTATTAATTGTAAGAGCTATACTCACTGATTAAGTATGAAATCTTATTACCGGAGGATTTGTTGCTTCTTTTTCTTGATGTTAGTGACACAGCTCGTACTTAATATCCAAGAAATGCATTATTTGCATGTATATAATGTGAATATTGGTATCTGCGATTCAGATCAAGTTATAGTTGTCCAGTCCAGTCAATCTTAGACCTCTTTTATCTTTTATGGAAACAACAAGACTCTACGGATTTTCCTTGAATAGTTATGTACAATATATAGGGAAAAGTAAGAATGGGTCAGTCTCAAAATCTGGAATTCTGCTAACACAGGAAACTAGCTGTATAAAATAGGGAACTACGTAATCAGGATTCTGTACAGTGGTAAATTCATCGTTGAATAAAGGTGGGGGAAAATCCAAATACAAAAACCCAATTGGGTTTACTGATAATCAGACTCAAATTGATGACTTCCACCTGATCAAGGTGACACTGTCACAGAGTTATATCCCGTCCCTGCCACATTGAGAAACAGAACTGATTAATCCAAAGTCAAAAAGGTCTAGAGCAAATTAGAGTCGGTCTTCATTTCGCTGCATGTTCTTATTCATGAGTAATGCTTGGGTGCACCAGATATTTCGTGCGACTGGTGCATAACTAATACTGCTCAATGGAAATACTAATATTGTTCAGTAAAAACAACTAATACTGTTCAGTGAGAACAAATATACTGACCAACTAATACCATTTAAAAATGCAACTGAATTGAAGTATTTGCCCTATTTATGTATGATGGAGATTTTATTTTAGTGAGGATCAAGGGTTTTCTCTACATTGAAATATTATTTTGTTTTCGTGTAAATGGTGATTGGCGTGGTGGTTTGACAGGTGTTAGTTCTTGGTCGTGAGAAGGAAGGAATACCGGTGGAGATAATCCACATGTTGGATGCTTGCATCGAAATTCCACAGTTAGGCATTGTAAGGTCGCTAAATGTTCATGTCAGTGGTGCCATTGCACTCTGGGAGTACACTAGCCAACAAAGGTTGCAATCAAATTTCTTCTCTAAATGCTCTTAGCTTAGTTGCCTTTTCCTCCAGTTGAATGAATCTTATTTTTTGTCTTTAAGCTTTTACATAATTTACAATTTAAATGTTGTTTTGACCTAGAATTACATGTGTTTTTGAACGGGAGAGAGTAAGTTCGAATGGAATATATGTGAAATTAATTTTTTATTTAGCATTTAATGTATTAGATATTGTTGAAATCAATAGAGCATAATAATAATAATAAGGGTGTGGCTCTTTACACATCCATTTTACCACAGATCAAATGCCCTTGTACAAAAAAAACTTGTTAAATGTTCGCGATGAAAGTTTGTATGAACTAGGTTTATAAATTTGGGAGAATTCTACTAATTTTACCCAATAAAAATTTCAAATGGATAAAAACTTTCATGAATTTTTTTTGTGGAAGTTTTATGTTGAACTTGATATCAATATTTAGTATGTGATGTGTCGCTATTTAATGATTTTGAGATAAATAACAATTGAATTAATGTATTATGTGCACTTTGTGCATCGTACAATATTATTACTATTGCCTGTAAGATCTAAAATTATATATGTATAGGGTTAGTTCTTACAAACAATAATAGTGGTGTACGGTAGATAAGTTTTACAAAACATCTTTTCTTTTTTAAATGATGATTCATATGTTATAATATTCTATATTTCATACTCCCTCCGTCCCAATCATAATGGTAAAGTACCCCATATTTTTGTCTCAATCATAATGATAAAGTTACTTACACACTTTATTACTTTATCACATAAAATATTAATAAATAACACTTTTTACCCCCAATTACTAATCACTTTATCACTTTATCATATAAAATACTAATAAACAACTCTTCCTACCCCACCACTTTATCACTTTATCACTATTCTACTAAATCCTTAAGAACAATAAAAATGTAATTATGATTGGGACGGAGGGAGTACATTAAAAGGTGATACTTTGATAAAGATAATTCATATGAACTTTGTTCACAGAAGATCTAATTATTAAATAAATAAAATTCCAAAAATAACATATGATATTCATTTAGTTCTCATATACATTACAAATCTTCAGAATATTATTGTGAGTATTAAAACATTATAAACTCTACTAGTTTGGATAAATTTAATATATATATATATATATATCACAAATTATGGAGATTTTTATACAAAACGTTTCACCGTGAAATATTAGTTAAAGTGGAAAGAATCTAAAAATTTACGGATTCTAAACTAGGTCAAACGAATTTCGCGCAAAAACAAAACAAGAAAACTCGTTCATAATTTGTGTTATTATAAAGACAAATATGTGTTACTGTAAGAACAATTATTTATTACTACGAGATGATGAATTTTTTTTTTTTTTTACTAAGACAAAAACTCATATAAGACGGTCTCATGCATGAGACGGGGTACAACTTAGCACAAATTACACCCACCCCTTTCAAAATGTTAAAGCGTCAATGCCCAACTTATGTTCCGTCTCATCGTGAGACTATCTCATGCAAGTGTGTCTCTTTTACTAATTCAACAATGTAACCTAATTGTTTGGACATCTAGTTAAGACAGTTGGTCACAAGTCAGAAGGAGAAGCAAATAAAAAAATAGAGGGAAAAATTGATAAAAATAAAGGGAGTGTCGTTTTGTTGATACAGTAACACATTTGTGTGTGTTAACATAATTTTCAATACCTTACAAAAAGTATGTAAACTAAAAAAATAAGTTTGTGTTATTTGTTCTTATAGTAACACATACATATACATACAATAACACGTGTTTTCCCTTATAATAACACAGGTCTCTGAGCGAGTTATAATGTTTTTTCTTTGCTTGAATTTTATAAAAAAAATTATCTACCCAGTTTGACTTGCACAGGATCCGCAATTTTTTTTTTGTGTTTTTGCGCTTCTCCTTTCGACCTATGAGTCATGTTTAATAAATCCTTTCTCATAGTAACACATACATGTACTTACAATGATACATGTTTGCCCTTATAATAACACAGATCTCGGAGTGAGTTCTGATGTTTTGCCTTCGTACGAATTTTATTAAAAAATATGTAGACCCGGTTAGACCCGCACAGGATCCACGAATTTTTCACTCTGTGTTTATGTGCTTCTCATTCTGATCGCGAGTCATATTTTACTGATCCTAGATCTGTGATATATAAGGCGGGCTTTTATAGAAAATATTTCATTCTTGAAATGTTAATTCAAAAGGGAAGGAGCTGAAAAGTCGATGCTCCTGCGCGGGTCGAACCAGTTCAAGCGAATTTTTTCTAAAATAGTCCGTGTTACTATAAAGGAAAGTATGTGTTATTGTAAAGACAATTCTTTGTTCCTATGTGATGATGAAAAAAAAAAGGCATTTGTACTAATTCAATAGTGTAATATGTTGGTTTGAGTCTTTACTTAAAACAGTTGGTCACAGGTCAGAAGGAGAAATATATAAAAAAAAAAAGGAGGAAAGCAGATGAAATAGAGGGAGTGTCATTTTGTTCATATAGTAACACATCTTTATTTTTATAGTAACATATTCGTGTGTACATAATAATACAATTTTTAATTAGATACACAAAAATATGGCAATAAAAGAATATAAAATAACAACGAGCACATGGGAAGTGAGAGACGCACAATGGTTGTTGTCATCCATAAAAATAAAGCTTACATAATATCCCAAAAAATAATATTATAATTGTTAGATGTATAATAAAAATGTATAACAAAAAAATAGAAAAAAAAAAAGAAGTAGGCTAACCCGCCAGGCCTCGCCTCCTTTAAAAAACCAGAACCCAAACCAGTCAATTGCCTAGGGTCGCCTCTAAACCTATCTGAATTTTTCTTAGCTCAACCCACCTATTAAGCATGCCGGGGCGGGTTGGCCCAACGAGCCCAACCCGTTTTGACAACTCTAATTATTTGATATGAGCTATAATATTAGTTGATATGAGCTAGTTATACGAGTTTTGCTACATCTGAACAATAGTATTAATTGATATAAGCTATGGTATATGAGTTTACTACCTCATGAGCTATAGTATTAGGTTATATGAGCTATACTATTAAACTATATGAGCTATAATATTAATTGATATGAGATATAATGTTAATTGATATGAGCTATGATATATGATTTTGCTACCTCATGAGCTATAACATTAAATTATATGAACCATAATATTAATTGATGTGTGCTATATTATTAATTGATTATAAGCAATGGTATATGGGTTTGCTACGTCATGAGCTACAATATTAAATTTTATGAGCTATAATGTTAATTGATATAAGCTATGATATATGTCATGAGCTATAATATTAATTGATATGAGCTATAATATTAATTGATATAAGCCAAGAAAATTATATGAGTTAAGTATTAATTGATATGAGCTATAGTGTTAATTGATATAAGCTATGGTATATGAGCTTGCTACCTCATGAGCTATAGCATTAGATTATATGAGTTATAGTATTAAACTATATTATGAGCTATAATATTAATTGATATGAGCTATGGTATATGATTTTGCTATCTTATGAACTATAGTATTAAACTATTTGAGCTATAATATTAATTGATGTGAACAATAATATTAATTGATTATAAGCAATGGTATATGAGTTTGTTAGATAATTTATATTTGAAAATATAAATTTCAAATTAATATTCAAGTAGACAAAATGTAATTTTATAAATTACAAAGTCTAATTCGTAGTAAATGATAAATTATTTGTAAAAAAATAAGGATATCGGGAGGCGCCGCCACTAGCTCACGGGCTAGATTGACCCAAGCCTATGAGGCCCATAGGCAACATGGATTGGGCCAAATAGGTCCACATTTTTTTGTGCCTATAATTTTACAAAACAACTTATATTTACTTTCGGGTTGACTGAGCTCAAATTGTCAGCTCTATCAACCATATATGATCAAATTTGAAGAAGATGGAGATCTTTACGAGGTATTAGTTGATATGAGCATAGGATTAGAGAAAGACTGGCTAAAAAATGCATTAGGGGAGCATGAGAAACATATGTCAATGAATTACTACCCAGAATACCCTAAGCCCGACCTCACATACGGCATACCACCCCACACCGATTCAATGGCCCTCATGATTCTTCTTCAAGATCTGCACTTTTCGGGTCTTCAAGTGCTCAAAGACGGTAAATGGATAACAGTTAAGCCCAAGCCCCATGCTTTCGTCATTAACCTTTGTGATCAGCTTCAGGTAATTAAATTAAATTAACAAGGTTATTAATTAGATTAATTATGTTGAATTGAAAATTAATCAAGTCATATGCGACTTTGGTTGTCACTGCAGGCGTTGAGTAACGACAAGTTTAAGAGTGTGTGGCATCAAACTGATTCTATTCAAAATTATTTACTCAATGCACGCAACATTAAAAAGGTTAATGTACAAAGTAGAATCATATATATATCTTAGGAAAAAAGAAGAAAGTATTCGCTTAACAAAAGAAGCACCACTATTAATTAAACACACAGCATAAATCTTAGCACAAAACTCAATCTCCCTCAAAATTAAACTACAAGCAACAAATACACAATAGCCTGCGAACTAATCACTCAAATTGTTCTTTCTTCATACCATTTTTCACAATGCAAGTGTTAGTGTTTGTTTCCTAAAGACAATCTTTTGTAAGGACATAATACTCGATAATATTCAGTTTGATTTAATATTATTATCCATTTAATATTAATGTATGACAATACACTTATTTGAATATTATGTTTGATTATTTGCATTTGTTCTTATATGTGTTCCCATGAACCAATGCTGTCATTGAGGGTGTGGGACCTCAGATGACTTAAGCATTGTTCTCAAATAGCCTCAATTAAGGATCATCAAGAATGAGATATTGATGATCTATTTGAGATTGATATGCGATCTGCATCATACTCTTTGAGAGTGTAGTAGTTCTCACTTACTACGAGATACTTAGTATCTCATGATGGATGCACAGATTACTTAAAGGGTATTGGTATACCCATCCGAGAAACCGTTTGATGTTACTCCACTTAAGTGTCTACGGGTGTCTTGGTTAGTGGGGGAGATGTGATATTCCTCTGACTTGAGGTCAATACACACGACATGTATGGAGTGGTGAACTTTGACCATGATCGACGCTTGCACCCTTAATGTGTAGATATGACATGAATTGGGTTCATCACGAAGTGCATGTGCGTGGTAGTTGAGCCAAGAAAATGATTCATTCCTCAATGTGAATTTAAAGAGAGTGCTCGTCTTCTCATACTAATTGGATCGTTAGCCATTGGCCAATGCACGTCAAGTTTGGACTTTGTGTCCAAATGTGACAATCGTGATCAATTAGCGTAAAAAGAAAATATGGTTAAATTATTTGAATAGACACTTCATCTGTTGGGATAATATGGGTGCTCGGATCTATTCGAGATAATTTTAAATACATATTTAAATTAATCAATTAATTACTAACATGACTTAATCCAAAATCAATTCAACATAATAATTAATAAGCAAATAAATAATCATGAGTACCCATAATCCACGTAAATCCTAAGCATGCGGAATCTAGGAGTTACGAGATCACGTACCTCTTGTAGAGACAACCGTTGAGACGTTGAATCAACCCAAAGAGCCTTCTCAAATATGTCCCAAGTTCACGAACGTAATCCGGTGAGAGGATTCACACGAACGATTTTAACAAGAGAGAAAAATAAAATATTTTGCCACCACCTTTGTGGATTTCTAATATTTCCAACACATGGAATTGCATTGGGGATGAAGAAATCATCCCCTATTTATAGGACTATGGGGGGGGGGGCGAAAATTTAGGTCTAGTTGGGTCATTTGGAAATTTCCTTGCTTCTTCCTTAAGGCACAATCTTTTTTTTTTTTTTTGATCGGACAAAGTTAGTTATTTGTTAGAGTTAGTACACCAAGCACCCAAACACTCCACAAATTCACCAAGCCACCTTATAACTCCCATACTCCAATTCGTTCCTAAAAAGAATCGAACCTGGGTCTCCCACTCAAATGAGGAGCTCAGTGGCCAGGTGGGCTAAGCCACCTGGTTATCCTTAAGGCACAATCTTGAATATATCAAATATATTCTATTTCCCAAAATATCTCCCAACAAAATCTTCCCCTCTCCCTGTCCATTATTTTCGAAAATATCAAATAAAATAGGAAGAGATAAGATCTTTTTCCTTTCTTGAATTTATGGGATAAACTTGTATCTCAAGAATACTTATTCCATAAAATCTTTCCAAGAAAATTAAGAATTATTTTTTCTCTCTCCTACTCATTTTTTCCGAAAATAATTAGAAAAATTAGGCAATAATATTTTCTTCTCCTTTTCATTAATTGAACTTTAATTTGGGCTATTTGAGGGGCCTTTAGGAGAATTAAGATTGGACCTTCAATGGACTATGAAGCTATAATATTGGGCCAAATATTATTCAAGTCCATTAATATTAATTTACTCCACTATAAAATTAATATTGAACTATCCATCTTAACCCATATTACGACTTTACTATAATATGGCTCCCGATCATTATTTCCCGTGTTTAAGATTATCTTAGTCCATTAATTAATTAAGCCACTGAACAAGCTTTATATTAATTAATATCTTTGTCCTTGGAGTAAAGACAGCTCAACGTTATTATCCATACCAGAAATAAATTTTCACTTGCAAGATTTGGTATGATAAAGATTCTGAGCCCACCAAGGGGACAAATCAAGATATAAGGTATCAAATCACATTGACTCTCTTCCTATCATAAGTCAAAGTAATAGTTATTAATTCCACACAATCCTATTTAAGGGACGAAGATTAAGAAAAATAACACACCACTGAGGTCTAATTCTTGTATATTCAGTACGAAGAATTTATCCTCTTGTAGGTCCTTATTCAGTGCATCTAAATGCACTAGTTTAATCTCTTGGTCAAGACAAGTCAATCTGAGCCTTATAATTCAACCTTTCATGATGGTTTGTTCATTTCCATCTGGGTTGTGAATTTGTACTTAATTACGAGGAGCTATTAATTTGATCTTATGTGATCTGGTATCACCAAATTAACTACAACGTAATACGTACTTAACTTATTGAACGGGTTTGCAATAAATATATATAACATTCATTCATATTTAATGCAACAGTGATTGATAGATTATTTCAGTAAATAAATAAGAAATTCAGTTTGGTTATACAAAGTAAAAGCATACTTTTCAGTATAACCCCAACAATCTCCCACTTATACTCAAAGTCTGCTTTTAAGTATACTACAACATGTCTCGTGTTGTATGTGACATCTAATGTCACCTACACGAACGTAATAATATTTCTCCCACTTATACTAAAAGCAGATTGACAACGATCTTGACACCCATTCCTTCCACATGTCTCTCGAATGTACTCTGAGGCAGACCCTTTGTTAATGGATCTGTTAGGTTGTCTTCCTATGCAATCTTTGCCACCTCAATGTCTCCTCTCTTAACGATTTCTCGTATAAGATGGCATTTTCTTTCAATGTGTTTGCTAGCCTTGTGTGCTCTCGGTTCCCTCAAATTTGCAACTGCTCCGGCATTATCACAATAAACTATGATCGTGCTGGGCAAATTCAGGACAACGTCCAAGTCCACTAGGAAGTTCTTGAGCCAAACCGCTTCCTTCGCTGCTTCACAAGCAGCTACGTATTCGGCTTCCATGGTAGAATCGGCGATGCATTTCTGCTTTACGCTTCTCCATGTCATGGATTCTCCCCCCATGCAAAACACACTACCCGAGGTAGACTTTCTGGAGTCCATGTCTGATTGGAAATTCGAGTCCGTGTAACCGATGGGGATTAGACTGTCTGACTGATAAACCAACATTCTGTCCCGTGTCCTCTTTAGATACTTCAGAATGTTCTTTACTGCAGTCCAATGCTCTTTCCCAGGGTTGCTTTGATATCTTGCTACCATGCCTACGACAAAGAAGATATCCGGTCTCGTGCACAACATTGCGTACATGAGGCTTCCCACAACCGAAGCATAAGGGATGCCCTTCATGTCATCTATCTCCTTCTGTGTTTTGGGACACATCTCTTTGGATAGATGGATTCCGTGTCTGTAGGGCACAAAGCCTTTCTTGGAATCTTGCATGCTGAATCGCTTCAAAACAGTGTCTATGTATGAGGCCTGCGAAAGCCCGATCATTCTTTTCCTGCGATCTTGAGTGATCTTGATCCCTAGGATGTGACCGGCTTTCCCTAAATCCTTCATATCAAACTGTTTTGACAGCCATGCCCTTACATCCGATAACAACTTTACATCATTTTTGATGAGCAGTATGTCGTCTACGTATAGTACCAAAAATACCAAGGCAGTTCCGTCACGCTTTTTGTAAACACAACTTTCAAAGTTATTGTGATCAAAATCGTAGGATTTTATAACTTGATCAAAACACTGATTCCAAGCACGGGATGCCTGCTTCAGCCCATAAATGGACTTCTTAAGCTTGCAAACCAGATGCTCTTGGCCTTTTTCAATGAAGCCATTGGGTTGTTGCATATAGATTTCTTCGTCAAGACTTTCATTTAGGAAAGCGGTCTTGACATCCATTTTCCAGATCTCAAAGTCTAAGTGTGCAGGAATCGATAAGAGAATGCGGATGGACTTGAGCATGGCTACAGGCGAAAAGGTTTCCTCATAATCGATCCCTTCTTTCTGAGTGTACCCTTTCGCCACTAGTCTTGCTTTAAAGGTTTCAACATTTCCGTCCGGTCCTCTCTTTCTCTTGTATACCCACTTGCATCCAATGGATTTTACCCCATTAAGTGGTTCGACTAGCTCCCACACTTTTATTGTGATCCATCGAACCCATCCCGGCTTCCATTGCTGTTTGCCAAGATTTTGCATCCTTGTCTTGCATCGCCTTGTTGTAGGACCATGGATCTGATTCTTCTCATGAGATCAAGTCCGAAGACTCTCCAATCCCTAAGAATCGCTCGGGTTGTCTAACAATCCTCCCACTACGACGAGGTTCTAGTTGTGTAGGTGTGACGATTGGTATATCATTTTGTACAGTTGGCAATGGAGTTGGCCCCTTAAGTTCTTCTAAGGTAATCTCACTCCTAGGCTTTTTATCGTTCATATAGTCGTCTTCCAAAAATCTAAAGTGTGTACTGATTACCAACTTTTGATCTTCGGGACCATAGAACATGCATCCTTTTGTTCCTTCGGGATACCCAGTGAACAACCTTAATTCTGAACGTGCATCCAATTTACCAGCTTCCTTGTCCAACACGTATGCCGAACACCCCCAGATCCTGATGTGTCCTAAACTGGGATTGCGCCCTGTCCACAATTCTCTTGGGGTTTTAGGAACTGATTTGGATGGCACTAAGTTTAGAATATAAGCCGCTGTTTCCAAAGCATAACCCCAGAACAATTTTGGTAAATCTGCATAACTCATCATTGACCTTACCATTTCTAAAAGCGTTCTATTTCTTCGTTCTGCAACCCCGTTTTGTTGAGGGGTACCGGGTGTAGTCAACTGGGATGCAATCCCCTCTTGCGACAGGTAGTTCAAAAATTCATCGCTGAGGTATTCGCCTCCACGATCAAATCGTAGAAACTTGATAGTCTTTTCCTTATGATTCTTTGCTTGAGCATTAAATTCTTTGAATTTATCAAAGGTCTCAGATTTATGCTTCATTAGGAAAATGTATCCGTAGCGTGAGTAATCATCGATAAACGTAACGAAATACTCGTAGCCACCTCTATCTTTGATTTGCATTGGACCACACACGTCGGTGTGAACAATTTCTAACACTTCCTTAGCTCTAAGCCCCTTGGCTCCAAATGCCCTCTTGGTCATTTTACCCTCTAAGTATGATTCGCAAGTTGGAAATGGTTCAATCTGGAGAGACCCCAATGAACCATATTGAACCAACCTTTGAATCCTTTTTGGGTTAATGTGACCTAATTTTAGGTGCCAAAGAAGTGTTTCGTTCACTTCAGCCGAACGCTTTCTTTTACATGAAATAGTAGATGTGTTATACGATGCATTATGTGAGTGATGTGCACAATTAATAATATAGAGATTGTTCCGTAAAGTTCCAGGACAAATAATCACATCATTATGCAAAACAGTAACATGCTTATTAAAATGAACAAAATATCCATCGAAAAATTAGTTTAGAAACTGAAATAAGGTTTTTCCGAAAAACAGGAACATAAAGAACATCTCTTAAAATTAAAATCTTGTCTTCAAAAAGACAGGTGCACTTCTCCCACTGCTTCAGCTGCCACTCTTGTAGCATCGCCTAGCGTGATAAGGATCTCACTTTCACTAAGTTGCCGGGTCCGCTTGAACCCCTGTAACGTGAAATAAACATGATCAGTGGATCCCGTATCCACTACCCATGAATGGGTAGCATACTCCGCCAAACAAGTTTCAACAACTAGTGAGTGAGAATTACCTTTCTTTCCATTTCTTTTGGGATTGGAACAGACTGACCTCCAATATCCTTCTTCACCGCAGTTGAAACATTTTCCTTTTGGTTTCTTCTGGACCTTTAACCAACTGGCTTTCTTACCTATTTTTTTAGTGGCCTTGCTTTGGATCAGACCATTCATCTTCTCTACGATCTTACCCACCATTGGTCTAGATCTTGAGAGAAGTTTCTTAGTCACCAAAGCTTCGTCTTCTTGTCCCAAGTGTTTCTCTATCATCTCCAAGATCTCTTGTAGAGTATCCATGGTAAACATGTGATCACTCATCACAAAACTACAATAGAACTCATTAAAGCACCTTGGAAGAGTTAGGAACAAGAATTCGATTTGAGCCTCATCACAGTACCGTGTACCGAGGTAAGCAAATTTTTCAAAATGGCGTCTGACCTTGAGAACGTGATCCCTCACAGGCGTTCCCTCGATCATCTTTAGTTTTTCCACACCATTTTGATGAAACTCTTTGGTCATGCAACTCTCTGAGGAAAACATTTCCTCAAGACTTTGCACAATTTCCGCAGCTGAATCAACTCCCTCATGAATGAGTCTTAAATCATCAGACAGTGAAGTCAAGATTATAAGTTTCATTGATTCGTTTGCTTGCTCCCAGACTTTGTACAAACATCTTTCCGCATTTGATGACCTTTCAGTGGGGTTTTCAGGTTTTGATCCGCCAAGAACCCAATGATGTTTTTGTGCAGTGAGGACAAAAGACATATTTTGTTTCCAAATGACATAGTTTTCACCAGTGAGTTGGTTTTCTTTGAGCATATATTTCAGTGGATTAAAAGGTTGCGACATGATGAAATTGAAAATAAACATACATCTTGTGTCAATATCCGGATCAACACAAAGAAAATCACACAATTCGATCACATAATTCATATTAAAATCTCAAAAAAATATGAACATGCATCAGCCAACATCTCGAAATAGATTTAAATGAGCCTCTTGGGAGGGTCATCATTTAAATCACATTCAAGCAGGTTACAAACAAGAACAATTACAAACCTTTAATTTTAAAAAAATTAATAGTCGGCTCCCACTTGACCAATATAAAATTGAGAGGGACTTCGGTGAAGTATATGCATATCTATTTTATACCTAAGTAATAATCATGATTAAATACAGAATTACTACTTCGTTTTGATCGAGCCTCTTGGGAGGGTCATCGTCGCCACTAATAATTCACAATCATCTTTTTGAAAATTTATTCATGTGAAAGCTATCTTTTGGCCGTCCCGTAGGTGAATTTCTCCAAAAGATTTCACAAATAAATAAATCATGGAGGTCAGAATTAATTTGATTCGAAACCAAATTAATTATTAAAACATACTTAGTATTTTTTTTGAATTTGAGATTTTTAGTTGGACAATTCTCATGCAAACACATTTAAACAAATTCAATAAAGCATAAGAAAGACAACAATAAATCAAGTGTTGGGAAATTTGTATTTAAGTTTTGATGGAAGTTCCAAAACAGGTTGTAATAGGACCAGTCAGACCTGTTAGCTGACTGATGACTTAGAATCAGATTAAGATGACCAGCTGAAATGTATAGATAGCTGATGTAAAAGATAGGTCACATATTGAGGGGGAAATCAATATGTATAGGTCAGGTCGAAGTATCAGATGACCCAGATAAGGTCAGATGATCAGAAGGCTAAGATCAAATCAGAAGAAAAGAAGTCAGAAGATCAGGTGAAGACAGAAGACACTGAAGACTCAGATGAACCTGAAGACTCAGATAAACCTGAAGACTCAGTAACAAACCTGAAGACTCAGTATGACTGAATTCACTGAGGCTCAGAGTCACCTGAAGATCAGAAGACTACCAGAAGACCTGAAAACCTATATCAGTCGAGTCTTCATATTGAGCTAAGACAATCTGCATCAGAAGACTCTACAAGGTAGACTGATCAGTTATCTGATCAAATCAGCTCACATCTGGCGTCAATCAAAATGATACACCAGACAAGACGAATCTTCTACAAAAGGAATATCAATCGTCTAACGGACAAATTACTGAAGTGCCGCCTCGCGAAGCCAAGGAGAAAGCGACACGTGCACAAAAAGAGCTGACAATACGGGATTCGACGCTGTGGACATAAACGGTGCTAATCATGCGTACGACCACACTGATATTCGGAGCACGTCACAATCATATCCTACAACCTACCTAATATAGCCCGAAATTCAAATTGCTCTCCAACGGCTCTTTGATTTCGAGGTCTATAAAATGGGATCGATCTTCAAAATTGAAGAAAACGAGACGATACGAGAGGGGACGACTAAGAACAAACACAGAGACATCGCAAAAGAAGCAAAAACTACAGCAAAATCTCCACTCGAAGAACACCATATTTGAAGATTATTCTTAGAGTGTTCATCCCATAGTTCTTAGCAAGAAATCCTATCCACTAGCATTTGGCTACATAAACACTTGGATAGATTTCCAGTTGGAACCACAACAAACCTTTACCCAAACTTAAAGTTGGTTAAGTTTGTTACCGCAAGATTTCAGACTAGGGATTCTAGTTTCTGATTTCTGGTTCAGTTGAGTGTGAACTCAATAAACATCTGTTGGGTGTTGGACTAACACATAAAACTAAGTCCAGTTGGTTAAGTTGGTGCCCCTGTGTTAAGGGAAGAGTGGACGTAAGACGGGTTTCTTCTGAACCACTATAAAATCTTGTCTGCATTTACTTGCTTTCTTTATTGCTTTACACTATTCACACAACTGAGTTTAAAACTGCATACATATTCTAAGTTAAGCTCAGTCTGCACCAAGCAACTGATCTGATCAGGTTGACACCTTAGTCAGCCGGTTGAAAACTGACTTAAGAATCTGATTTGATAAACTGGTTTTTCACACGGGTACTTACAAGCTTCCGCACTCTCAGTTAAACTGACAGATATCAAACTGATCTGCCCCCAGGCACTCAGTAAGATTGAACATCAGTCCAAACTGACTCACTAGCACTCTGATCAGGTAATCTGCAAATCACACCTGATCCACACGAAAAGTTTTCAGAAGTCTATTCACCCCTCCCCTCTAGACTTCTGCCCTCGCAAAATTCATTCGGGACCTACATCAAGCAAAGCAGAAAATAAACATATTGGGCACAAATTATCCAACTGTCATGGTTGTATTTTCCTTGGCTTGATCTTGAAGGAATGCCATCTCAAATTTCTCCCACTCGTTCGTCTCAATTTTTTTTTAATCTCAAAACACCACGCCAAGTAGCTAGCAGTGCACGCCTAGGTGCAGTGCGCGTCGCCCTCGGTAACTCGGCTGCCTCGGTAGGCGACGGGTGAGCAGCGCCTGTGCGCGCGCGCGCTGCCCGTCACCCTCGCTTCCGCTGCGTTCACTCCGCGCGCTTGGTCTCGAGCGATGCACATTGCCTACGTATGGTTCCGGGTCTATTTAAACTCCTCATCTCCATCTTCATCTTCGATCAGGTTATAATTTATTTAACAAAAAATAAATACACCTTAAATCTAGACTAGTCCATTACATTGAACAAATCAAATAGCCTAATCTACTCGTGGATTTTCTCACGAGAAAAATAAATCCGAACGAGTCGAATTAAAACCAACATTCATACACATGAAAAATAAACACATTAAATACCATGACAATTGGATACCTGCAAAACAGATCTCGCAATTCTACTATCCAATTTTCAATTTAATGTGCAACATAATTTAAATAACAATTTAAAAGTCAGAGCTCGAAACCAGAGCTTTGATATAAGTTGTTGGGATAATATGGGTGCCCGGATCTTATTCGAGTTGATTTTAAATACATATTTAAATTAATCAATTAATTACTAACATGAATTAATCTTAAATCAATTCAACATAATAATTAATAAGCAAATAAACAATCATGCGTACACATAATCCACGTAAATCCTAAGCATGCGGAATCTAGGAGTTACGAGATCACGTACCTATTGTAGAGACAACCGTTGAGACATTGGATCAACCCAAAGAGCCTTCCCAAATATGTCCCAAGTCCACGAACGTAATCCAGTGGGAGGATTCGCACGAAAAGTATATTCAGTACCAAAGAATTTATCCTCCTGTAGGTCCTTATTCAGTGCATCTAAATGCACTAGTATAATCTCTTGGTCAAGACAAGCCAATCTGAGCCTTATACTTCAACCTTTCATGATGGTTTGTTCATTTCCATCTGGGTTGTGAATTTTTACTTAATTACGAGGAGCTGTTAATTTGATCTTCTGTGATCTGGTATCACCAAATTAACTACAACGTAATACGTACTTAACTTATTGAACGAGTTTGTAATAAATATATATAACATTCATTCATATTTAATGCAACAGTGATTGATAGATTATTTCAGTAAATAAATAAGAAAATCCAGTTTGGTTATACAAAGTAAAAGCATACTTTTCAGTATAACCCCAACATCATCATGTTCAAGATTTAATCGGGCATTCACGAATGAAAGGATATTATCACAATAGCCCATGTAATATTACAGGTTGTTGCAAATACCTCGCAACATACCTTATATATTGAGAATGTATGATTTATTATCTAGGGTTCAATTAAAATCGTTAGTTTGACTAATCGCTCTACATATAAGATGGGTCACACAACAATTAATTCCCATTTACAGATTATAGTTGGTTGATTTAATATTAAATTGGATTTGTTGATTTTGCACGGATGTTGTTCCTGATGTTGGACAACATTTTGTCCAACATCTTAAATTTGCCCTTTCTCCTAACACCGATTCCTTTTAAAAGATGTATTTTTCTATGTTTCCTACATTGCAGGTTGAAGACAATTTTGGATATTGTCAAGCGGTTGCACTGTGGTGGAGTGAGAATAGAAAGATCATGAGTGGTTAGACCAAGATCATTGAGATAGTGGAGGAGATGTTCAAGGCTGTCCACACCTAGTGGATACGACAATGCTGTTGATCTTCGAAGTCTATAAATATACTGCATTGGTCGACATTCAAGTTTGAGTTAAAGTGAAATCCCATTTGCTCTACTCCAAACTTAAGAGAGTAGCATCCGAGACACAACCGTGAGTAGAGTGTGAGGGTCGAAGCTATGTCTATTTGTACTGGTCGAGTGTATTCCAACATTTTTCATCAGTATTGATTTTGTCTTATTAGATCAAGTTTTAGATTGAATAAGATCACTAGTTACTTGATTGAATAGATTGATTTTTGGTGTGTGGTTTTTCACTACACCTTTTAGGATCTTGTAAAAGGTTCGTGTGTATCTCACTACTTGTTATAGTGATATTTTTAACCATGAGGTTTGTATAGTCTGATTATAGACTATACACAATTTTAGAAATCCTTTGCACTGCGTTTTTTATACTCCCGCTGTCATATGTTGTTTTACATGTTGCACAATATTTTCAACAACACTCTGAAAATACACGCACACACACTTTCAGTTGGTGCCAGAGCCATAAACTTGATACACTAAGTTAAAGGTTCTGTGTTTAAAGTGTGTTTTTTGTAATGGATTATCCACTGACTCCTTCTTTAAAACCTCCAATTTTGGATGGATCAAATTATCCCTATTGGAAACCTAAAATGCGCATATATATTAAGTCCATAGATGAGAGAGCATGTCGTAGTGTGTTGTCTGGTTGGAATCCACCAAAGACGGTTGGTGATAATGATGGTGAATCACAAGTCAAAAGGGAGATTGATTGGTCCAATGATGAATACACATCAGCCAATTTCAATTCTAAATCCCTTAATGCGATTTTTACTGCTACTGATGTTTCTATGTTTAAACTGATATCTAACTGTGTTTCTTCTAAGGATGCATGAGAAATATTGCAGGAACATTGTGAAGGATTAGAAAGTGTTCGAAGAACTAGACTCAGAATGTTGGGAGTCAAGTTTGAAAACTTAAAGATGAAAGATGATGAGAACATTTCATCATACAATGAAAGGATAAGTGAGATTGCTAATGAGTCACACTCACTTGGTGATCCAATTTTCAACACTCGGTTAGTTAATAAAATACTTAGAACCGTTCCTAAACGATTTGATGCTAAAATATGTGCAATAGAAGAGGCTAAGAACACTGATTTATTAAGTCAAAATGAGTTGATAAGTATTTTGAAAACTTATGAGATTAACTCAAAAATGTTAGATGATGATAAACATGAGAAAGATAAAGACAACAAAGTACTTGCTTTTAGAGGTGAAACTTCTGATAATGTTGGTAAACATCCTTATGTAACTGAAGTTGATTCTGATGATGATGTTTCTGATTTATGTGATGACAATGTTTCTGAACAATTTGCTCTTATCACTAAGCAATTCAATTTTTTTTTAAAAGGAAAGTTCAGAAGACCAAATGGTCAATTTCAATCAAATGATAAGTTTAACCAGAACTCTTCTCTCTCTGATAAAAAGCTTGTTCCATGACAGTCTTCCAGTTTCAATCAACCTAGACAATTTAGTAAGGATAACAAGTTCAAATATGATCCTGAGTACAAAAAAGAGGTTAAATGTGATGCATGTTCTGAATATGGTCATTATGCTAATGAATGTGCTAACACTATGCTTAGGAAGAAGATGAACTTTAATGCTACCTTAAGTGATGATTCTGATGATGAAACTGATTCTGGTAAATGTGAACTAAGTGTTATGTCTACTAGAATAGTTTATGATGATACCCTTGATGATGATCTCGATGATTATTGATCTGAAGCAGATTCAGATGTTCATACAACATCTGAAATAATATTCAGTAAATATGATTATGAGATTAACTATTTTGCTGGAACTATTCTGAATGATGAAACATCAAGTTCTCCTGATTGTAACTCTGAATATCTAAAGTTTAAATCTGATTTTAGAAACTCAAAAACAGGTGTTGAGTTCATTATCTTTAGAAAATTCAGATTTGAAAGAGAATCATGTTAAGCTTGAAGTTCTTTTAACTAGAAAAGATGTGGAAATTTCTGCTTTGAAAGATGAACTCAAGAGCACTACTCTAAGTTTTAAAAAGTTTTCTGCAAGCACTACTGAATTGAATGAGACATTAATGATTGGTAGATCTGATAATGCTGGACTTGATTTTGTGAAAACTTCTGAGAATACTCCTATATCCCGTGAACCTATTTCTTTTGTAAAAGCTGGAACTTCTTTGCCTAAACCTTTGAAAGGTAAACAAAATAAATCTGATGGTTTGTTTAAAGAGTATGTCTATTTTTATTGTGCTAGAGTAGGTCATATTCATCCATACTATTCTAAGTTAAGAAGCGACTTAAAAGCTGGAATTATTTTACTTGATAAAGTTGAACACCCTATAAAAAGGTTAACAACACTAAAAAGTTGATTCATAAGAACATGTCATGTAATGTTGTGTATACATCTTTGAAAGCATGTGTTCATGGATCTTGGTACTTTGATAGTGGTTGTTCTAGATACATGACTGGTCAAATTAACTATCTGTCTAATTATACATCTTGTGATGGTGGTCATGTTACATATGGTGGTGGTTCAAAAGGTAAAGTTATTGGAAAAGGAATATTGAATGTTCCTGATTTTCCAAAGTTGACAAATGTGTTACATGTAAAAGGTTTACTTGCTAATCTGATTAGTATTAGTCAGCTATGTGATAATGATTTACATGTGAAGTTTGATAAGAATTCATGCTATGTGTTTGATAAGAATGATGAATGCTTAATGATTGGCAAAGATCTGCATATAATTGCTATTTGATTGGTTCAAATCATACTTGTAAAAGTGCTAAAGCGGATGATATTATTTTGTGGCATCAAAAACTTGGTCATGCTAATTACAGAAGTATTCAGAAATTGCATAGACTAGGTGCTGCTATTGATTTACCTGATCTTAACTTTGAAAAAGGAAAAATCTGTGGACCATGCCAGAAAGATAAGCAAGTAAGGATAACACATTAAATGTTGTCAGCATGTACAACAAACAGGTGTTGTGAGTTGATTCATATGGATCTAATGGGTCCTATAGAAACTGAAAGTTTAGGTGGAAAGAGATATTCCTATGTTCTTGTAGATGATTTTTCTAGATATACTTGGGTTATTTTTCTTTCAGAAAAATCTAATACCTTTTCTGAGTTCAAAATTCTTTACAAAAGGTTTAAAATTGTTTTATGTTTAAAGATCAGTAGGATAAGGTCTGATCATGGAAGAGAATTTGAAAACAGTTTGTTTACTAATTTTTGTGAATGAAAAGGTATTCTGCAAGAGTTTTCTTCACCTAAAACTCCTCAACAAAATGGATTTGCTGAAAGAAAGAATAGAACTTTGCAAGAAATGACAAGAGTTATGCTAACCTCAAAAAGTTTGTCTAAAAAATTATGGGCTGAAGCTTTGAATACTGCTTTTCACATTGTGAATAGAGTCTATATTCATTCTGGTAGTAATTGTACTCCCTATGAGATTCTGAACAACAAGAAACCAGATTTGAAATATTTTCATGTGTTTGGATGTGTTTGTTACATTTTGAATGATAGAGATCAATTGCATAAGTTTGATTCTAAGAGTGATAAAGGATTTTTTTAGGAAATTCTAAGAATAGCAAGGCATATAAAATCTATAACTTGAGAACTGATACAATACAAGAATCTGTTAATGTGGTATTTGATGAACTTGCAAGTCTTGCAGATAAAAGTGTTGAAGATAATGTATCAGATTTGATAGAAGTATCCAGAAATACTGATGATACTGAAAATAGAAAGGATGTTGATTAGAATGTTCCTTCAACATCTGATGCAACATTACCCAAAAGTTCAAATACTGAAAATCTTTCCACAAGATTCACAGTATCCAAAACAATTGGTTCCCTCAACAAAGATAATGAAAAGTCATCCATCAGATCAGATAATTGGAGAAGCTACCACTGGTGTACAAATTAGAAGAAGAATTGGTATTCATATCAATAACCTTATAAGATCAGTTTGCATGTCATCCATATGCAATCATGTAACTTTTGAGTGTTATCATTCTGAAATTGAGCCTAAAAATATGAAAGAAGCTCTTGATGATGAAAATTAGATAAATGCTATGCATGAAGAGCTTAATCAGTTTGAAAGAAATGATGTTTTAACACTTATACCTAGACCTAATTCTGATATTAATGTCATAGGAACAAAGTAGATTTTCAAGAATAAAACTGATGAATCTGGTAATATTGTGAGAAATAAGGCTAGATTGGTTGCTCAAGGTTATACTCAGATTGAAGAAATATACTTTGATGAAACATTTTCTCCTGTTGCTAGAATTGAATCTATTAGATTACTTCTTGTTATTGTATGTTTCATTAACATTAACTTGCATCAAATGGATGTTAAAGCTGCTTTCTTAAATGATATTCTGGATGATGAAGCTTATGTTGAACAACCTAAAGGTTTTGAAAATCTAGAATTTCATGATTATGTTTACAAGTTAAAGAAAACTTTGTATGGTCTAAAACAAGCACCTAGAGCTTGGTATGGAAGACTTACTGATTTCTTACTTGAGTTTTGATTTTTGAGAGGTGAAGCTGATAGAACCTTATTTATTAAAAATTCTAAGAATGATATCATGGTTGCTCAAATATATGTTGATGATATTGTATTTGGTTCTGTAGGTCCCGAACGGGCTTTGTGATGGTGGAAGTCTAGAGGGGAGGGGTGAATAGACTTCCAAAACCTTTCGTGCGAATCAGGTGTGAACTACAGATTACCCGATCAGAGTGCTAGTGTATCAGTTTAGACTGATGTTCAATCTTACTGAGTGCCTGAAGGCAGATCAGCTTGATATTTGCCAGTTTAACTGAATGGTGCGGAAGCTTGTTTTTACCCGTGTGAAAAACCAGTTTTATCAATCGATTAAAGTCAATTTTCAACCCGATTGACTAAGGTGTCAATCGATCGATCGATTGCTTGGTGCAGACTGAGCTTAACTTAGAATATGTATGCTGTTTAAAACTCAGTTGTGTTACTTGTGTAAAGCAATAAGAAAGCAAGTAAATGCACACAAGACTTTTTATAGTGGTTCAGACAAAACCCATCCCACGTCCACTCTTCCCTTAACACAGGGGAACCTTAACCTACTTTAAACTGCGGGACTTATATCCTTTTCAGGATGGCCGAGATGTTTACCGAGTTCTCACTCTTACAAACTTAACCTGCGGGACTTATATCCTTTTCGGGATGGCGAGATGTTTACCGAGTTCCCCACTCAAGCTTAACCTACGGGACTTATATCCTTTTCAGGATGGCCGAGATGTTTATCGAGTTCCCACTCTACAAACGTAACCAGCGGGACTTAAATCCTTAAAAAGGATAGCCGAGATGTTTAATGAGTTCGCACTCTACAGACTTAGCCTAACTTGCGTTTGGGTAAAGAATGATTGAGGGTTCCAACTGGAAATCTATCCTGATGCTTTAGGTAGCCAAAATGCTAGTGGATAAAATTTCTTGCTAAGAACTAATGGGATGAACACTCTAAGAATAATCTTCAAATGTAGTGTTCTTTGAACGGAGATTTTGCTGTAGCTTTAGCTTCTTTTGCTTGTTCTCACTCGTTGGTTCTTGCGTTTTATCTCTGTTGGTCCTGTCTCTTCAAAGTGAAGATCGATCCCATTTTATAGACCTCGAAATCAAAGAGCCGTTGGAGAGCGATTTGAATTTAGGGCTATATTAGGTAGGTTGTAGGATATGATTGTGACGTGCTCCAATTATCGGCGTGGCCATAGGCATCATTAGCGCCGTTTTTGTCCGCAGCGTCGTATCCCGCAATGTCAGCTCTTTTTGTACACGTGTCACTTTCTTCTTGGCTTCGCGAGGCGGTACTTAAGGAATTTATCCGTTAGACGATTGATATTCCTTTTGTAGAAGATTCGCTTGTCTGGTGTATTATTTTGATTGTCACCAGGTGTGAGCTGACTTGATCAGGTAACTGATCAGTCTACCTTGATTGAGTCTTCAGATGCACATTGTCTTAGCTTCAATATGCAGACTCTGCTGAATGTAGGTCTTCAGGTCTTTTGATCTTCATGTGTCTCTGAACCTCAGTGTATTCAGTCATACTGAGTCTTTAGGTTTGTTACTGAGTCTTCAGGATTATCTGAGTCTTCAGGTTCATCCGAGTCTTCAGTGTTTATCTGAGTCATCAGGTTCATCTGAGTCTTCAGGTTCATCTGAGTCTTCAGTGTCTTCTTGTCTTCACCTGATCTTCTGACTTCTAGTCTTCTGATTTGCGCTTAGTCTTCTGATCATCTGACCTTATCTGGGTCATCTGATGCTTCGACCTGACCTATACATATTGAGTTCCCCCTCAATATGTGGCCTATCTTTTACTTTAGCTATCTATACATTTCAGCTGGTCATCTTAATCTGATTATAAGTCATCAGTCAGCTAACAGGTCTGACTAGTCCTATTACAACCTGTTTTGGAACTTCCATCAAAACTAAGTTACATATTTCCCAACAGGTTCAACTTGTAATGATATGCTTGAGAGTTTTGTTAAAGAAATGACCTGTACTTTTGAAATGTCCATGGTTGGAGAACTGAATTTCTTTTTAGGTCTTCAAATCAAACAAATGAAAGATGGTATTTTCTTTTCTCAAAACAAATATGCTAAGAATTTGGTAAAAAGGTTTGGTCTGGAAACTGCTAAAACTATGAAAACCCCTATGGGTTCAACTCAAAAGTTGAGTAAAGACTTGATTGGAAAAGATGTTGATCCTACTTTATATAGATCAATGATTGGAAGTCATTTGTACTTAACTTCTAGTATGCCTGATATTATGTATAGTGTATATCTTTGTGTTAAATATCAAGCTAATCCTAAGGAATCACATCTTCATTCTGTGAAAAGAATCATAAGATATCTAGGTATTTGGTACTCAAAGGATACTAATTGCTCTTTAGTTGGGTATAATGATGCAGATTGGGCAGGTGATTGTGATGACATAAAAAGTACTAGTGGAGGATGTTTCTACATGGGAAACAACATTATATCCTGGCATAGTAAGAAACAGATCTGTGTTTCACAATCTACAGCTGAATCTGAATATGTTGCTGCTGGAAGTTGCTACACTCAACTGCTATGACTTAAAAAGATATTTGATGATTATGGGTTGGAAAGTGGTATTTTGACTGTTTATTGTGATAATACTATCAATATTTTCAAGAATCCTGTGCAACATTCCTTGACTAAGCATATAAGTATAAGACATCACTTTATACGAGATCTAGTAGAGAAAGAAGTTGTGAAGTTAGAATACATTTCTACTGAAAAACAACTTGCTAATATTTTCACAAAAGCCCTTAATAATGAGAGGTTTTCTTCACTTAGAAAATCTCTTGGTCTTTGCTATATCTGAAAATAAACACTAGATATTGTGACAAATATTTCCAACATTTGAAGCAACATTGTGGTTCTGATAATGAGTTTGTCTGCTGATTTGCTTATTTTTTAACTTTAAATGATAGTGTTATGATCTTATTGTTGAATCATGGTTTAGATACAGAGTCCTGGGCATATATCTCTTAAATGCATTGAAAAATAAAGCACAACATAGATGTGTAATCATTGAGTAACTACGGGACACAGAACTACAATGTTCTCTTATCAAAAGGTGATTAAATATACATCCATGTTTGTTCACAATCCGCTGAGTAATTATGGGGCACAGAGCTCGCTACTACGTTGCACTCTCTTGAAAAGGTGGATCAATGTGAACATGTGTTTAAAAGAAAATTAAAAAATATGCAACACTTTGACGATGAATTTCATGTAAAATTAAGTGTTGAGATATATTTGTGCCGACATTTTGTGAAACCTTAAGTGATTCGAACTTTATCTATCATACATGATTTGTTTAATGTTCTAGATAAGTTGAATTTGCGGTTTAAACAAGTTATTTGAACTGATATGCGTTTATTTAATTTTGGATATGGTCTCTGGTTTTTGAAAATATTTTTGGCGGCTCTTTACACATCACACGATAACTGAACTTGCAACATAGTGGGTGGTTATCTTGTTCCACTCAGTGTCGGTTTTGAGGTGATTTTGTGTTATAACTTCCGCCTTGTTCTCTATTTATGATCATTTTATTTGTGTTGTTTGATACTGAAAGCTAAAAACTTTGTTGTTGCACATAGGAATAAAGATTTGTGTTGGTTTACACTTGTGTTATTTCACTTTTTCGGTCATTTGCTCCTTTTACCTCCTATTTTTCATATGACATTATTTTAATTGGCTGTGTATTATTTGATTGGACAAAAAGGTGGTGCTATGACTGATAAACTGTACCCTTCGAGTTCCTCTGATCAGTTACACTCACACGCAAACCCTCCTTTCTTAAACCGTCGTTCAAACCTTTCTTCTCCGACAAATTCAAACCCTCTAAACTTACTCGCAAAAATGGCCGCTCAAAACCCAGATTATGATTCTGCTAATGTTTGTGGATCATCGTCTTCATCCGTACCAAAACCCACTCCGTACGTATTTCCTGAAAATATTCCTAACTCCCTGATTCGATTGATCATCAGGCAAATGCTTGAAAGAAACCCTACATTTCTTCCTGATGTTTTTGTTGGCAATAGACAAGTCAACATTAATGATTTTGTTGATATTTTTGCAAAACCCTTAGCCAAAGAAATCCCTGATGAACCTTCTCCAAAACCCACTGAAAACCCTACTCAAACGGCCGATGTTGAGATGGAAAAAGCTGATTCCTCTGATTTAGAAGGAATGGGGGAGAAACTCAAGAACATTCGACTGAGGAAGAAATAGTTAGCTCCCAAAAGGGGTGGAAAATGGGGAAAGAGAAGGATGTCTCAAAGGAATCTTGGTAAGAAAGTGGACTACACTGGGAAACGTCCCAAAAGAACTGATGGTGGTATAGATGATCTTATTATTGTAGAGGATTAAGATGAAGAGATGGCAGTTCCTGAAGTCCCTGCTGCTGAGCCAAAGGATTCTGATGATGATCTGACCATGGAAGAGCTAATGGCTAAGAAGGAGAGGAGAAATGATCCTCCTGTAAATGCTATTGCAGATGTTGCTGAATCATCTGATTCTGAGAATGAAGTTGATCCTCAAGCTGAGGACTCTGAGGAAGATATGGAACCTTAGGATGAAGAGGAACCTGAGGAAGAGAAACCTGAAGAAAATGAACCTGAAAACAATGAGCATGTTGAAGATCAAACTGATGATGAGTTTGATCAACTCTTTGATGAGGTAATGGAATCTGACTCTGACCCTGATGATAAGGAAGAATATGATAGAAAGTATGCTGTGGTTAAATCTTTGCTTAAAAGGAACATAATAGATGAAAGGATCATTAAAAACCCAGACTTTGAAGCTAATAACCTGATTGGTTTTCTAGAGAGTAGATCATTGTTGCATGCTCTTCTATATGTTAAACCGTATTATGTTGGTTGGGTTGCTGAATTCTATGCAAATTTGAAAAGGAGTTGTGGTAATAGGCAGTCTTCAAACTATGGAAAGATAAGATTCAAATACAATGTGGTAACAATCAATCCTAGGCTTATCAATATCTTTCTAAAGACTAGACAAATTGAGGAGGATAATGTTGAGCTGGATATTAAGGAAGTGATGTCTGTCATCACTGTTGGAAGGTATTCTGAATGGGCTTTACAGTTTTCTGCTGCCAAATTAACCTCCTTGTATTATGTGATGCATTAGTTGCTTGTTTCCAATTGGCTACCCTCAAAGAACTCTATTGTGTTAACCAAAGAGCAAGCCTTCTTGCTGTACAAGATTGTACACTTGAATAGATTTAACATAGGGCAGATCATATTTGATAATATGATGACATATGCTGGTAAACACACAGAAGGAAGCATTCTTCCTTATCCAAGTTTGATCTTTCAGTTCTTGGATAAGTTAGAATTTGAGAGGCCAAGAGGTGAAAAATTAGTAGATTTGTTCCATGTTTTGGAATATCTCATGTGCTGAAAGCTGAAAACAGAACTGTGGATCTTCCTTTACCTGATCCTGAACCGCAAGCCGAAAATATTGCCCATCCTATTGGCAACATTCCTTATACAGTAACCAAAAGAGATGGTACACCCTCTGTTCATTTTACAAATTCTTTCATTTCTGATCAGATTACTTCCATCCAGCATAACATAGATGCTCTGATTAAACAACAAACCATATGGAGAAACCTACTTTCTACTCCAATAGGGGGAGGATCACATGATGATGGTTCTGATGATGGTGGTAATGATGGAGCTGGTCCATCTGGCCATGCAGGTGAGAAGGATAATGCACCAGATGCTGTTGAAGATGATGTTGATGCTAATCAAAATGATGCTGAAGATAGAGAAGTTGAAGATGCTGTACAAGATGCTGTTAATGAGGCTGTGGAGGATGATATGGAAGATGTACTCAATGCTGCCGCTGAACAGATTGGTGAACAAATTATTCCTGATGAGCCTGAACCAGTTGGAGATGGTGATACTGCTGATGATAGCACTTGTTGTGGCATGAAATAAATCACTTCCATCGTATTCTATAAGTACAGAAGAAAGGAGCTGGCCAACACCAATGCACAACCAAAAAGAGATAATCTTTGGAATAAAGATGCCCAAGTCGCAGAAGAGAGCAACTCGTATGACGACCTCATTTAGAGATTGGAAGCCGCACATCGGCGACAAGCCAATACCTTTCAAGTCGGAACACGACTTGAATGGTATTAAAGACACTTAAAAGCTAAATCAAGAATGCCGTCCGATAAGCCGATCAATCTGCAGGAAATTCCATTCCCCAATCCGCTCCCATTAAAGAGGCGATCTCCAATCAAGCCATAGGGACAGGCAACTTGCGAGATTGAAGGCGCGAAGAGTGTAGTTATCCTTATGTAAAATCTAGCCTACAAGGCAGAATAGCAAGTATAAATAGACCTAAGATGTCACATGAAAAAGGGTGGAACATTTTAGCATTCTAGGCATAAATAATATACATCCATACCTGGCTTGGAGCCCCCGGACGTAGTCTGATTCAAAAGACGAACCGGGTCACCAATTCTTCGTATTTTCCTTATTTTTCACATTCAATACTTAACTCAATTATACACAAATTCATTGTTTAACTAGTCAATTTTATCTAGTCCAAACAATTGGCGCCGTGCAATGGAACACCAATCTTTTTCTTGAGAAACTAATCCAATTTTGAGAAAAGCCCACCCTTTTCTAAACGAAAGAGCAATGACAATCAACCAAGGAAATACTCCATTGTTCAATGAAAAGGACGGACGCGATGGTGTTGAAGCATCGCAGAGTTCCCACCATACTCATTGGGCGCCCGCTCACCCGATTGGGGAATTTGGTCCGCACTCGAGGACGCCTTAAGACCATAGCCGTTCTTAACAAGAAGCCCCTATTCATGGAAGGCGAGGGGAAAAAACCCCCACCCAAAAAGACTGTTCATGATGCCTGGCCATCCAAGGGCAAGGCAGTCATGGCCTCAAAAGGACGATCCATTGGTAACCGCATACAACGACCAAGCATACCATCATCCGGACTCATCTGGCACGAAAAAGGCCGGGCGTCGCCGAACAATGTGTTCACCCATTTAGAAGTCGGCGCCGCCCGAAGGCTCAAAGTGGAGGATGGTGATGAGGCTCCAGCTCTCACCACGTGTCGCGGAACAAATGGAACAGGATCTGGCTATGGCTTTGAGCCTACATCATGACAACATCCGTGATGGTTCAATGATCCATCAAGGCCAAAGACACATGATAGGGACATCACGCGACGCGCAGGTCGCGGCCTTAGCCAGAACTGTCCAACAGTTGTTGGAAAAGGTGGGGAACTAAAATGGTTCTACCAGCGGGAGTGATGACCTCGCTATACCGGATTCCCCCAGGAGCGATGGTTACTTTGGCACCTACCCAGAAAAAAATCAAAGATCGCCCTTAGACCGTTACAATGGGAGTACCGATCCCAAGGTCCATGTGGCCAAATACAATTAGTATATGGCCTCCATGGGAGCGACGGACGCAATGAAGTGTAGGTTATTCTCCTTAACTCTGAGCTACCAGGCCCATAAATTGTACACTTTTTTGCCTGCTTTTTCGGTTGACACTATTGAGCAATTAGCCCGGTCATTCCTGACCCATTACACCGCCATGGCGCCCGGCTCATGACCAAGCAACATATCATGAATCTCCATCAAGAGGAGGCTGAATCAGATCGATCCTATGTCGAGAGGGTCGATCAAGTCATTATGGAAGGCGAACCCATTGGGGACGAGGCCAAAATAATGGGTGCCGTCACAGGCCTCCGGAAGGGAACCAAGTTGTGGCGGCGGATGACTACCGACTTCCCAATAAGTTATGCGGACTTCCTTCGATGCGCTAGCGACATCATCCATACCATGGAACTCCTCGAATCAAGACTTTCAGAGACTAAGGAGGTCGCTGAACCGAAGAAAGGTTCCAAGAAAACCGGGGGCAATTATAAGGCACCTGGGAGCTTCAAGCCGTTTGAAGAGTCCATTCTGGTAAAGCTCATAGAAGTGTTGGGTATGACTCCCGGCCATATATTCGCCCATATCCAGGGAAGGGACATGTTGCACGCTCCTCGCCCGATGAAAGAGAAAAGTAAGCAGAATCCCCACTATCACGCCCATAACGGGCATTATACTAGTGAGTGCAGGTACCTTTTAAAGCAACTGTGGAAGCTTTATGAGGATGGACGCCTGAATGAGTTTGTAAAAAACCCCCGCCCAAACGGTCAGATGCGACCTCCGAATCGCCAACAAGGGGAACCGATCCGGGGACCTGCTAGGTGGGAAGGAGCTCGTGGCGAGCTCCCCAAAGACCTCCAATGCCCGAGGGTGCTGGAGGTCGAGTCATCCATGCCATATCACCTATGGCCACAATCGGGGGGCTCTCCCCAGCAACAACATCAAAATGGTGCATGAAGGCCGAAGTCAGGGAAATGGAGAACGCACGAAGGATGGTCCTTCCCATGCTTGTTGTAGCCAAAGAGACCAACAAGATTGAGTTTGGGGAGGTCGATAAAGCCGGCATAGTCTATCCCAACGTCGACCCACTGGTCATCAAGGCAAATATCATGGGGACTATGGTGTGCCGCCTGTTAGTCGATGGTGGGGCTTTTTGCAACATTCTGTTAAAAAAGACCCTGGATCAACTCGGTGACTACGAGACGTACATCACCCCCTGTGACCACACAGTGAAGGGTTTTGGGAATGCAACTATTCAGCCCCTAGGAATGATCCGTCTGTCGGTGGAGCTGGTGTCCACCATTGATGAAAAGGTTAGGAACACTAGGCTTCTAGATTTCCTTGTAATCGACCTCCCGAGTAACTATAATGGCTTTCTCGGAAGGCCTTTTGAGCATGAATTTGAGGCTGCGACCTCCACTTACTACTTCTGTGTAAAATTTTCCACCAAAAGTGGGACTGTTGGCACCATAAAGGGTGACCAAGTTGATGCTAGAGGATGTTTGCTTTACTTTGTGCCTTATTTCAATTCAACGCATGCACCAAATCATCAAGTAATGATGTTGGATAATGAAAAGTGCAATGATAAATTAACCACTGTAAGGCAACCAAGATGAAGCGCGAGGATTTTGACCCAAGGTTAGGACCTGAGCCAGAGGAATTCGTGCCCGAAGAGGAGATAGATGATCCAAGAGTTGAAGGACCCCGAGCTGAGCCGGGGGAAGAGCTCGAAAGGATCCAAGTAGATCCAACTCGGCCCGAGCTGGAGGTCATTATCGGGTCCAGAATCCCCAATGACCGTAGGTTGGATGTGATTGATTTCTTGAAAAAGAATCTTGACGTTTTCGCTTGGTCACACAAGGATATGGTGGGAATTGATCCAGAGATCACATGCCATCGACTCCACATAGACCCGATAAAGCGACCCATAGCCCAAAAAAGAAGGAAGTTAGGCCCAGAAAAGTATGCAGCCCTCGCGGAAGAAGTAAAGAAGCTGTTAGACAACGACTTGATTATGCAAGCGGATCAATCCCGATGGGTGGCCAATGCCGTGCTCGTAAAAAAGTCAAACGGTACTTGACGACTTTGTATCGACTTCACCGACCTCAATGAGGCGTGTCCAAAAGATTTCTTCTCAATGCCACACATTGACCATTTAATTGACAACACAGCGGGCAACGAAATGATGTCGTTCATGGATGCGTTTACTGGATATCATCAGATAGCCATGCACGAACCCGATCGACAACATACATCTTTCTTAACCGAAAATAATATGTATTGTTGGAAAAGAATGCCATTTGGCTTGAAGAATGCTGGGGCAACATACCAAAGACTGGTCAATCACATGTTTACCGATCAAATTGGCAAGTCGGTGGAAGTATATGTGGATGACATCGTCGTCAAAAGCTTGCGAAAGGAGGATCACCTGATGCATCTCGCGTAAACCTTCGACGTGCTCAGGAGATTTAACATGAAGCTCAATCCAAAAAAGTGTAATTTTCAGATTGAGTCGGGAAAATTTCTGAGTCATTTGGTTAGCAAGCGAGGGATTGAGGCTAACCCAGCCAAGATACAAGCAGTTTTAGACATGGGGGCACCGCGAACAGTCAAGGAAGTCCAAAAGTTGACAGGATGCCTAGCCGCATTGAATAGGTTCATCTCCCAAATGGGGGATAAATGCAAGCCCATGTTTGATACGATCCGACAGAGGTCGAAATTTGAATGGACTACGGAAGGTCAGGAAGCCTTCGATAAAATCATGGCCTACCTGGCCGATGTCGGGATCTTAGCCAAACCGGTCCCAGGGGAGAAACTTTTCTTGTACTTGGCCGCCTCAGAAACAGCTCTGAGTGCTATTCTCGTGCGAGCAGAAGATCAATCTCACCTCCCCATATATTTTGTAAGTCAGACTCTCAGCGAGACTGAGCAAAGATATCCCCGGATGGAGAAATTGGCTTACGCATTGGTCATGAGTGTAAGAAAATTGAGGCCATACTTTTTTGACCATCAGGTCGAAGTTCTCACCTTGTTACCTCTCCGCAACATTCTGCACCGACCTGACACCACCGGGTGTTGCCTTAAATGGGAAATTGAAGTTGGGCAGTATGGTGTAACTTATGCACCACGACCTGCCATAAAAGCACAAGCTCTAGCCAATTTCATCGTCGAGCTAACTTTCCCACTATAAACCAGCGGAAGTAACGGTGTCCCTTGGGAGATGTATGTGGATGGATCCGCTACAGCAAACAAATCAAGGACAGGCGTGGTACTGATTAGCCCAGATGGCACTGCTTTTCAGAACGCTATCACCTTTGAATTTCCAGCTACCAACAATAAAGCAGAATATGAAGCATTGATCGATGGTTTGAGATGTCCCATAGCCATGGGCATTAAAAGACTCTGGTATACACCGACTCTCAACTTGTAGCATGCCAAGTGTCGGGGGTATGAATGGCTGAGATGAACCAATGTCCGCTTATCGAGGTCGTCAAGACATTAAGCCTAAAGTTTGAACAAATACACATCAAGTTAGTACAGAGAGAAGCAAACTCGTGAGTCGATGCTCTAGCACGACTAGCGACCTCTGGGCCCAAAGAGATGAATGATGTCACCGCCACTAAGCTTCCCCACCCTTCCATCAGACACACAAAGGGTCGCTACCCTTGATACCCCAAATTGTGAACTGGATGACACCAATCATCGACTACTTGATGACGGGGATATTACTAGAGGACAGGATCCAGGAAAAATAACTACAATTGTGTGCTGCCTCGTTATACTCTTATAAACAATGACCTCTACAAGTGGGGATTCAAAGATACCCCACTCGATGCATCACACCGTAACAAGGTCAAACTATTATGCGTGAGATACATGACGGAGTATCGCGGAAACCACGCTTGGGGGCCACTCGCTCACAAGGTGATACAACAAAAGGTATTTTTCGCCCCGCTCTCACGGGCCGACGCTTAGTATTTGCAAGAAAATGTCACAAATGTCAAATCCATGAACCCGCAATCAAAGTCACCCCCGAGGAGCTCTCTAACATTCTCGACCCATGGCCTTTTTGGTGGGGGATATATATCATCAGCCGCTTCCGACAAAATTTCGCCGTCAAGTACACCTTTGGTCATCGTGGATTACTTCACAAAATGGGCCGAGGCTGAAGCATTGGCGACCATAGATCAAGAGCATGTCATCAAATTCATCTGGTGAAATATCATTTGCCGATTTGGCCTTCCCCAAATTATCATATCAGATAGTGGAAAGCAGTTCGATGGGTCCAAAATTGATGGTTTCTTCAGAAAATGGAAGATCACCAAACTATTCTCCACCCCATATCATCCTCAAACCAACGGACAGGTCGAAGCTGTTAATAAGATCATCAAACACACATTGAAAACTAAGATCAAAGACAAGAAAGGGAAATGGGCCAGCGAGCTGCCAAACATGTTGTGGTCGTATCGGACGACCTGCCGGAACTCGACCGGGGAAACCCCATACTCGATGGCTTTTCGCAGACCGGAAGCGTAATCCCCTCGGAAGTTGAAGTTCAAACACTCCGGACCTCGCAAGTTGGAATCGACTATAACGATGAAGCCCTGGCTAGGAACCTAGATCTTCTGGAGGAAAGAAGATTAGAGGCTAACTTGAGAAACGCTAGACACAAGCAGATGTCGAAAAAATATTACAACTCCAAAGTTCGAGTCCTGCAGTTCAAAGTCGGCGACTTTGTGTTAAAAAAGATATTGGGGACATCCAAAGGAATTTTCGGTCCAAATTGGGAGGGTCCCTACAAAATCACATGGGTGTTGGCTAATGGAGCTTATGAACTAGAACATCCAGATGGCACTCCGGCTCAATACCCCTGGAATGCTTCACACTTGAAGAAGTATTATCAATAAGTAGAGGTCGATTTGTTCCATGTAACGATTTCTTCCATGCATATTTATAATAATGTTATCTCATTTCATGTTAAACCTAGGGGAGTCGCATGAATACAAACATCGACCTCCCCCAGGAACGATTTTCGACATACATGCGGTGAGGTCGCATCTTTAACTGGTGCCACCCTCCTCTAACTTTGTAAGACGACTAAACCTGAATTCACTATATCATTTTTATAAATGAAACTTAAGAATGATAATGCTCACAAATAATTAAAGTTGCAAAAGGAAATCAAATCGGCACATTGAGATGAAAACAACATTCATTAATAACGAAGGCCCGAAGGTCATTACATCAGGAAGTCGAATCAATTACATGAAGGAGCCAGGAGGCCGATTACATCAGGAAATAAAAGATAACATTCAGACTGAGTACTGATCACAAGGAGTTCACCAATGCCAAAGTATTACAGGACTAAGAAGACGACTTCGAGATACATGGATAGCTGGTCGAAGGGATTGTTGGCGATGGGGTTCAACAACTTCTCAATCTCCTTTTTCTTATCAGGATTCTTGAAGTTATCATTCTTCAGGACCGCCAAAAATCTCATCAGCAGCACCACTGACTATGTTCAAAGGCTACCCACCTAATTGCAGCTGAATAACACTGATAAGCATAGGGGCAGCCCGTCTCCTTAGTTTTTGGCTGGTAAATACCTCCCCTATTGTGCGGGAGGTGCTCCAGCCGACGTCCCAGCAGCCTCCTGCGGAGGATCGACCTCACCCGTCTGGGTCTCAGGGACCGCTTCAGAGTCGCCCGGCTGCGTTTCTTCAGGATCGGGAGTGGGGAGCACGATCCGACTCTGGTTAGGAAAGAAGGACAGGTCGATGCCAACTCCCTCTAAATCCTTGATTTCAAGCACGACGTCGAGATCAAGCGGGAAAGCTCTGACATAGTCGTCCAGTTCGGAGACGAGGTTGGAGAAATCGTCTTCAGGGTTCTTCCTATGAACAACCCTGATGGCCCTGGCCATTGCGCAGATAAAAGCAAAATTAGCATTTTTCTCTTGATTATATTTTGGAAGCGCGCTCTCCACCGGCGGCCAAGCCTATCTCGATCTCCGAATCTTTGCCACTCGGATCCTCGCCCGGCCGGGCCACAATCTCCTCTCCTCCATAACGTGCCTCGGCACCCCGCCAGTACTCCTCGAGCTCCTGAACCCTCTTGGCGGTCGGACTTTTTGACCTCCGATTTTAACTTCTTTGCTCGTGGCGGCAGAATGGTCTCGCTTTGGTGAAGATCATCGTCCAAGCCTTCTCTAATTTACCGAGCTTTAGCTCGGATTGAGCACAGGCCTTCTCCATAAATAGGGCCCCCCTCAGGGTATGCACGAGCGACGAGTACAAGTTACCCGTGACTTTTTTCTTTCTAAGAAGAGTGGAATCCTGCGTCCACACTCGAGGACATTCTTGATTGTCCTCGGCGGGTAGTTGGACCAATCATCTAGGAATACCTTCAATGGAAGGAAGCGGGGACCTCGGGAAGCTCAATGCTTCCTTGAGAACTTTTGTGAAATCAACTCGAGCTGTCAAAAAAATGGATGTTTTAGAATTATAAACACAAACATATTACACAAGACCAGTGCAGAAGCTTACTTATTCACCGACTCAGTGTCCCATCCAAGCCATGAATCATCATCAGGATGCCGACCTCCAGGCATAGTCAATGCAGGAGGAGGAGTGGAGATTGTGATGCCGACCTCCATCCAAGCCACGAATCATCCTCTCGAACCCGCTTATGGGGGCAATCCCCAGCCGGCGGGGCAAATTCGATGACTTTCTTTTTCTTCCCCTTATCAGTGGCGGGAATCGGGGTCTGGACCGGAGAGCCGGCGGGGGGACCCGAACTTTGCTGGTGTCTCATCGAGCTGAGAACTGACTTTGACTCGACGCCATCTCAAAGAGCAGGTTCAAGACAAAGAGATCGGGGCTCAGGATCTACAAGAGCAATCATATTAAAAAATCGTAACATAACCTCAAGAAGATAACTACCACCAGAAGATGTTCCCCAGAAACTTACAGGGGATACGCAGATGGGCGGGTATGTCTAATCCTGCCGACAACCGATTGAGCTTTGGTGTTCAATGACTCGACTTCACACTCACCGCAAGGATACCTCGAAAGATCTTGAATGCCTCGGATGAAATCCCAAAGAAAGGCTCGGATGTCCGGGCGAAACACGCAAGACAAGAAGAGAATTAGATCAAGATGAGTGGAAAAGGAAAAGCACAAAAAATATACCATTCTTCACACGGATGGCATAATCCGTAGGGGACTCGAATTGATAACGTCTTTGGTCGGTGGAACCGATTCCCGTGCCCTCCAACAAACCACCACTTTCTCGCCCATCCATCAACTTTGTTGGGGATACCACTAACAAGATCTTTTCCCTTGCGAAGTCGCACGACGTGATATCCCCCTGCTTGAGCAATAGGCGACATCACATAGCCAATCTCCCCCGGGGTAGGCATCCTTTTCAAGCCGGCCAGTCCCAATACGATCATAGTCGAAATGATGTAGCTTCAACCTTTTGGAGTGATTTGAGTAAGGCTCGGAGTTCAGTGTGTGGCCAGATGCGAGAAAGCCGGATGAAGTGGGAAACGAATCCCCGCATCCATGGTCGGCCGATTCACCGCAATCATGCCCTCGGGAGGCTGATCGGCACTTTCATCAGAAGTCGGTGCATAAAAATGTACATCCCGTGGACCTTGTATGTACGACGGAGAGCCCGCACATAATGATCAGACAACACCGACCTAAATCGCCGTTCAGATGCAGCGAACTCCGAGGGTACCGACTTGCGATACTGGCGTTCAGGTCGCTTGTATGGGGCAATACTATGGTACATCTCATAATCAAAAATCCTTTCATAGGCCCCGAAATCCCTAATAGGGGCAGAGGAACCAGCGGCCGTCGATTGCCTTGGAGGATCGGAAGTTTGAAGTGGTAAATCCAACGGTGGGAGATGAGCAATTTCATCCAATTCTTCCAGAAACTGATCATCTACCGGTTCATCATTCGCATCGTCTTCTCTCCCGGCACCCACCAGATGGGCCGATGAGCTTTCACCGCCGTACCCCGCTGTGGAGCCAGAAACCAGATGGCGACGCTGGGCAATCAGAATATCATCCTCAGAGGATGAACCAATCATCGTGGGTTGCAGGGCAGAGCTTGAACCGGGGAAATCAGTTTTCATCGTGTAAAAGTAAGAGACGGAAGAGTATGTTACCTGATGAAGAACGGGAGAAGCAAGCAAAATCCCGACGTTTTGTTGAAGAAGAGGATGAATTTCGAAATTGCTCGAACTCTCGGAGGGGGAATAAATGAATTTTGAAAACCTAATTCCCCGCTTATTTATAAAAGGAAGGGAAGGACCAAAACGTAAATAAGCCATAAATCAAGCCTCTACAGGCAATCAAAGTTGCAGAGTTAACGCGTGGGGGTCACCGCAAAATCCTATTAGTTTTTCCAGCAGCACCTCACGTCAGCGGCCTGACAGGCCATCATTTCAAATCTCCAAAAACTGAGGAAATTAGATACTCCTTTTTGTAATTTCGAGGTGACTTTTCGGATACTCGGGGCAAGAAGTCGTAGTTCATGTCGGTCATAGAGTCAAATCGATGCCCCAGCAAATAAACATGCGACCTCGACTTGAGGGGCAATTGTTGTGGCATGAAATAAACCACTTCCATCGTATTCTATAAGTACAGAAGAAAGGAGTTGACCTACACCAATGCACAACCGAAAAGAGATAATCTTTGGAATAAAGACCCCTAAGCCGCAGAAGAGATCAACTCGTATGACGACCTCATTTAGAGATCGGAAGACACACATCGGCGACAAGCCAATACCTTTCAAGTCGGAACACGACTTGAATGGTATTAAAGACACTTAAAAGCTAAATCAAGAATACCGTCCGATAAGCCTATCAATCCGCAGGAAATTCCATTCCCCAATCCGCTCCCATTAAAGAGGCAATCTCCAATCAAGCCATAGGGACAGGCAACTTGCGAGATTGAAGGCGTGAAGAGTGTAGTTTTCCTTATGTAAAATCTAGCCTACAAGGCGGAATAGCAAGTATAAATAGACCTAAGATGTCACATGAAAAAGGGTGGAACATCTTAACATTCTAGGCATAAATAATATACATCCATACCTGGCTTGGAGCCCCCGGACGTAGTCTGATTCAAAAGACGAACTGGGTCACCAATTCTTCGTGTTTTTCTTGTTTTTCACATTCAATACTTAACTCAATTATACACAAATTCATTGTTTAACTAGTCAATTTTATCTAGTCCAAATAGCACTAATGAAGACATGAGAAAGACTCCAGATAGGGAGAACATGTCTCCTGAGAGTATTACTATGCTTGATCAGCTGTATGGACCTGACAATTGGTGAACAAGTTCAAGAAAGGGGGAGTTTTTGATGTATGGGGGAGCATTTGCAGATTATGGAGATGCAGCCAGTCCAATGGCCCAGTCCTTCCCTTTACTTCACTTTAAAAATTCCTTTCTGTGTTGTAATCTTTTATTTACTGCTCTTTACTTTTTTAACTCTGTTAATGGATAACTAGATGATAGGTTTATGTTTCTGTCATTTACTTTATGTTGGATACTTTGTTGGACCAAGTACACTGCTGATGTACTTAGTGCTTGTGTTTGTTGTCTGCTTTTAAATTATGATTTGGTTGAATAGTAGTTGTTCTCTGAATAGCTATTATTTGTTTCTTTCCTGACACAAGTTCGGATGTTGTTTTGAACATCAGGTGTGTTGTAGTAGAAAGGCCAAATTGGGGGAGTTTGTTGATGTTGCACGGATGTTGTTCCAGATGTTGGACAACATTCTGCTCAACATCTTAAATTTGCCCTTTCTCCTAACACTGACTCCGTTTTATTAGATGTGTTTTTCTATGTTTCCTACATTGCAGGTTGAAGACAATTTCGGATATTGTCAAGCGGTTGCACTGTGGTGGAGTGATAATAGAAAGATCATGGGTGGTTACACCAAGATCATGGAGATAGTGGAGGAGATGTTCAAGGCTGTCCACACCTAGTGAATAGGACAATGCAGTTGATCTTCGAAGTCTATAAATATACTGCATTGGTCGACATTCAAGTTTGAGTTAAAGTGAAATCCCATTTTCTCTACTCCAAACTTAAAAGATTAGCATCCGAGACACACTCATGAGTGGAGTGTGAGGGTCGATGCTATGTCTATTTGTACTGGTCGAGTGTATTCCAACATTTCCCATTTGTATTGATTTTGTCTTATTAGATCAAGTTTTAGGTTGAATAAGATCACTAGTTACTTGATTGAATAGATTGATTTTTGGTGTGTGGTTTTTCACTACACCTTTTAGGATCTTGTAAAAGGTTCGTGTGTATCTCACTACTTGTTATATTGATGTTTTTTAACCATGAGGTTCATATAGTCTGATTATAGACTATACACAATTTTGGAAATCCTTTCACTGCGTTTTTTATACTTCCGCTGCCATATGTTGTTTTACATGTTGCACAACATTTTCAACAACACTCTGAAAATACACGCACACACACTTTCAGTTTAATATTTAATTTATGGAGAATTAATAATAATTATATTTATAATTAATTATTATTACTATTTAATTAAATAGGAATCCCAAAATAATATATGGATTATTATTGTAGAAAAATATATATATGGAATTCAAATATATGGGATTTAATTTGTTGGATTAGGGATTTTATTTCCTAACAGAGATGACTTAAAATTTAAACTTAGCCCCCCATATATATATATATATATATATATATATATATATATATATATATATATGACTCCTTGGGAATTCATTAAACACAAGAACTAAATCTCTCCATAAAATCTCTAGTGTAGAATTTTCCTAGCAAATTCATACGGAGATTCAACGCTGGTAAATTTGTGCGGATGTGAACGGGAATTACGTGGATACCGTAGTTGAAGAGATTGCTTATGAAGCACTATAAGAATTCCTTTACGTATTTTGTTATTTCAATTATGCAGTCGTAATTCGTTGTTGGTGAATTGTTTATTCCACTGAGCATGTTTTATCTGCATTATGTGTTTGTAAATTCCAACAGCAAGGTGGTCTTCCTGCATCAGAAATCAAAAAGTGAAAATTTTCAGTACATAATCACAATTTTCATAAAATCATAAATAAAGTAGCAAAAATTGCAGCTAAAACCGACCCGCCCCCTCCCTTTCTGTCTTGTACAATAAGTCGAAAATTTAACATACAAATACACATATTGTGTTGCCATTTACATTTTTTGTGCTATATAAAAAGTTAATTTCACTAGGAAACTTCACATTATATTAATTAACTAAGAAAAAAATCAAATATATCAAGGAATTATCCCACATGTTCACACACAATTAAGTTAGAAAAAATCAAGATTAGTGATTAAAATACCTACTTTAGCATATAGTAATTCATGTCTCAAACACAAGCCAACACAAATAACACAAATGTGAAGTGTCAAGAAATATATTTGCCATGCAGAACCATAACCTCTTATGCATCAAATGCCAACTGATTATCAGATCTACTACAAGAAACTCAGAAATTTTACCTCTCTTTTTTCTGTAAAGCAGGAGACTAAGATTTGCAGATCAAAACAAAGGAAAAAGAGAAAGCTAAGCTCAAACCTAATAGCACACTACACACAAAGTTTGAAAGAAGAGAAACTTACATCTAACTTTCTCCAATTTATGTACAAGCAACAATAAGAGATTCTATAAAACAACAATCCATATACCTGTAACACCATTCAACAACAGCAATATAAGCTGATAATTTCTAAACTTAACACTGCTAGCAGCCATTGATACCTATCTCTTTTTATTAATCATCCCAACAACATAAATTAATGTTAGGGATATACTGAAAAGTATGCCTTTAGTGCTACTTTGTATACAAACTGATTCTTGCACTTTTTATTTTTTATGAGAATAAATATTTTATATTTGCTTTAAATATTATGAATGTTATTTATTTATTGTATAAATGTTCAAAATACTTTACATTGTAGACAATGTGGTGTGTAATAGATCACAGAAGATTACATTATCAGTTTCTTGTAATAATTATATTGATTCACAACTTAGATGTGATAGAACACACCTAACCACAAAGCGATAAAGACGAGCAAAAAACAATATCCTTGAGAGGATCCAAAGAGTTAAACTCTGCCCAAGCCAAACAGCCGATAAACCAATAACTTCGATCGCCCCGTGTAGGGTAAAATCCTAAGAATAAATAGTCTGACGCAAAGACAAAATGCCCAACGCCCACAACTGACAATCCCGAACGTAAACTAAAACGCGAACATAGATAACGGAAAATACATACAAGACAAATAACATAAATAGCTTCAAGTACTCCATGCGCCTATGGTGCCCTTGTCTTGTTCTTCCTTCTCTGGTAAATGATGATCGGCGCCGGGGAGGCGCTATCAATTGCCCCCCACCCGAAACAGCCTTGTCCTCAAGGCTGAAGTCTGGAAATTGGCCAGCAATGTCCGCCGCGTCCATCCATGTATCCTCCTCGCTTCCAAGCCCCAGCAAACGAATCAGCACCTGATCAACCGAGGTCCCGTCCCGCTGTATCTGTCATCGCTCCACCACTAACTCCGGTAAAAATGGAGGCTCTTCTGCAAGTAAGTCGTCGGGCAGAATAGGAGAGGCATCCACAATGCCCAGAGCTGGTTTTAAAAGGGAGACGTGGAACACGGGATGAACGCGAGGCCCAACAGGAAAAACCAACCGATAAGCCGACTTACCCACGTGGGCCTCGATCACAAATGGACCAAAAAAATGAGGGGCCAACTTCACCGATCCCCTAGTAAAAAGCGTACGCTGTCAATAGGTCTGAATTTTAGGTATACCTGATCGCCCACGGTAAAATCCAAATGTTGTCTATGTTTATTAGCTTCCCGTACCATGCGCTGCTAGGTGCGATTCAAGTGAGAACGCAAGTCGCGAAGGAAGATGTTACGCTCACGCAAGGTATCAGCCAGAACACGAACTTGAATATCCCCCGGTAAGAATGGTGCAATCGGAGGAGTAGGACATACATAAACGACCTCAAAAGGGATAGTGCTGGATGCCGAGTGAAATCCGGTGTTGTAGCAAAATTCCACCCAAGATAGCCACTTTTCCCACTGTTTTGGGCATTCTGACGTGAAGCAACACAATGATTCAATACCTCTGTTTGACCATCCATCTGTTAGTGTTAGTGTCCTAGAGACAATCCATTGTAAGGACATAATACTCAGATAATATTCAGTGTTGATTTAATATTATTATTTACTTAATATTAAATATATGGTGTTGCACTTATTAGAATATAACGTTTGATTGTTTGCATTTGTTTTATCTGTGTTCCCTTGAGTCACTGCTGTCATTGAGTGTGTGGGAACTCAGGTGACTTAAGTGTGATCCTCAAACAACCCCAATCGAGAATCATCAAGAATGAAATATTTATGATGCAATGGAGATTGGTATGCGATCTGCATCATACTCTTAGAGAGTGTAGTAATATCTCACTTACTACGAGATACTATGTATCTCATGATGGATGCACAAATACCTTAGAGGGTATTGGTATACCCATCCAAGAAACCGTTTGATATAGTTCCACTATACGCTCCTGTCTACGAAAAGTCTCGAGTTAGTGGGAGCGTCACGATACTCCTTTGACTTGAGGTCAATACGCCTCCAATAGCGACATGTGTGGAGTGATGAACTTTGACCATGACCATAATGACGCTTGCACCTCGTCTATGGGTAGATATGGGTTGGATTGGGTTCATCATGAAGTTCGTAAATACCTGCATTTGACGTGGTAGTTGAGCCAAGAAAAGATTCATTCCTCAAAGTGGATTTAGATAGAATACTCACCTTCTCATCATAATCGGATCAAAGTCATTGATCCTCAATGCTCATCAAGAATCAACTTGGACTTTGTGGCCAAGTGTGACACAGTGATCAATTAGTGATTATAGATAAATTGATTAAGTTATTTGAATAGACACTTCATCATGTTCAAGACTAATCGAGTATTCGTGAATGAATGAAAGGAAATCACAATAGCTTCGTATTACAATTACGGTAGTTGCGACGTTTCTACTTATTTAGATAGAATATATTGTATATTGAGAATGTCTGATTTATTGTCTAGGGTTCAATTAAGACCGATTATCATTTGACTAATCGCCGATAGAGGGTCTATGGGTCACACAACAAGTAGTTCCTTTACTTAATTATAGTTGGTTGATTAAATGTTAAATTAGATTTAATATTTAATATATGGAGAATTAATTAATAATGGATTAATTTGAAATTAATTATTATTAATGTTTAATTAAATTGGATTTAATTAAATAGGAATTCCCATAATAATATATGGAATATTATTGTAGGATTTAGTATATATGGAAATAAATCGAGAGATTTGACATATAGAATTAAATAAAATGAAGGTTTTTATATGTGGAAATAAATCGAGAGATTTATTTAAATAAAGAATAAATTTTATTTCCTAATCGAGGTTAGCTTAAGATGTAAGCGGGACTCTCCTATATATATAAGCTCTTGAAAATCTATAATACTGTTGTTCATAATTCTCTTAAAATCCGAGTTAGAATTTTCCTACAAATTCATCTCGGGATTCAACGCCGTAACTGTCAAAAGTTTGTGAGCGGAAATTACGTGGATACCATAGTTGAGAAATCGCTCTTGAATTATTATAAGATTTCTTGTTATGTTTTATTAAATGTCGTTTTATACAATTATATGTTAGTTGTTGATAAATTGTTTAATTCTCTCTGCGCATGTATTACATGTTTATGTGCCTCTAAATTCCAACACCGCCTCCGTGTGATAAAAGCGAACTCATCCAGAATTGCGCTCAATGTCCCAACAACTCCCCGAAAAAGGACCTCAAGAAAATGGAGTCACGATCCAAAAACTATCGAACCCGGTACACCATGCAACCTCACCACGCCCTTCATAAAGATATCCAAGATCCGATTTGGTCGTAAAGGGATGCAGGAGGCCAAAAAAGTGATCATATTTCAAAAACTTGTCCACCACGACCAAAATACAATCAACCCTCCCAATGAGATAACCCAATGATGAAATCCATACTAATGTCCTCCAAAACCCTGACTTGGGATTGGCAAAAGGATTGAGGAGGCCCATCGAGACTTTGTTTCATACTTATTCTTTTGACATACTTCACTTTCGGACACAAATTTGAACTAAACGGATCATCCTTGCCCAATAAATGAAAAAAGCTAGTCGGCGGTATGTGGATAGTGCCCCCGAGTGACAATGGGTTGCGTGGAACTCATGCAAAAATTTTGAAACCCATTGGGACATCTTTGAGATGACCAGTCTGCCCTAATACAACAAAGTATCCCGAACCCAAGCAAAGTTCTTCAGGGCGGTGTGCCAAGCCTGAAGATCTCTTACAATGATCTGATCGAGAGCGGCGTCTGCACGAAACTTCCGCCATTAAGGCTTGCCTATCCAACCACTTAAAGCAGATAGGGGCGAAAATTCCCGTCCCTCGTTCTTGGCGGGATAGAAGCGTCATATACGTTATTCGCGCCTTCCTTGTAAACTATATCGAAGTCATAAGCAAAGAGTTTTGTAGCCCAACTCTGTTGAGCTGGTGTAGTCGAGGTTAAGTGAAAGTGCTTCAAACTTCCTGAAAAAGTTTATGCGGTGAAGCGTCGACCAATAGATCTGTGCAACCAGAGCCGTAGGTTCCCTCTCCAATATAGAGAAGCGGGTGAAAAAGTGCTTCAAACTTATTTGATCGGTCTCGTTTCTTTGAAATACTAAATGGGCTCTTTGTCTGCGCATGAGCACAACTCCAACCCCCTTACGAAATCGCGCTCAATGACAAAGTATTTGGAGAAGTCAGACATCTTAAGAACCGAGGCGATTGAGAGGGCACTGTTTGAGGGTTGTTTAATTTGTCTCGACCTCGGGTGACCAATCAACTTCAAAATCGCTTTTCTTTTCAACAATGTCGTGGTGTGAAGCAATCTTACCATAATCTCGAATAAAATAATGATAGTAGCCCGTTAAACCGAGGAATCCACGAATCCTTTCAAGAAGATGATGTGGGGCCAATCCAAGAATAGATACCTTCTAAAGGATCCATCGATCTCCGTGAAAAAGACACCACATGACCCAAATATTCAACCGCCAATTGCAAGAATAATGTGCATTTCTTCCGATAAATAACCATAGAATGAGTAAGAAGGGTTTGGAACACCCTCTTGAAGGTAGCGGGTATGGGATTTGAGGGGCTATAGATTAAAATATTGTCGAAAAATACCAGTACAAAAACAGCGAAGGGTCGGAAGATATCGTTCATGAGACTACGGAAGAAGGGCGAGCGTTGGATAGATCAAATGGCATGAACAAAAAAATGTGTAGTGACCAGAATATGTCACGGAAGGTAGTTTTTTTGGTGTCATCAAGGTGCACACAAATCTGGTGATACCCGGCGCGAAGATCAAGCAATGAAATATTAGCGCCCATGTAGTTCATCCAAAAAGCTCTGAATCACTGGAATGGTATATTTGTCGGGAACGGTAGCTTTATTCAAGGCACATGAATCAACCGCAAATGCCACGAACCATCTTTTCTTCCGAACAAGCAAGATCTCGGCTTGAGGCAGCTAGAACTTCGAGTATTATACACACTTGAACAAACATCTCCTCCACAATCTTCTCCATTTCGATCCTTCTAAGTGTGGTTGTATCGATATGTACGGATAAAATGGGGCCTTCATTAAGGTGGAGCACGATTCGCAATAATCTGTCGCTTGCGGCAGCCCTTGAGTTAAGTCGTGATACGGCCGGGTATTTGGCAAAAAAAACCTCCAATTGCGACTGTTATATCCGTAAGAGTAGCCTTTGTCTTTCCTGATCGAGCCGAGATGGGGTAGAGTTTAAAACCCGATAAAAACCACACACCCGTCGAGGTATCGAACATGTTAATATCCTTATTTATGCAAGCTCTCTGGTGAGAGATGGGTTCCCAACAATTGAACCGTAACCCTCCCCCGGCGGAGAAACACATCATAAGCTTTGACCAATTTGGTCGTGATATCCCCAAAGGTGGACAACCATGACACCACTAACACCAAATAAATTTATGCATAAGGGGCGTGACGCAATCTATGAGGAACGTGTACCGGTCTAATGTTAGAGGAACAACCTTTACACAAACCCAACATTCCCACCTTGAACCATCCCCCTGAAGTAACTTGAAAATCGATGAGACTTGATCATGGGAAGGTCTAACTTGGCGCTCACGGTCTCCGAGATAAAAACAATGACTTGTCTCACTATCGATCATTGTGAGGAGATTCGTGGTCGTGACCCGACTAAACTTCATTATCGTAGCACCATCAAACCCGTTTGATGACATATCTGAAGTTGCTGGTATGAAATCCACATCTAATGGGCCAAATCGGGGTGGTGCATCCTCAATCGAAAGGGTCGGGCTCGTCGGGGAGCTGGTGTCATCATCTGTCCCTCAATTAGGATGTTGAGGGATTCGCCTCACACACTGTAAGGGCCGTGACGGTTGGGTACATAATGGTAGCACTTACCCTTAGCACGATACTCGAGCCGTCGGAGAGAGAGGCGGCGAGTGCTCGGGGTGGACGACTACCTGATGATCCTATAGATGATTAGGCGTAGAATTGGTAGTACTCAAGGAGGCAAGGAACCCATGATACCCCCGTTGGTCCTGTGAAAAACCCATGAAATGCGGAAAAATCATGTAATCATATAAAAACAGGGTGTAGGAGTGGTGATTCCAAAATTTTTGCTTTTTAAGCCCACATGTGTTGTTTTTGCTTATAAACCAAATGCATATGACAAGATAAGAACGTAAAGCAATAAAGAACACAACAAAAGTATAGTGGTTGGAGACTCAAGCTCCTACATCCACTCTCCTTCTCCTAGGAAATTCCTTCAAACGGGACTTATCACCCTCCATGGGATTGCTATAATGCTTCTCGATCTACATTTGAGTTTTACGTGACTACTCTGCAGCCTTACTTACTCAAACACACACAAGCTTTCCGACTATCCAAAAAAATAGTTTACTCACTTCTTCTCTCTAGAGTTTTTAAACCGACTACTCTGCTGCCTTACTCACTCTTTACAACTCCAACAATCACACAAACTACCTAATAATAGGGTTTGGGTTTGGTTGAATGTCTCCAACTAGGTTGAGATTTTCCGTACAAATGGTTTAGCCTTTATCTTTGGAAAAATCTCTCTAATGATATATCGGTTGTTTTAGATTGGGTTTTAGAACACTCATGGATGTATTTGTATGTCTCACGGATTTGTGTTCTATGGTAAAAATGCTTGAGTATATGGCTCTTGGCTCTGTAGCATCTTCTTCCACATTCTCCACACTTAATTTGATGAAAGACCTTGTATTTATAGTGTGGATTTGAATGTTACGGTTGGAGAAAATCTCATTCAAATCCATACTATTCTGTAAGTTCTGCTGCCTTTTCGGTGGTTGTCTTCTCTCTCATTGGTCCACGTCGAAATTTGAATCTAAAAATTTATATTCTTCAGGATCTTCTAAGTCTTCAGGTTTCTTTGAGTCTTCAGGATTCTTTTTTTTTTTTTGAGTCTTGAGTTTTATTACGAGTCTTGAGGTTTCTTGAGTCTTGATTTTTACGTCTTGAGTTTTCTTGATTCATCGACCCTCGAGACTTCTCTTGGCCCTCGACATTATGCGAGCTATCGATTTGCATCTTGACACTTTCGGGCTTCGAGTTCGACTCTTTAGACCCAGACATCCCTGACCTTCGATTCTTTGGCTTAACTTTCTTCAATTCTAATTTTGCTCGGCTCCGTCGATTAACTTTCGGAACTCATCTTACTTATCGATCTTGATCGGTCTAAATACCCAACCTCGTTTTGATCTCGATCATCTTCTTCTGATTTTGTGAGTTCCCCCTCAACTTGTTCTCTCGTTCCCCCTCAACTTGTTATCTGTAAATTAGCTTGAATAACACAAGTTGATAATGTTTTGGCATAATTCATCAAAACTAAAATATCCCAACACCCGGCCTTTAGAAGGTGTGAATCGATGATTAAAAGAGTTTTGGAAAGCTGGTTTGGAAAAATTTGGTGAGTAAAGTGCCCGAAGCGAGTCACTCGGGCGACCCGAATATAAGCGGTGTGGATGTCGATGGTTTTGCGTCCGGATATATGATCTGAGCGGATGGCTTAAAGCCTCCGGAAACATGCCCTAGGTATTGATCCGTTGGTAGGTTGGGAAGTTGCATTATTCTCTCTTCAAACAATGGCAGATAATCCTCCAAGGATCCCGTCTGACGCGTGGCGTGCATTGCCTCATAAGCGTTTTTGGTAGAACTGTCCCCAAAGAATTCAATAAGTTCTTGGTGAATTGCTCCCATCCGATTGATGGGGTGCATGAAAGGCCTTGCTCCCAAAAACATGGTGCACCAGGCATTACTATCATAACCGGAACCTGCCTTGATCGTAAATGCCGTGTTATGCACCCAAAAATACTTTCCGCTTGAGCTAACACACCAAGGGATCGAGAACCGTCAACAGAGGAGTTCCTAACTTTTCATCGCTATGTAGCCCAAGAGAAAACGTGTGGCCAGCACCCCACCATCAGAGTTGAAAACACGAGGACCGCAGGTGATGACGAATCTTCGTGTTGATTTGCTTCATAACCGCCCCGAACTTTCAATTGTTGCATTATCTCTCGGCTGTCTTTCTAATTAGTTGCTGAGCGACATCAACTCCCTACTTGGACACCGCGACCTTATGCGCCATAAAAACCTGCACTTGGCCAGGTTTTTTTTTTCCACCTATTCCATCCCTCCTTTCTATTGCAGTGTGTGTTAGTCATCGCGGAAAGAGAGCGGTGGATCAATTGATAGAGAACATACCTAACCGTACGAGCGATAAAGACGGAAAGGTAAAATCCTTCTCTTGAGAGATCCACAGAGTTAAATCTCTTGCTTCCAAGCCAAACTGACCTAAAACCGATTTCGATAGCCGTGTGGTAAAACCTTAAGAATAAATGATGCACGCGCCAAGACAAAAAAGCCCAAGGCCCTGGCCGACAATCTTGAACGTAAACTGAGCGAACATAAATAATAGAAAAACAAGGCAAATAATAACATAAATAGCTTCCGTAGTCCATGCGCCTAAGGTGCTTTGTCTTTTTCTTTCTTCTCACGGTAACGATGATCCCCGGAGGCGCTTATCAAGATGGAATTGAATAATTCATTGGTAGAAGTTGAGATGTGAGGCTCTAATGGTTTGTATTGACCAAGATATTACACTAGTGCATATGATGTGCTGAATAGGACCTACAACAAGATAGTCCTTTTAGAATGACTTGGAAAAAAGAATTAGATCTCAGTGGTTATTGATTTCTTAATTTCTATCACTTAAATGAGTTTGTGTGTAATTAATTAATATTGCTTTGATTTATTATGGGTAAAGAATCAATGTGATTCAATACTCAGTATTTTTTGTAATATTATTAATTATATAATAGATTATCAAATTTAATATAGAAAAATTGTGTCTTGGAATGACAAGTAGATTTTGTCCCTTGATGGTCTCATAATATTTATCATATCAAATCTGACCAGTGTATTAATTTCCGGTATGATAATAATGTTGAGCTTCCCTTCCCCAAGAAATAAAAGATACTACCTCCGTCCTGATTTAGATTGTCAATTTACTATTTGGCTCGTGTTTTAGCGAGCGAGTTGTTTATTAATATTTAAAATGATAAATAAATTTTTAAAAGTGGGGTTATGTGTAATAACCACAATTTTAATATTATTGTTTGGCCAATATATTTCATGCATTATTGTTCTTTTATATTTTTAGTGGTGAGAGAATTTTATTATAATTTATTCGGACGTTATTAGGGTTTAAGTGAATTATATAAAAAAATTATTAATCAACAATTAATATTAATTAAATTGGAGGAATAATAATTAAGCATGTGCTTATTTGTTTTTTTGTGGTACGCTCATATATAATATTTATCCCTTGGACATATGACCATAATATTAAGAATAGTAAGTATAATAGTGGTATTATGTTAATAATTTAATAATATTAATATAGTAGTACATATAATATTAATAAAAATATATTAAAAAAAAGAGTAATAGCTTACATGGTAAGCAAAGTGAAGCGGTGGGATATGTGTATATATACATCCTCACTTCTTATACACATAGCATATACATGTACGCACTTAGAAGATAAATAATTAGGAAGAAAAAAAGGGGGTGAAGGGAGACGAGGGTGGCAAACTCAGTTTATAACTTAGAGAAATAGATTTGATGGTGGGAGGCGATTAGATGATTTAATAGTTCGAGTAACCGACAGGCGATTAGATGATTTAATAGTTCGAGTAACCGACATTTGGCATATTCGAGGTAAGTAGCAATTCATTCGCAAACTATAATGTATAAACTTAATATTTTGTGAATTATTTATATTTGATTGGTGATATGTGAGTATTTATGTGTATAATGATATTGATTGTTGTTTAGTGATTGTCATGAAATAAAGTTGTGAATTTAATAATTGTTATGGGATGAACATGTGAGTTTTCATGGTTATTAATGGATTGAACATGTTCAATGAGATGTGAAATATTGAATGTTGCATTGCATAAAACATATCATATATAGACATGAAAATATATTGTTGTACAGGTATATATAAATGATCTCCGGGTAAGAAGATCATTGTATTAGTAGAAATGGATTAGGTGATTCATATTATTGGCTACGTGGTGGTCTACGTGGTATTGGGCTTATGTTGGCATACAACACTAAGTGTGGGGGCCCCAACAAATGAATATAAATGGATAGGGTGTAGAAATGGATAGGGAGTAGAAATGGATAGGATGAGTAGAAATGGATTAGAAATGGATAGGATGAGTAGAAATGGATAGGGGTAGAAATGGATAGGATGAATAGAAATGGATAAGATTAGAAATTGATGGGATGAATAGAAGTGGATGTGATGATTTCAAGAGTGAGAGTTTATGAGAATGATTTCCAAACATTTCATGTCATGCATAATTTCTACTTACCGAAGTTTTATCTCGCATAGTGATGCATTGTGAAATCATGGGATGTTGTGACGTGGCGGGCTTACTGGACAAGCTGTGGAACTCCTGTAGGTTTTGAGTGGCCGTGTACATAGATGATGACCTGATGGGTAGACCGTGGCTTATTGTGTTTCTGTTGTTATATTTGGAGTTTGACTATGAATTAATTTATTGGTAATTTTATATAAAAATGAATGTGAACAGTATTTTTAGGCGTGAATCGATATAAAAAAAAGGTTATAGAAGGTTTACGATTAAAATTATATTTATGATCATATTATATTGGGTAAAATAAAGTGGTCGTTCTGGTATAATAATCCTACCTCTCATCTATCCTACACCTCCTTAAAAGTCACTATATCTTTTTATATACTAATAAATAACTCGCTCGCTAAAACATGAGCCAAAAGTGAAATGACCAATCAAAAACAGGACGGAGGGAGTATTAATTAATTAAAGCATTCAGTAGCTTGAATTAATTAATGAACATTGAATCTTAAACTTGGGAAATAATAATCTGAGCCATATTTCGTAATATGGGTTAGGATGGATAGTCTTGATATTAATTTTATAGTGGAATGAACTAATATTAATGAAAAATAATACGGGAAATAATTTCATATATAATATTAGGATGGGTTAAGAATTTAAAAAATTGATTTTTTTGAAAGCAAAGCAACAAAAGTGAAAAAATTAATTCTTCATTAAGAATGTTAAATAGTTAAATTTGATTCCCCAACGGATCGACGATCTAGGGCTTAGGGAATACTCAAGAAGACAATTGAGTTGAAACAATTAATTTTCTCAACGGTGTCTCTCCGATTCAAATGTAAATACGTTGTTCCTTCGTTCCGCATGTTCAGGGCTATGCATGTTTTACCGTTTATTCAATACATGAATTATTCAATTTAATTGCTTTAAATCATATAATTAGATTCATGATAATTCGTAATTAAGTCCTGAATAGATTCATGACAACGTATTATGTTCCCCCAACAATTGATAGCACACTATCATGAGAAGCAATTTTAACAGTAACAATAATAAAGCTGCATTAACACTTTTCAAAGAAAAAAAATAGCATTACTTACTAAATTTAAATGGGTTCTAGGTGTTTTGGAACCAAACTCTTTGGTGCAGATTGTGTTGAACTTGTTCTTTTATTCTTTATTTTTTCTTCTTAGAATGACATTTTTTCCTTTTGTTTCTTCCATTCGTTACTAAACGAGTAGAATTTAGTATAGTTCTAGATGATCTTTGACAGTAAAAGTTTCTTCTTGTTTTGGTACGTCAATGCCCACAACTTAATCAATACTCTATTGTGGCCTTCTTCAATTATTTTTCTAGAAGTTTATTTCCTCTGACAACAATTTCCTCTTGACAACAACAAAGAAATTGTATTGCTTCTTCATATATCATTTGTCCAATTGATAGACTCCACTCTTCTCCTTTTTTCTTTCTTTTGAGGTTCCACCTTATCCCACACTTATAATTTGGCTTGTTTCATCCATCTCTTCAAAATATCGCGATCGTATCCATTCCACCGAGTTTTATATTAAATAAAGCATCTCACTTTCTTCAAATTGCATACAAGCACAATTGATTAAATATAACTTTGGCTTGGACCATTACCAATAGATTGAACATCATATACATTTGTGGTATCTGGTTTCTCAACTTCTTCGAACGAAGCATTAATGTTTTTTCTGAACTCTTTCTCAAAATCTCTAAAAGAGCTAGTGTGTATACCTCGACATCGTGCTTTATCATTCGATACATTGACAAAGACGATTCTGTTTTGACCTTGAGCAAACTGAAATTGTCACTTTTCTTCTCTGTCTCCAATTTTTGACGACATTCTTGAAGATCTCATAAAAGCCGACAAGTTTTTATCTTACCTAACTTTGATCCAATCGATATATTTGTGCTCACTTTGTTCGACTTAATTCATTCCAAACCAAAAAAAAAAATTTTTGTTCGATTAATCGGTAACCATTTTTTCCTTCAAGCTATACAATCGTGTAAACTAAAAAATCTTCTAAAGATCATATGTTGTTATCATCTTTTCCCCAAGTCATTTCAAAATGATCTTCATTCATACAACTAGAATAAGCACTTGTTGAAAATTTCTTTGTGAGAGATATGATTACTAATTGGTTGGTGAGTAATACTCGAAAAAGTTTATTTTTTAGACAGAGAGATGATTATCAAATGGTTGGTGGTAATTTTCCAAGATCAACTCTAAATATTTCAAACTCTTTAGTTTTTTATCAAATTCAATAGTATGTGTGAATATTTTTTCTTAACCTCACCAACCAATTCATAATCACATTCAGCATCTTCAATAAAATCTTATTTTTGAGTATTTTTCGATGGAGGAAATATTTCTTCACATTCTTCCTAAAAATTCTCAAAAAAATTTCATGGAAAGCAAAAATTCTTCTAAAAAATACTTCTTAATAACTTCATGAATCTTCAATTTCCAAGCACATAAGCTCGAAAAATAAGAGGAGGAGTGGAGAAGTCATACCTTGAATGTGAAATGTATGGAAGAATATCAAGAAATTATTCCTCCTTGGTGAAAAGAGAGAAATAATAGATAGGTAGAGCGAAGAGGGAGAGAGACCATGTGTTTGTGAATGAGGAGGAAAATATTTTCGATGGGGGGAAAAAAAACCTATAGCGTAAACTTTTAACCTATCATCATTAATCCATATATCATCCAATTTAAACTTTGTAAGAAAATAATGATACTTGTGTTGATTGAAGACAAATTTATAAATATTTCTCATAACACCTCTAACCATAAGAACTAAATAAGACAACTCTACTTTTATCGATTGATTTATTGGGAAAATATATATAAAAAATATGTTTGCACATGTTTTTTAATCTTTGTTAATCTCTATCCTTAGTTTGAAGGCTTTTACGTAGTATTAGTTAATTTTGAAGATCATATCAACCGTCAATTTTAGTTTTTCAATCACTTTTAAAAGGGTTTTATGTATTGATTTTTCAAAACCCCATGACAATCTTTCTTTGGTTTGATTAGTGTTCAATATATTTTTGCTTGGGTTTGATTAGTATTCAATATATTTTTCTTACAAATAAGAGAAAATATATCATTTTTATTTGCATGCATATGCAGTAAGCAGAACCTCTTCAAATATTACAATTTTTTACTAATTACTTACATATAACGTGCAAAACACATAATATACATCTAGTATATATAAATATTTTTAAGATATTAATTGTGATATTAAAAATCATCAATAAGTTCAATCTATGGTATGATACTTTTTTTATCTCCCCCCCTCGATCCTTAATTTTTAAGTAGCAATAGGTTCAAACACGATCATCAATTTATTTAGTTTCCAATTTACTTAGATTAGGTAGACGTTACCTTCACCATTTGCATCTTTATTTACTCAAACCACCCTATAAATTGTATCCATATACTCATATAGAACAATCGAATACGCTGAAAATACTCTCGGTAGCTGCAATTTGCTCATGGAATAAATGCAATATTATTGCTTCAATGTAGACATTGTTTAGATCTAATTGCATCCCGACCTTCAAATGCACGACCATGTTACGATCAAATTGTAACAAGTAGACTTCACATATCGTTAAGAAGAATAACGAACTAAATTGCAGGAAGAAAAAGAGCCTGAGAAAGAAAAGAGGAAGTGTTGAGAAGTGATGGAAAGATGCATAATGAAAGATTTTTAAAATGACCTGTTTTTAACTGCGGCGTCCGAGTTGTTGGAAGTAGAATCGACCATCGAATTTTAAGTATCCTTATTCTGTTTAAAAAAGGTCCGCGGAATCCTGGAGGGTCGATTTATTTTTGTCATTTCCATAATGATTATGGACATGATACCATGAGTGTAAGCATTTGAAAGATGATTGAGAGGATCACATCTCATGTGTCGGTTTGGATATATTTCTCAAATAATGTTCTCTCCATGATGGTGGTAATAATTTTTAACAAAGTGATATCTCACCGTAAAAAACTTGTCCTCTCAATACTACACGATTACCTTACACTTTTTTAAGTAGATTTATATAAGGCGTTCTACAATTTGACCCGCACGTTCCTTATGAAGTTTATTGCCGACGGTAGTTCCTCATGAAGTTTATTGCCTGCGATGGAGAGATGATTGTCAAATGGTTGGTGAGTAACTTCCCCTATCTTAGATCCAAATATTCAAACTCTTTAGTTTTGCTTATTAAATCCAATAGCATGTGTGGATATTTTTTCTCATCCTCAACAACGAATTCATAATTACATTCACTCGCACTTAAAAAAATCTTGCTTTTGAGTATTTTTTTCGAGAGGAAAATAACTAAAACTAAAATCTTTTACCATCATTATTCATCCACATATCTTATAATATTTCTAACCACATAATCTAAATAAGACAACTTACTTTATCTTGATTTACTATGAATAGTATATATAAAAGTGGCTTGGGTTTGAGAATTTTTTTTGGACCCCTTTACCTTTCTACTATTTTATTTTTGGACCCTAGCGTTCTCTTTTACTTTTCTACTATTTTATTTTTGGACCCTATCATTCTTTGTAGTATTAATCTAGGTTTTTGTGAATCTTTGTTATCCTTGTTAATTTATACCCTTAGTTTCTGAGGCTCTTGCTTGAAAAACAAGTGAATTTTGAAGATCACGTTAATTTGAATATTTTTTTTGCCGTTTTTTCATAAATTCATCGATTGTGTTTTGTTTTTTATTTGCAATGTTGGATCACAACTGATATATTTGTTTATTTCAACTTTCCGATCTTGATTTAGTTTATCGATCATTTGGAAAAGGGTTTCTATGTTTTAGATTCTCGAAACCCGTGTGACAATTGTATTTAATATATTTTTACTTGAAACAATAAGAGAAGATATATTAGTCCTAATAACTATTCTTTAGTTTGATTATATTTAATATATTTTACTTGAAACAATAAGAGAAGATATATTATTCTTACTCACATGTACGTGTAGTAAGCTGAACATCTACATGTACTACTACTTTTTACTAACTACTTACATATAACTTGCAGCACAATAGTATACAACGTAGTATATATAAAATATTTTTAAGATAATTATGATATTATATAAGTATAGAAAACCTAGAAGATAAACATCAAAACAAACTTTACTTTATATATCACAAATATTTTTATACTTATCGAGTTTAATGCGCCTTCAGTCCCACAGAAACGGTATTCTCACGATTTTGGTCTCAAACCTTTCAATTTTGATCTCAAAGCCAAATTTTTTACATATTTAAATCCGGTATCACTTTTTTTCGTTAACTCTCAGATAACACTTTTGGTCCCATAGGATGATTTCCAATCAATGAAGCGCTGAGTGATTTTTGGAGGAAAAACACGGCTTTTTTTGGTCCCATAGGATTTTACTCCATTTATAGTAAAAAATGAACAACATTAGCTACAATTCACGAAAGCTTCTCCAAGAAAAATAGAAACAAGCACACAAATTTCATGAACTCCACATGAACACCCCGATCCACCAACAACATTCCATCTATCAAGATATCAAAATCTTTCCACCCAAAGATTAAAAAATAAAAATTGTGGAAGTGAATAAACCAAGAACAGATCACCCATCACTCATTCTCACACTTAGATCAATCATAGGCCTAGTTTTATCTCTATGAGTTAACTCTACAATAAGACCGATCAAAAAAAAAAATCTTGTCAGACTACTATCCAATACACATTAGATACATACTAAAAACAACCGCCATTATACAATTTCCCCTAATTGGTTACATTTTCAATTAGAAATAACCACTTACAGCTATCCAAAGGATGCCCATCAACTTTGAGAGTTCTTCATGTTAGTGTTAGTGTCCTAGAGACAATATATTGTAACGACATAATACTTCGATGATATTCGGTTTGATTTGATATTATTATCCATTTAATATTTGAACATTATGTTTGATTGTTTGCATTTATTCTTATATGTGTTCCCATGAACCAATCGCTATCATTGAGGATGTGAGACCTCAAATGACTTAAGCATGGTTCTCAAATAGCCCCGATCAAGGATCATCAAGAATGAGATATTGATGATCTGAATTGAGATTGGTGTGTGATATGCATCATACTCTTAGAGAGTGTAGCAAGATCTCACTTACTACGAGATACTAGGTATCTCACGATGGATCTGGATACCTTAGAGTGTATTGGTATACCCATCCGAAAACCGTTTGATGTAATTCCACAATATGTGTCTTCGGTGTCTTGGTTAGTGGGGAGTTTACACGATATCTTTTTGATTTCTTTGAGGTCAATACGCATTTTACACGTGTGGGAGTGATAAACTTTGACCATGACCGACGCCAAACCCTTCCATGGGTAGGTATGACTTGGATTGTGTTCATCACGCAATGCAATGTCGTGGGTAGTTGAGCTAAGAATAAGATTCATTCCTCAATGTGCATTTAGAGAGAATACCATCTTTTTCATCATAATTGATCTAAGTCATTTGGTTTGATGCACATCAACTGGGACTTTGTGGCCAAGTGTGACATAAGTGATTAGAGATAAAATGATTAAGTTATTTGAATAGACACTTTCATCATGTTCAGATTTAATCGAGTATTCGCTAATGAAAGGAAGTTATCGTAATAGCCCATGTTTTGATTACGGGTAAGTTGCAAATTTCCTCATAACGTGCCTCATATATTGAGAATGACCGGTTTATTTTCTAGGGTTCAATTAAGACCATTTATTTGACTAATGCGCCGATATATATATGATGGTCTATCGATTACACAACAAGTAATGTTGTTTACTAATTATAGTTGGTTGATTAAATATTATATTGATATTAATATTTAATTTATGGAGAATATAATAATAATTACATTTAGAATTAGTTATTATTACTATTTAATTAAATTAGATTTAATTAATTGATTCCCAATAATAATATATGGAATATTATTATGGATTTGATATATATATGGAAATCGATCCGAGAGATTTATGTATATTGTAATTAAATCTATGGGATTTAATTTACAAGATTAGGATTTTATTTCCTAATCGGTTTAGCTTAAGATTTAAATTTGGACCTCCCTTATATATATATATGAGCTCTTGGGGAATTCATAATAAGAGACTTCATATTTTCTCCATAAAATCTCTAAGTTAGAATTTTCTCAAGAAAATTCATCTCGGAAATTCAACGCCGGAAAGTTGGTGCAAATTGGTAAAACAACTATTACGTGATACCGTGAGTTGAGGAACTGCGTAATGCAATTAACGTCGAAGAATCCTTTCACGCTTTACCCGCTATTTAATTATGCAATTATATATTAGATTGTTGGTGATCTGCTTAATTCATTTGCGATGTATTACGTGTTTACACGTGCCTCTATATTCCAACAGCCGGTATCGAGCTCCGTGCTCTTGATTTAATTGCTAATTAAATTAATATAAATTAATTATAAATTATGTGGTGCGACCAATGCTTGCTTGACCGCACCGATTGCACATAATTTTATTTGGGGGTGTGACCCCATGTGGAAAATATATGCCCCTTTCTTTTGTTTATTTGTTGCCACGATTACTTTGTTTTTCTTCATTTGGGTTCTTATTGTATCACCAAAAATTAGGGTTTTGGAAATCCATATCGTCGAAGCGATTTGGACGCAATGCCCACGATAGTGGAACCCGGTGACACGACGCTTCGAGGTGATAGCTTACGCGATTAACCCATGACCCTACACGGACCCAGAGAGATCGGATATTCTGGTGTTGGGAAATTATGAGCCATGAAAAGTTCCAAAATAGTTGTAATAGACCGATCGAACACATAATCAGGATGATAGGAGACCCGGTGAACATGTTAGACAACTAATGTATTAGACTAGGTCACATATTG